>OY987331.1:1200000-1800000 GCA_963920685.1 Polydrusus tereticollis
TGCGGCAATATTTTATGCAGATAATTTCCAAAAACTGAAATACTTAATTTTACAAATGTCTGGTGATGTCTCACAGTGCATCCTAAAGTCTAAAGAAATATTTCAAAGTGCTAAAGTGGAACAACAATTAATGTATATTAAGTGTACCTATGCATTTATAGCAGACAGTATTTTGCAACTAGAGGAATCGTGTACAAGTCTACCAGAGTCGATGGATATAATAGAAACATGTGTACAAAATTGCAACCAAATACGAGGTGAGGTAGGAAAAACAGTAGTTTTAATTTAATAGAAAAAACACAGGTTTCAAGATTTTAGGGCAGGTCGTAAACATAATGTCAAGGAAAACTGTAAATAATTTAGCTATGGAACCTGCCTTAGTTCCGAAATTAAAATTTTGTCCCATAACTTCAGTAGATGTAGAAAGATCGTTTTCTTTTTTACAAACATATCCTTAGTGATAGACGCCACAATTTTTTAGTTCAAAACCTTGAAGCGCACATAATAACTGGTGCGTTTTATAATTTTTTAAATTAATATCAGTATAAGTTTGATATAAAAACCTGTATTAGGTGTTGACTGATTTAATAAAGTATATTATAACTTGAATTTATCTTTATTCAATACTTAATCCCCTAATTAAATGAAAATTTAATTTAGAATATCAAAATCTAGTTGTTTTATTACCGCATATTCATTGCATATTTACGTCTTTTTTGCATATATCCTGCATAAATTTTAAAGAATATGTGCATATATATGCGCATATTCTTAAGGTTTTTGGTTGCATATAATCCTTTAGTAATAACCATATGCCAAACATGTATATAACTTTTTTTCCTATAAATACGGCCACATGGGGCAAAAGTTTTGCATTTTGTAACCATGGCAGTGTTGTCAAAACTTGTTTAATTTTAATGGTTCTGCAAAATTCTATCTTGATATCTTTTTTAGGAAACAAAGTTATAAGGTGGCACCGCGCTAGAATAGAGATAGGTAAATAGTAACAAACGACTTACTTTTGATCTGGTACCCAGTGCAAACAATAAAACGAGAAAATGTGATCGAACTCCTCGCTCCATTCCTCACACATGTGCTCGCTACTCACGTCAGACCGACAGAAATGGACCCGCGAATCCAGGCACTTCTTTTTGGCAAACGTGACCATTTTGTCGCTGATATCGCAACCGACTAGTTTCTGGAAACTCTTCGGGAGTTTCGGTAGAAGAACTTCCAGTGTTGTGTAGCCCTCACCGCAGCCGATGTCTAGAATTTTCTCCATATCACCGGAAGTGTTTTTCCTTTGGATCCATTTCAGATATTTTTCGATGACGTAGATGTTATCGGTAGTTTGTAGCGAATTGTGTTTCAAATACAATTTCGGTTGGTTCATATTTTGTTTCCGATAGATTTTGGTAAAGGGATAAAGGAAGGGCACAGTCAAATCTTTTCTATAGCTCAAGCCAGCCCTTGATAGTGCGACTATGTCAACTAGAGGAAGTATTTCATGGGTGAACTTTTATATTAGCTGTGGTTCATCTCTTTGGAACTCAGCGATTCTCAAAATGCATGGGTTTTCTTGGTAATTATAATTTTATAACTGGACGCTGTTAAAATATTAAAAAAAACACTGTATTTTTGCGAGAAACACGTAAATCCTGTTTTCTATTGGCTGTTTTTTTGTATACATTTAATTACTCCGTTTATTACTTATAACATTTGAGGATCGCTGAATTCGATTTTTAGTTCCTAAACCTTAACAATTTGTTAAAAATAGCAATAAAGAAAAAATATATCCGCTTTATTGTTATTTAAAAATGTTCACCTTTGACTCCGGCGTACGTCACTGCCCACTAAAGTTTTTCTTGCCGCTTTCCATAAATATTCAGCGTATTTTAAAAATACATTTCTGGTAAAAAAATTACGATTTTTTTTCGTAAAGTGATATTTTAGTACCTAAACATTCATTACGACATTTTTAGTTTACTAACTTGAGATTTTTTTTTTGGAAAAAGTATGTTTTGGGTTTGACACGCACAGTTTTTGAACGTATACTGACCAGTACAACATTTAAAAGTTTAAGGACCCACAAATTTGGTAAAGAGTCAAGATAAGGTCGCGTTAAGGTTGAACAACAAGAGCGGCCAAGTCCTCTCATGAAAAGTTAAAATTGTCGACATCTCCTAGCTTTTTAACATATTTGTGTGATGCGTCTTTAATACGACAAAAAACATTTTTGACAGCTCAGCCTAAAAACAAGAATATACTGACAAAAATTTAAAAAATATCCTTTTTCTTCAAACGTCCATAAGCTTTACATTTTTCTACTAATTTTTTGACGTTAAAGTTTTGCTTCTTTTATAGCAGACGGTTGCTATAGGCAGCGGAGGTGTCTCGTAGGATGAAGGTGCCGTTTCACACTCCCCAGTCGGTAGACCGCACGATTAAAAACCGTACGGTCGATGACCGGTTCAAGATGGCCTCAGATACGCCGACGAACCGTAAAAAAGTAAAATAAAAAAAAAAAAACTGCAGCTTCCTTAGGAACAGTACCTACTTATCTTAGGCGACAACAGCGACCATTTACAAATTTTTAAAAGATTCTTTTTTCATTCATGCCTTCTGGGCGTATTGATGCATATTTTTTATATATGCTTAAATATTGTTCCCCAACAATAGTAAACGATCGCGGGTTTCTAGTTTTACTATCAGAAATTCTTGTGAGATCCTAAGTCTTCTATGTCATCAACGGTCATTTTTACAATTTCTTCACATCGGCGTGCACCAGAAATACTAATAACAGGTACAATCTAAAAATACCATAATATATTTCATAAAAAAACTTGTATTCTTTGACGTAATATCTAAATTTACCCTAATTCCCAAATACTTCTGATTAGGAGCTTCAAATAGAAAATTTTCAAATTGTTCCCTGGTAAATACTTTAGCTTTTTTGGGAGTATAGCCTTCATTTTGCGTTTTTAAATAAGCACGTAGCTTAAAAAACTTGCTTATGTCTATCCCTTGCCTGATATTTAGCATTGACCTTATCATAGAATAATGTGACCAGATTGTTAAACTTTTCATTTTTTGTTTGTTCGCTAGTTCAGAGAAATATGCCAAGAGTACATTTTCAGAATTATTATTTTTGATGTCTTTCTCATTACACCATCTCTGGAATCTTTTGAACGCAGCTTCGTAAATACTACTGCCTTTGGTTGGCAACAAATTGTCCATGACATCTGCTGCAATTTTGGCAACCTCCGGGGGCGTACAGGTAAATTCTGATTCTGACATTTTTATTTAAAGTAAAGTGTTCGACTAAAAAAAATGGTATTTTCAAAAACAGGAAATTAAAGCTTGGACATTGCTTGTATTAAGATTCACTGACACCTGTCAAATCGAATTATGCGTCGGTATCAAACAATACAATAATAAAATAAATTCTTTGCATTTTTAAATGACTATTCCACTCATCATAATTTGAACCAATCAAAATGTAGCAATTTTAGATATTTACCTGTTTTTAATCGGAAAAACCACTACCTTCATAATTTTGCCGACCCCACTGACCAATCAGAATTTCAGAAAATAGCTAGCAACATAGTTTTTAATCGGCAAAATTTTGTTACCTTAGTTACATTCACTGTTAAGATTAATAATTAATGACTGACAGTAGATTGTCACTGTTACTTTTGAAAGGTTGTAATCTCACGTAAATTTATTTATTTTTATTTTGGAATAAAATTAATTTATAATTCACCCATATACCTAGTTTTAATATTATTCGTGAAATAGTCTTGACGAATACCACTCGAGAAAAAATTTTTTAGGTAAAATTTTCCTCTTTTATATTCAAGTTTGTTGCTTTTTGGCAATTTCGCGATTGACATTTTTGTTAGAAAACCACGAGCCGTCAGGCGAGTGGTTTTGAAAAATGTCACTCACAAAGCAACAAACTTTCATAACAATCGGAAAATTTTGCCGGCAAAATTTTCTCTCTTGTGGTATTATATATGAAACAAATTTAAAATTTGTATTTTTATCTTTCTATATTTTAACGACGCGACGTTTGAAGAAAAAATAGTATATATAATATTCGTAGCAATAGCAACTTGTTATAACTCGTCTGTTCGTTCGTCCGGCAGACTCGCCATAAAAAGTATTGCTTTCACTCCTAATAAAACAATACACTATTTAAAGGGATTTTTTTGTAAAAATTATTTTAGCTCTATATTTCCGACCTTGTTTGATGGGTCATACACCCCATCCAAAAAGGACGAGGCATTTTCGGCACTAAAAAAAGCTTGTCATGGGTCAGGTTTTCGGCGCAACAGATAAATTTTACTTTATTTTTTCTGCGGATCTTGATTTTCTCGTTTTCGTTATTAGTTTTTTCTTATTTCAAGTCACGATTTGAATTAAAAGTTAAGACCAAATGAATGAGCAATAAAAAAAAACATTCTATATAGGTACAAAAGCACACGTGTAAGAGAAAGATAACAAGCTCTAAAGAATACCATGACTACCCCAATTATTTATCCCTTGTCGTTGGTCGGGTTAATCAAAAGTCAAAAGTCAAAAAAGCTTTATTGTACAAAGAATCTTTATATTCTCATTTACAAAGCTGTAAAGATAAAAAAGTTTTTTATGAGGCTTTTAATATGCGTTTGGTGCGCCCTAACCCTAACGAATCCTAAAATAAAGCGTCAAAATAACAAAACATAACAAACGAATAAACACTAAAACACTACATATTAAATTAACTAAATCAAAAAACGTGTCCATATTTCTCTAAGAGACCTGAATATAATATTCAACCAAAAGAACCAACACAAAGTCCCGGTCTCAAATAATTTAATATGTTCCATCTTACACCAAAATTCATTTCCATTAGATGTAAGTCCAGAACGAGCTCATCTAAAATTGCTTTGGATGCTGCTAAAACTATTTGGTTAAGGGAGGAGATTAAATGTCATTTTAGAAACCTAAATACCATTAATTCAAAACTTAAATATTTGTTTTTAACTTTAACACATCTTTTGTCATTTGTAGAGTTTATAATTTTAGACTCTGGGTTTAGGGATGAGGTGGAGTCATTTGGTGAAACAACATTCCGTAGATTAAGTAATAAACCTTACAATTTAAAGGTCCAACATAGAAACAATCTGTCCAATACGTGACACTGAGTTGAGGTTACAGATAGGCCAGACCTAATTTTTTAAATATTAAATTATTTGAGACCGGGACTTTGTGTTGGTTCTTTTGGTTGAAAATTAAATTAACTAGTTATATAAAATTGCTAAAAATCTAAAGCACAATAAATAATATTCAAATAATTAAAATAGTTCAGTCGATATTCTAAAATTTTGGGCAAACTATTACCACAGTATCACCCAAAGGTTACTGACACAACATTATTAAAATTTCATCTAAAAGTAACAAAACGATGATTAAAAAAGTGACATAAAGATTGTTAAATTAAAAGTAAAGTTGCACATTTACCAGAAAAATAAAATAATACAAAAATCATACCAATACAAGGAACACTGAGACAAGAGAAGCAGACTTCAGTACACTAGGAGCTATCACAGAAAAATTCTTCTACGGTATAATAAGCTTTAGAAACTAAGAGAGCCTTTACTTCTTTTCGACATTTTTTAAGATTTTGGATTTTTCTAATTTTTAGCGGAAGGCGATTAAATATTTTCTTACCCTTGTAGAATATAACATTTTTGATTTGACTGTAATGGGGTTATGAGTAAATGAGTTTTAAATATTTGACGAGTGTTGCGTACTGGGGTTGAATTAATTTCACTCTTAAATTTCTTATAAATTAAGCAAGATGTATCCAACAAAAACAAACAGGCCAAAGTTAAAATTTTATGTGATAGAAATAGTGGTCGGCTAGAGTCTCTAATTTTGGCTTTACACATATATTTAATGGCTCTTTTTTGCAAAACAAATATTACCTTAAATAAATGCTGGGAGCAGCAGCCCCAAAAACATATGCCATATCTTAAATGGGACTCAATTAGGGAGAAATATGCGGTCCTTGTAGCAGCGAATTTTAAGTTATTAGAAATTACCCTAATCGTATAGCAGTTGGAGCCCAGTTTTTTGCTGAGGTTAATTATATATGATTCAAATTTTAATTTATCATCCATGTATAACCGTAAACATCTATTTACTTTTTCATTATTTATTACGTGGTCTCCAACTATAACTTCATTGAAATTGCATTTAAAAGTAAGAATGTTTGTTTTTGTCATGTTAAGAGATAAAAAGTTGGCGTCTGTCCACTTTTTAACCACGAGAAGATCATTCTTGACATCTGACTCAAGTTCACTCAGATTTTTACCAGCCCAAAGTATTGTAGAATTATCATCAAACAGAGTAAATTTGCCTTTTATTTCAATATTTGTTAAATCATTAATATATATTAAAAACAATAGGGGACCGAGGACAGATCCCTGTGGCACTCCTGAGCTAATTTCCAATTGATTGGAATATTTACTATTGAAACTTACAATTTGGAACCGTCCAACTAAATATGATTTAAACCACTCCACTGCTCTTCCCCTTACTCCATACTTTTCGAGCTTGAATAACAGAACTTTGTGATTAACACAGTCAAATGCCTTCGACAAATCGCAGAATACTGCCGCGGCTACCTCACTATCATTAAGAGTTAAGTATAAGTTTTCAAGAAATGACAAAATGGCGTCATTTGTGGTTTTTGATTCCTGAAAACCAAATTGCTCTGCGCAAATTAAGATATATTTATGTAAAAAAGGAAAGTAACCGATTCTTTACCAATTTTTCTATTATTTTCGAAAGAGTAGGCAGTAAAGATATTTGTCTAAAATTGGAAGGACAATTAGAGTCGCCTCCCTTATATAAGGGTAACACCAGTTGCTATTTTTAAACACTGTTGGGAAAATTCCTGATACGAATGAGTGATTTATACAATCCACAAGTACTGCTAGAGCATTATCTGGCAGATGCAAGAATACCTGTATCGATAGCTCGTCCAATCCTGTGGCTCTTTTATTATTTATGACAGAAAATATATTTTTAATTTCGCCAACACTTGTGGGTGCTAGAAAAAACGACTGGGGAACATGAATATTTTTCAAGAACTGTCCAAAATCGTGGTTTGAATTTATCTTAGAACTTAGATTTTTTATTGACAACCGCTTTAGTCTATTCTTCACTCAATAGAAGTTCACGATACCAAAGGAAATGACAGGAAATTTAAACGCTCTCGATGATAATTTTTCAAAAACCGCCTTATTTCAAAGATACGGAACAAATAACAACACAACACAAAGTTCCTTAATCTGCAAGAACTGTTAAAAATGATTACCTCCTATCTCTATAGGCAGCAAGAGGTCTCACATCTCAACAAAGACCTGGAAGAAATTCTGTCTTGGGGTGACAGTAACCAAGTAGAATTTAACGCTAAAAAGACCCAGGTAGCACTTTTTTCTAAAAAAGTTAATGTTGAAGAACCGGATATAGTTATGGCAGGACACTCGATTCCCTGGGCTTCATCAATTCATTTATTGGGCGTTAATTTGGATAGTCATATGTCTTGGCATAGTCACGTTGCGGCCATTGCTAAGGCAGCCTCGCAGAAGCTTGGAGTACTTTTTCGAACAAAGAACCTCTATACACCCCAACAACTTTTGATGCTCTATAAAGCCCAAATTCGACCATCGCTGGAGTACTGTTCGCATATTTGGGGCTCTGCTCCTAAACATACCCTGAGATTGCTAGATTCCATTCAAAGAAGAGCCATTCGCTTGATCGGTGACCATAGTCTGACAAACAACCTGGAAAGCCTTGAACATCGAAGGCAGGTTGGCGACTTGAGTCTATTTTACAAATATTTTCATGGCAAGTGTTCAAACGACGAGCCACTGCAGCCCACCAGTACGCGGTTCAGCTTACTGTCCCTCGAACGACACTGTTTCAAAATTCTTTCATCTGGAGAACGTCATCACTCTGGAACGACCTCCCTGAGATCGTGTTCCCAACGACTATAATCTTCAAAGATTCAATACCAACGTGAATCGTTTCCTGCGCACACGCATCGCTCCCAGAGCGCCATAAAGGATTTATCCTGCAGTGCTGTGCCTTATCATAAAAAAAAAAAAAAAAAAAACAGCTAGGATGCAAGAATTCAATCTTTTCTTCACTGTTTCAAATACACCAGGGTCGTTTCTTATTGAGATATGTCCAGCAATTATCCGATTTCTTAAATATTCCACATTCTCCACCGAATGACTTTAGTAAATAATCCAGGGGGTTTAAGTCCGGAGATCGAGCTGGTCATAAGGGAGGTCCACCTCGACCAGTCCAGCGACCGCGAACAACCACACTAAAATGCGCTGGTGCACCAATCATGCATAAACCATATTGCATTTCTTGTTGCTAATGGTACATCCTCCAGAAACTGAAGTAGCGTTTATTCCAAAAAGTTGCAATTCACCTCGCGGGTAAGTCTTCCTGCCATTTTTCAAGTAGAAGTACCTGGATCTTTCTCTATCGTTTAAACTGATTTGATTAAAAGATAACAACGTATTTAAAAAAACTTACTTTTATTATTTCAACTACATTAATAATTTGAAAAATATCAAAATTTGTTTTGTCGAAAATTTTTCTCGCTCTGTATCTTCCAAACAAAGCGGCTTTTCAAAAATTATCAAAGGACAAAATAGTCTTAGAATAATCCAGGGAATAACCCTTTCAATTTTTGCCGTACGTTTAATAGAAACCCTGTATAACACGGAGATTTTGAAGTGCAGTGGGCTAATCATTGTTTAGTAGAAAAGTTTGCATCCACTGATGGCTTCAAAATTAACACTGAATGAGTTTTTTCTTGCGTTGCATTCTTTGGTGATACATTCACGTGATAAAACAGACTTTTCGACAATAACAACGCTTTGATTTTGCTTAACAATCAGTGGCGGCTCGTCGTATAAAGCAACTCAGGCCGGGTCTCACATGTAAAATTAATAAATTATTTATTTAAACATAAAACGCTTTTTAACTAATTTCCAATCATTAAAAGTATCAAAACAATGGAACATTGAATTACCATCAAAGTTCAACATATTATCTTTTAAATTTAGCGCGCACCCCATCCAACATTAATTTTAAAAACTGAAATCGTTGCCCGACCGCATAAAAAGAAAATTGTAATCCCAAAAACTTGAGCTTCCTTTACGTCACAAATCGCTTATAAAACGCTATGCTCTCCAACCCGGCACCTCCACCGCTTTAATTGCGCACAACAGGAATAATAGCCAAATTTTGCAGACGAGTGAGGCCCACTTATTTGGGCCTATATTGTATTATTTTTACAGTAGCTTGCAGTGGCTTGCATGTTGCCAAATGTTGATTGAACAAGGACACTTATTGACTTATTTACTTATTATTTAAATGTTTTATTTTTAAAAACATAAAAAAATAAGTTAGAAATGATTGATAAATGTTTTCATTGTTCTATAAGATATTATTAATAAATATGCAATTAAATTAAATCCCAATAACAAAAAACAGATAAAAATTAAATATTACAGGTGGGTGCCTAGGGCCTATTTGAAACTTGGCAATGTTTTATTGTTAACAGGCTCATCTATCTTTTCTTCATGTAGGATCAGGTGTCGGCTTATTAGATTTAATTAGATCGTTGGAAAAGCCCTTTGCCGTTAGGTTACGAGTTACGACGCGTGCCATTCGTTTGTGATTGTTAACCTATCGTGATTTTAGATTTTCGAGGCGGGTCTGCGGGTTAAAATACTGACACCTAATTAATTTGTTTTCTTGTTGTGTTGGTGCACATACCGACTCCTAGAGTCGGTTGTGGTTGGTGATAGGAGGTAAGGTAAGGCAAGAGCCCTTTACATCAGGTGAGTAAGCCGATTTGCTTTTTATTTTAATAATTAATACAGTATTGCCATTGCCAAGGTCCAAGGTTTCGGCTGGTTTCGTTTTATAAAATTATTTTTTTTGTGCTTTGTGCCTATTTTAATTTAAATTATGTATCCCTCTCACGATATTGTTTTGTCTTTGCTTGAAACCCCTTTCTCGCGACGACCTGAGATAAAGACAAATTTTAGAGAGCCGACCAACACCAAAAATTTCGGCAATATTTAACTATAAGAGACAGGGTAAGCAATATTTAAGAGCTTTTCAGGTAACTTGGTACGAAACCTATAAGTGGCTGTGCGGAAGTATTTATAAGGAACGCTTATATTGTTGGCCTTGTATTTTATTAGGCAGCGTAAAAAACAATTGAAGTTCAGGGGGTGGGTATTCTGATTTGAAAAAATTTTCACGGGCGGTAAAATCACACGAAAGTTCCAAAGAACATATTAAGAATTCTGTGGCGCTTACGAGAGTAGAGCAAAATAGAGACACAATAGCGAATGCACTGAGAGAAATTGACCGTGACCTTGCAAATTGAATATTTTTCTCGTGAAACCTAGTATTTCAAAATAATTATATTGCTGGTTTAATTCCTAACTATTCATTTTAGGCCAATGACCTTGAAATCGCGAAAATTTGTCGCCTGCGCCGCTATTTTCTAGCCTCACCCCCTTGTACACCCACGGGCCGCCACTGCTTAACAATAAATTTTATTACAACATTTAAACCGTCAAGTAAATTTAGCATCCATAACCAACCGTTCAATAACGCTATAAAACATCAGATATTTGGCTGTGAAAAATATTGGCGAAAAGCTGTAACGAAGCTATCTCATTGCATTCGCGTCATTTTTTTGACCCTGCATGTTTTTTAGTCACATGCAGTTAAGGCAACGATATTTCTTTTTTCCAAAACCCTGTTGCAATTGTTCTTTCCCAAAATACACGTGTATCATATGTACTCGTAACTGGGTTCTTCCTCCAAGTCGTCCGGGGTGCAGAAGAAAAATTCGATCAGGTTCAAAACAGGACCCCTTGAAAAGGGGTTGTAATATCTGCCTCTTTTGTCGCGCAGATAGGGGTACCTTTTGTAATTGACCATTTCGTTGGTGGTAAGGTTCATGCAGGCATGAAGAACCTATAAAATATTAGATTTATACATAGATAGTTTACCATTAAAGTTAAAAAGGACATTGTAAAAAATCAATGAATGAATTAAAAAAAAAATTGGAGAGAGTCGTCTAAGATGGGACTTGATTTTTCTTAAACTAGTGCAAACAGCGCCATCTCTATAGAAGAAAGTTAATATGTGCGTGATCTCAAGGGAAAACGTTCATATAAGCATTGATCCGTTTTCGCTTTCTTTTTATATACTCTGTTGCTTAATGCCAGAGAGTAATAAAATGTAAACTTGTAATAACAGGACCCATTAAGCAGGGTGGTTAACTTAACAGTTGCATTGTAAATTTCAGGTAAATTGCAATGATAGTTTTTAAAAATTCCGTATTACAGATATTTATGACCTACACACCCCGAATCGGCCCTAAATTAGGGTCACCCTAATTTGCATACAATAGAAAGACGAGTTTGGTGAATGAAAGTAATGTGACAGCGGAGTTACTTCAGGTAGTTTATTAGAATAGTAAGTATAATAATAATTATACTTGATTATAATTATAGGAATAGGCAGATAATTGAGATATTAATTATTCTGATATTAAGTAGATAAAAACTTACATAGAAGTAAGAATAATATGAAAATAGATAAATTGGAATAAATATTAATATTTATAAGTCCGATGAACTATCGTCGTTGGGGTCCAATATGAGTAATTATTAATCTTTTACCTTTTTTTGCTTTTATTCCAGTGCCCATCCTTCCATGAAAGGTTGCCTCTCGCTTTTTATATGTTTATCCTGCCATATTTTACCAACGGTATATCCTTTATTTAACCAAGTTTCGTCCATATAATAGATATTCCTGCTTTCCTTCGAAACTGTTTAACTACCCTCAAATATCATCGTCGCCAGCAGATGATTCCGCCTTTCTCTATTAAAAGTGATTTTCTGTTTTGAATTTTTTTATAGCAAAAAATTATTTACTTCAAAGTTTTCCATAGTTTCTTCTTGCCAATGGGTGGAATGTAATCATCTTTTTCATTTCAGGCATTATTTTGTCCAAGGTAGGCATTTCTTTTTTAAAGTAAAACGAGTGTATGATTCTTCTGATGGCAGTCCTTTCATCCTCATTTATTACAGCTTCTTTCTTCCTGTACTTCTCATTTTTAGAAAGGGCAGTTTTACTAATCCGTTTCTCAGCAACAAATTCAGAAACACTAGACATTTTCAAGAACGAAGTTTTCCAACAACTACCGGAAAGTAACTAAACATTTCAAATTTTTGAAAGATCTCAAGACCCCTGACAATAAACATAATTAAATAATAATAATTGGACTACATCTATGGAATACGGCGAAGACCACTGGGTCGCATTAAGAAGCAGACTATAATACATTGTCTTTTTTTTTTGAAAACTTTTTTTTTATTATCTCCGAAACTACATTAGATATATACTTTTATAAGAACTTAGTGGGTGTAGACACACATCTTTTGTGTTAAATTCGAATTTTCAGTGTTAACCAGAAGCGTCCTAATTCGTTTTTAATTTAAATTAATTGAACGTTACTAGTGAAAAAAAAAAACGTCACTGCTTTTTTAAAAACAAAAATTATTTTTTTCTGTGACGAGAAAAAAGTTTGACATTTTATCTCTGTTGGCAGGTAACAAAATGACACTTTTTATGAAATTACTTTTTTCCCGGATATGGGTACATAAGTAAAGGTAGATATTTAATTTTAGAATAAACATTAAATGTAAATAATAATTGAAAAGATAATTAAAGAGTAAAACTGTACATAAACAACCACTAAGTTCTTAATTTTTAAATTAAATCACATAATTAAATAGACAGATATTTAATTATTTTAAAGGTTTCCTTAGCAACGCAGGTCTGATTGTCGCTATAAGTAAAACAGCCTACTAGTTTAAAAATTCAAATTTTACATCGATACTTTTCTGACTTTAATATATTGTAATAAAATATGTTTTTTTAATATTAAATCGTCGTTTTTCCCGTCACAGAAAAAAATAATGTATTATACACGGGAAAAATATTAGATTTTAGCTTTCGGTTTATAGTAATACAACACAACCTCGAGCTACAATCTAATACTTTTTTCCCTAAATGTCCTTAAATAACTATTATTAATGATGCTTCATTTTGTAATAAAAAAGATCTGACTTTTTTTCGTATCTTTAACTGCTTTTCAGTAAAAAAATAATAAACAACAGTTATATGAACTTTTTGTCTTAAAATCATGTACAGATTAACCCCTTGAACAGAAACCAGTAAAACGAAATACAATTTCTAATATTTTTCAATAAAAAAATGTCTTAGATTACTCTCCCCTGAATTTAAAATGTCCTTACTCTTGCAAGTCGGTAAAGGGTGTAAAATACTTACCGACGTACAAGTCAAAATCCACCCCAATCCAGAAAACACAAAAGCCTCCACCAATCCCAACACGTACAAAATACCAAATCCTTCTATAGCTATACAGTAGGTCGCAAAATAAATGGTATACGAACAATTGACGGCCACGCTCATCACAAAAATAAAAAACCACGTTCGATTTTTCAATCCCACACAGTTGTAGATAAAGGGGCAATGATGGTCAAAGTACGACACACATCGGTTACACACCCTACAATGCTTCGCTCGGATCGGTCTGAGAGTCCTGCACGTGTGACACAATCTGTTCAACATGGCGTTCCGCTTTTTCCATTTGTCGAAGTAGGGTATTTGTTTAATCGATCTGTAGTAGGATTCCGAGTTCATGGGTATGTAGCCCGGGTTTCTGCGGTTGGCCACGATCCAACAGATCCACATGACGATGTTCCAGTAGATGAAGCAGTAATGGGAGCCCCGGATGATGTTCCAGGTGATTGGAAGTACCTATATAAACAAAATAAAATCTATATAATACTGTATATACTGTTTCTTCTATGTGCTTACCCTTATAACATACATGGGGTAGACCCACAGTAGAACCGACGACATAAAGAACACCAAAGGCGCCTTGGAGTTCCCTGCTCTTCCGAAGAGCAGGCCCCATATTTCGCTAACTGGAGGAAGCCAGCCTGATCTTCTCTTTATTGCTGTGTGCAGGATATCTATGATGTCCATGTGCCTGTGTCCTATGGCTAGATTGAGCGGGGTCTTATCGTTCTTATCCTTTGGCTCTAGGTTGATATCGTTCTACAAGGCATGCCTGAATATAGCTACTGATTGACATTTTTGGTTTAACAATACCTTCTCGCAAAGCAACTTTACACAGCTCAAGCTTCCAGATAGACAGGCTAGATGTAGGGGTGTCGATCCAAAATGGTCAGGCTTCTGAAGATTAGCTCCGGAATACATTAACAACTTCAAAAGGTCGGGATGACCTTTGTAGGCTGCCCAGTGCATAGCGGTATCTCCGTTGATATCCACCAGGTGATTGAAGGCCCCTGAAATAAGCCATCATGCCAGTGATTTGTCAATGGAATGTTACGATTGACTCACCCATTCCGAGCAGGTAGGCTGCAGTAGCAGTCCTCCCGAACATGCAGGCTGTCATTAGAGGAGTTAGGCCTTTGAAATCAGCCCCGTTCACTGCTACACCGGCTTGTAGAAGAACTTGGACCACTGCTGCGTGGCCTTTTCTACAAGCCCAATGTATGGGCCTAGGCCCCTGAGTGCCCAGGCAAGGCAAGTCTATGGGGGCTCCTCTGTCTATGAAGAACCTCATGAGGTCCACGTTACCGTCCAGTGCCGCCCAATGGGCGGGGGTGTACCCCCATTCGTCTCTGTCGCGTAGGACTTCTACTCCGTACTTTTCAACGTACTCTTCTACTTCAGAGAGTTCTCTACAAATCATGAATGTTGTGTTATCGTGCGTATTGGACGAACTATTTTTTCTTACCCTATTTTCACCAAATCGAAGATATTTCTGTGGCTCTGTTCCGCAATATCCGCAGTATCAGAACCATCTTTTTCGTGGTTCTCGGACGCGGCAGGATGTTCCGCATCGGCCACCATGTTGCAGGATGTCTGTTGGGGCAAAGCCCAAACGCTGCGGGCTATGCCGGGACTGGGGTACACCTTGTACAGCAGCGTAGTGACTGGAAGGGGCCCCAGTATATATAGCAAAACGAGAACGTCCGGACTGCATATGCGATAACCTCAATTTGCCTCGAAATTGTTTGTTGACAGAGTTCGCAGGACGTTTGTATTGATCCTGCTGTATGCAGCGCGGTGTAATGTCGCGCTTGTCTGCGGAATAGCAGGGATGGATTTAGGAAAGGAAATTCCCTCCCCCGGTTGAATGATGCAAACGCTTATTTCTTACAACATTTATTTTACTTAGAAAAATAGACGCAAACAAAACGATAAAGACGTGACAAAAACGTAAAAAGACGCAACAACAACGAAAATACTGATTGATTATACCTAAACGACAAAAGCGGGGTTATATTTAATTTTTCTTAGGGCTAAGAATATACAACTGACCTTACTTAAGTACTTACTTCATTTTTTACTCTTTTATTTGAGACATAAAAAAAATAAATTCTTATACGAATAAACCAAAGCGTCATGTTAAAAGGTATTTTATTGAAACTTGGGTTACTGCCTCCCGTTTCAACTTAAGTTATGGCATGGTAGAGGAAATTAAAGTCGTACTTGTTATATTTCACAATTTAATTCAGTTTCCTGACACGTGTTTCAACCCTTGCGGATCATTATCAAAGGCATATAAGACAATACTAAATTCTACATGTCATTAAAATAAAAATTGACAGACGATGGGTTATTTTGGTCCTTAATTTACAGGTATTGGCCAAAGGTACAACTAAATTACAGGTGTGATTATAGAGGTATTTACATCTAAGTAATAAAATTAAGAAAATGATATTGTGCATATAATTATGGGTTTTTTCGTTCGTAATTATTGACAGTGTTTATTGCATATGTATCTTAAGTTATTAGGCTATTAAGTATTAGAGTGACACCTGAAGGTATTTCAATTTGATTATTAACAACATTACATCAATTTTTTAAGGCTTTTTTGATTGCTAATGTTTCTAATAGGTTGAGTTTCCTACCCTTCCCTTGTGAGTTTATCGGTTTTATTTTGTTGGATATTGAGTGGTTAAAGTGGTCCGCTATTCCTGTTTTAATTTTTTTTTTTTTTTTTAATGGATGTTTTATGTTCTTTAAGTCAACATATTAGAAACATTAGCAATCAAAAAAGCCTTACAAAATCGATGTAATGTTGTTAATAATTAAATTGAAATACCTTCAGGTGCCAATCTAAATAGCCTAATAACTTAAGATAAATATGCAATAAACACTGTCAATAATTACGAACGAAAAAACCCATAATTATATACACAATATCATTTTCTTAATTTTATTACTTAGATGTAAATACCTCTATAATCACACCTGTAATTTAGTTGTACCTTTGGCCAATACCTGTAAATTAAGGACCAAAATAACCCAATCATCTGTCAATTTTTATTTTAATGACATGTAGAATTTAGTATTGTCTTGTATTCCCTTGATAATAATCCGCAAGGGTCGAAACACGTGTCAGATAACTGAATTAAAATTGTGAAATATAACAAGTAAGACTTTAATTTCCTTTACCATGGAATATCCATTTCACCAAGCATGTAGCCCATCACAAATCAATTAAGTTATGTCATTTAATTTTTAAATGACAAACTCTATTTCTTTATTGCACAATCGAATTCTGCACAAAATTACCTTTTCAATGACATATATCAAGTTGCATATCAATAAAACAACGTCTGCAAATGACGAGGAACATGTAGCGGTAAAATTTGTTTAATTGGACCCTTTTATAATTATTTGGGCACCAAATTTTTTTCTGTAGTTTTTGAGAAAATCGATCTATTTATTTAAAAAAATGCTAACTTCAACTCTAGTTTACAGATTATTTTAAATGGTATGATAAACGTTTTATAAGTCAATCGTCTAAAGGCATATTAGAAATTATAATGCGTTTTCCTTCAATTATAAACATGTTTTAATAAAAATTTAATTTTAAAATAATTAACAACTGATTTCTTGTTCTTGTTTAAAATTGAAGCAAAACGCATTATGATTTTCAAAATGCCTTTAGATGATTAAGGACTTCTCAGACTTTCGTAATAATTGATGAAAAGTATATCATATCATTGAAGAAAATTTTGTAAATGGGGTGATTTTCTTTTTAATTAAAAAAATCGATTTATTCAAAAACCGAGGATTTTTTTTAACATTGGCGCTTAAAGGGCCTAAATTATGAAATTGTATCGCCACGTTTCCCTTGTAACTCGCATACGTTGTTTTTTAGACGCCAATATGTTTTTATAAAAGTAAATTGCAATGTCGTAGAAAAGGTAATTTGAATAAAATATCTTTAGACATAAGGCCCTGGTGCTCTGTAAAATGATTTTGTTTAGTGCCGGTAGACAAACTATAATCTAACTTTGGAACTATATAGGTAAAAATAAATTAAACTTAATCCTAAGTAATTTGTTACAAAATCTTCCTATTTTTTGACTAGAACAATACATGGGTCCATCACAATTTTTTGGAAGGTCCTAATTGGAAAAAACAGTTTTAAGACTGTAGCGCTTAAATGCAGAACAATTTAGAAGCGCATTATATAAATATCTTAAGTACCATGTATTGTGTCTTGCTTGTATACCTATAAATTATAAAAAAGGCAGTTAAAAAATTGTATAAGTTATAATTTCTATCTCATGTCTTTTGGTTAACATCGATATAGTAATCTTTTATTGTCGGCTGACTCAAACAACTAGAAAGTTTGAGGTTTACTCTACTTGTAATAAGATTATAAAATAGTTATTTAAATTTCTATATCCATTTTTCTTGCCGGATCACAATAATTCTTTAGGATTTTCTATCACAGAAAATAAGGAGAATATTTAACATTAAAACCATGTCAAAATTAAAGCAAACCTCGACGTTTATTCTACAGTTGCATCAGGCATCTTCACTGCATTTACCTCATACAGGGTAGGGTGTTCCTTTATGATTTGCGAATATATAAGGGTGTGAATCTACATGAAAAATTAGTGACAGTTTGCTTTATAAACTATGGTCTAAAAATGTGTTAAAGTTTTAGGAAAAAAATGGAAATTAATTAATATTTTTGAAACTACTTGAGATATTTTAGTGATATTTAGTACGCAATGACAGTTAATAAAGGTGTATATTTTCAATACAAAAATAATTTTCAGCCTTAACAGTGGCGTGCCTACGGGCACTAACTTCGATATTTTTGAGGAAAAAAAAGGCAAATACGCCAATTGTTTTTTCTCAAATACAGAATATTTTTGAATTTACCTTCAATTCGAAGTATAAGAGCTCTCCTGAGTTGTTTTCCTGCGATGCGCCGTTTTTGAGTAGAAAAACTTGCAAAATTGTGTGTATCACATGCTGCACCTGTTTTTTTCTAGTAATTCCTCTACAGTGTTAATGGGACTTGTGTACACTAGCGTCTTAAGACGGCCCCACAAGAAGAAATCTAAGCTGTTAAGGTCGGGGGACCTTGGTGGCCATTCTTGAGGCCCACCACGGCCGATCCAATGATTTCGACAAACAGTTTGTAAATAATTGCGAACCACTACACTGAAATGTGCTGGTGCACCATCGTGCATGTACCATATATGGCTTCTTATTGCTATGGGAACATCCTCAAGCAGCAAAGGCAGTTGTTCTTAAAGGAAATTGAAGTAAGTAAAATATGGCACAGATAAAAAAATCCACTAAAATCCTTTAAACAATTTGATGGCAACTACTTAAGTTTCTAGCAATATTCCTCGTAGTCGTTTAAGGATGTTCTTCGACTTGTGCAGCACCACATTTTCAATTTCAGGTGTTCTCACACTTAGAGGTCTTTAATAATCGCAGGAAAAGAACTGAAAAGAGCTCTTATGTTTCAAATTAGACGGTGAACTCAATAGTTATTTGTTTTACTGGGCAGAAAAGCACAAGATTTAATGCCGCGGCTGGTGTTTCATAGCAGAGGCTATACAGGGTGTGCCAAATTAAGTGCGCACCATTGCTAACTTTTTTATTATTGGAGATACAAAGTCGGTTAAATTGGCAAAGTAGTAGCATTTTTTCCTGTTAATAAAAATGGTGAAGGCAGAAAAACAATTGGACATAACGTTTCTGAATAAATGAGGAAAATGTATTTTTTTTCAATGGCACACCCTGTATATTTTTTACCGAAACGTTTGCAAATCGTATACGGAATAAAAAAGTTCATATGCAATATTGGCCTAAAATTGAAAAAACATTAACACAGCCATGGAAATAAAAAATGGTTTGCCTTTGGTGTTTTCATCGAGCCTGCCATGAAAACAAAAACGAATTTATTTATTTCAGAAATTAAAACTCGATTTTATTTTTAGCGGAAGAAATAAAAAAAAACTATATTAAATGTTCAAACACATCACCGTTTTCACGTTTCGTTACTATGTTTAGCGCTGATGACGTTTGTTGAATTGTTTGTGTTTACTTTAATCTTATTGTCAAGTAACTGCTCGAAATGGATCTAATTGAAAGTGAGTTATTGTTATTACCATTAACACTACCTGAGATAAGAGACCAGGCACGAGATGTATATGATGTGGAATTGAATCTATTACTGGCTAAGTCTGTATATGACTGTATATTCTGACTAGGCAGTAAAAATACACCTTTAAAACCTGTCAAGATATTCGCATATCGTTAAAGAACACTCTGTAGAGATGTAACCTCAAGGACCCATTTTCCCGAAAAACATTTAATCTTATACCTTCATATACAGACTTTAAAAAACAACAACCTGGAAGGCATAATTGCATGGAAGTCCTAAATCAGTGAGATCATTCAAATAATTCCCATATTCTTAAGTAGTCGTTTCAGGATATAATATATTCAAAATACTGAGGTACGACCCAGTCAAAAACCCTAGAAACCCTAACACTGTTATAGCGACGTTCTTCCACAGCATCCAATCGTTCCTCCCGACCTTACCCGGCCAGAAAGTGACTATTTCAATGAGCGGAGGGAAGATCATCGCCAGCGCGCTGCTGCTAAACGCTCCAACAAGCGATATCACCGCTCCCAAGTTGGGGATCGCTATTGCGAACACAAAGGTAATGAAAACGAGTGCAGTGCGAGTGACGTATTCTGCGTAACGCTTGGTTTGATCGTCCTTGATGTAGCATTCGATTTTGGGCCAGATGATGTTGAAGGGAACGTAGAATTGGAGGCTGTAGGACAGGAGGATCGCTACTGCCATCATAAGGCGCACCGACTGGGCTAATCTGTGAAAAATAAAATCAGGTTCTTGCGTCCTTAAAAGATGAGGTATGCTTACATTTCGTCTGGAGGTAGTAACAACGTGACACTACCCAGCACAGCTCGGTCTCCGTATTTGAGGTAGCCGAAAAAGCCCACGGCTGTGTATAGCAAAGCGACAAAGACCATTCCCGTGTTGAGAACGCCGTTCCATCCACCGAAGTCTTGAGGATTCTTCATGTTATTTTCCAAAGGTAATATCTGGAATGGGGAACAAAATGCTTGTACCTCAAGCTCACCATCGTTAAGAGTATGTTTAAATTTACTTACCACACCGATTCCTTCAAAAGCGTAGACGGCAGTACCAAAGTACAAAGGTAGCTGCTTCCAGCTAGAGAAGGCGTTGATGCTCGACACCGACGGTAGACCCTGTAGCATATAGAAGAAGGTTATGACCAATCCCGTACTCATAACGATCGCAGCGAAGAGCGACGCTGGCGTGAGGTATTTGAGGCTTTTCACCCAATTGAGTAGGACCAGAGGGATCAGTAGCAACACCAGGTACCTAAAATTGCATGGTTGCGTTGTGGCAATTGATGATGAGTTTCGTTTATTTGTGTTCTTACCAATGGACAGGCACGTCTACGTAAAAATGCTTGACGACTTCTTGAAGGTTGGCGGCAACAAATACGAAATATACACAACAGAAACCGAGTTGTGTTATAAACAGGAATATGTTGATAATCAATCTACAAACGAGGTATTAATGTAGGTACAATAAATCCATTAAAACGAAGTAAAATGTCGTGATGCTTACTTAGCCAATTTCGCGTAGTTCTGCAAACATTCAGGTCCAGTCTTGAAGGCGGTCTCCACCACCTCCGAAAAATTCAAGGATGGAGTTTGTGTTCTTCTACAGAGCTCCCTTGAACATCCTACCAGCATGTGCATGCAATGGGTGCATATAACCCCCATCGCCATAGTACCAAACAGCCCTATAACCTAAAATAAGAAGAGTTATTAATTACAGTGCTGACCCTTGGTTATACAGCGTGTCCGGAAAATACGTGTACAACGTTTGACGACAGACTCCTGACGTCAAAATAGGTCGATCTAAGCCGACTTAGTTATATCCAAAATTGTCTCGTTTAGCCGGTAGAGGGCGTCAAAAATTTGTAAAAATATTAGTTTTTCCTAAATTACGTGAAAACCTGCTAATCGATTTTAATGATTTTTAGTATGTAGACCGAGATGTAGACTAATACTATAAAATGACGTTTTCTCCTGATTTTTCATATCAACGGCGTTATGACAACCCACATATTTTTGTCGAGTGACTGGATGTATGTGGTAGCTATTTTATCTCTTCAATATTTTTTGTTGGATGAGCTGTTTTGCCAGAAAAAAAAATATTTACAATTACCTGCATACATCAATTATTAACAGTAATAATAAAACAAAGTTGGAAGTATGTATTAAAAGTATTGTAAGAAACTAAGTAAAACGAAAACATTACTTAAGCAAATGTGTAAAATGACCGCCATCTTGCTGAATACACTTATTAACACTCCTTAAAAAATGATATTGGACCCTATTTAATATCTCGGGTTTATTAAAATGGTTGCCTGCATTTAAAATCCGCGTCAATAAATCATGGCGTGTGTTTACCGGAGTCTTGTAAACTTCTGTTTTAATAGCGCCCCACAAAAAGAAGTCACACATACTTAACTCCGGAGAACGTGGTGGCCATTCTACTCGTGCATCATTGCCTCTTCCAATTCATCGGTTGGGATATTAATGGTGTAAGTATTGCCGAACGGCAACGGAAAAATGGGGCGGGGCACCATCATGCATATACCACATTTCCCTCCGAAGTAAAAGGGGCAAATTTTCGAGAAGAATTGGTAATGTGTCTTGCAAAAAATTTAAAAAAATATTTTCATCTAACCTGTCTGGAATAACAATAGGACCAATAAGGTAGCGATCAATAATACCTGCCCAAATATTTAATTTAAATTGATGCTGATGCTGTGCAACTTTAATGGCATGTGGATTTTCATCGGAATAAATATGTTCGTTGTGCAGATTGGTTACTCCATATCTTGTAAAGCACGCCTCGTCAATAAACAATATTTTTCTACAAAAATTTGGATCACGGATTCTTTTGTTTCTAGTAAATTGACAAAATGTAAGCCGCATGGGGGGATCAGTCGGTAAAAGTTCCTGTACTTTTTGCACGTGATATGCATGTTCTTTTAAAACCTCATTGACAATCGTTTTAGGAACATGTAATTCACGTTCTAAGCGACGGGTACTGGTACTTGATTCTTCTTCAACTCTTTCCAGAATGTTCTCTTCTGTTTCCACAGTTCGAGTTATTCGCATACGACCCCTGCCTTCAAATTTTTTCATAAAGTTATTGTTACAGGTAATCTGGCAAAACAGCTCATCTAACGAAAAAAATTGAAGAGGTAAAAAAATAGCTTCCAAATACATCCAGTCACTCGACAAAAATATCTGGGTTGTCATAACGCCGTTGATATAAAAAATCAGGAGAAATGTTGACGTATTATATAACTTTTATAACACTTCCACTTATTTACAGCCGGTGACTATACTACTAGAAAACGTCATTTTATAGTATTAGTCTACATACTAAAAATCATTAAAATCGATTAGCAGGTTTTCACGTAATTTAGGAAAAACCAATATTTTTACAAATTTTTGATGCCCTTTACCGGCTAAACGAGACAATTTTGGATATAACTAAGTCGGCTTAGATCGACTTATTTTGACGTCAGGAGTCTGTCATCAAACGTTGTACACGTATTTTCCGAACACCCTGTATACATATAGAAAAAAAAATTACTACATACCCATCCCGCATTCCGAAAAGCATCCGGCATCGCCAAGATCCCCGTTCCTATGTTACCCTTCAACAAATGGACCATCGTGTCGAAATTACTGGTGGGATGCTCGACGTTACGATTGCATAATAGATCGTCATCGTCAGATACGACGTTCTCTAGGTCTACGATAGAGGCGTCGTTTTGACAGTCGGCGTCGAGCAAGCGCCGTTTCTCTTCGCTCTTGTTGGTCGTTGATGGCATCTTGGGAGGTCTTGATGGTGCTGGTTGCTTGGAGTCCTGAAACAGGGCAAATACGTAAGTGATTTTCGTTGTTTTACATATTATGCGTCAGCGCGGTTCACAATAAGCTTGTTAAATGTATATTAACCTCGTATTTATTTATTATTATGTACTTTTTATACAATTAATGACCTAACGACAGACATATTGATATAGTTTATCGATTTAACATTAATAATGGTACATTTCCACCAAGAATATCCCAGTGCGTTCAATTAGTGCCGTTATCGGCATAGAAACATTTTCGGATTTGTTGGTACTAATTAGCTAATAAGTTGTGTATTCAATTGTTGAACAGATATAAATAGGTAATGTGTTTTACACTATGCGGGACAAATAAATGGCGGATCTGCGATATAGCCGAAATCTAGGCGGATATTTCTCTTTTTCATTCATCATTCGGAATGGATCGATCACAACATGTGCGAAGTGTAGATGTTTAATAATCTCGTTATCGTATATTATGTTTTTGCCCTTGAATTTTTTTTTGCAAAACATTACCAAATTTATGATGTTTATTTTCGTTTATAGTTCACAATCACAATCAAAACATTCAATATCTTGTCTTCAAGATGTACAGTTGACGACAGATAAATTCGTACACTCTACACATACATAACAACTTTTTGTAAAACGGATTTCTCACTTTGCTGGTTTATCTGGATACACCAGCTATATAGCTGTAAATAATTTTATGTACCGAGAGCTAAATTATTATCATCTGTAAGGATAGCAACTCAAAATGCCATAAAACATGACAATTTATTACTATTATTACAAAATTGCACAACAAAATTTTACCTGCACAAGATAAATCTGAATCTCAGGCTAAACACATGCCTATTGTGCAGTATTATAAAATAAAACTTAAATAAAATAACAAAATAATATACAGGGGACTTCTAAATTTGTAATATTTCTAACACATCAAAGTGTGCTGTGCATCTAAGGCCGTATCGCTAACGGTAGAGCTTAATACCTGTCGGGTGTCAGTAAATACCAGCGTTATCAATCAATAATCAGTTATTTCGTCATATTTAACAGTCGTTACAAATAATTTGATTCAGAGCTAATTTATCCAATTTCTTGAATAATTCACACAATAGGTTTTACGGAACAGCACAAACAATTCATGGTTGAAGCGTATTTTCGAAACGGGGTTGGAGTAAATGATGAGTGGCAACGTGGCAACACAATCAGCGTTCGTGTATGGACGATCTTCGCGATATTTTCCTAACGTCGCTTTTACTGCTGGGGATTTTTATCATTGCCTGAGAAGAACCGTGGCTCTGCTTAAAGAAGCAGGTTCTATACATCATAAAAAAGGAGCTGGAAGACCATCTGTAAGAACAGAAGCAAATGTTCGTAAAATAATGCAAAATACGCCAACAAAATGTGTGAGTGTAACTATTCCAAGAAATACGAAACGTTTTCAATGGGATTTAAGTCAGGACAATACCAAGGCAAAATGTTATATTGTTTTTACCCTAAGAAGTACCCAATCTATGGAACCTTTGTGACTTTGTAGCCCTGCTCTTTATTGCATCCCCGTAAGACCCCACAACCCCAAGGTGTGACAATATTAGTCGCTGTGTTTAATATTCCAGCATCTCTTGCCTTTTCAACAATACATAAAGGACGCATTTTTAAATGAAATGAGACTTATAAAATCTGATTACGCTTTACAGCTATGGTTGAGTGTACGAATTTATCTGACGGCAACTGTATTTCGTACACTTATTTTTTCCTGATGTGATGTCAGTTCTTGTATACCTAGATCACCTGAAAGTGCACTTCACTTTTTGACAAATTGTTATCGGTGTCATCAGATTTGAAAATTATATTATTTCATTTTAACAAATTTTGTGAACATGAATCAACTCGAGAAGGTGAGATTAATTGCTTTATTCGAAGACGGTGTTTCTCTACGAAGAATAGCTGAGCAATTCGGGAAACCAAAAAGCACTATACAAAGCTTCAGAACTAAATAGGAAAATACGGGATCATTGGAAAGAAGGGCTGGAAGTGGCAGAAGAAAAATTCCAAACGAAAATCAAGATAATGATCTAAAAGATTTTTTGCGAAACAATCCATTTCAGACGGCTGTAAAAGCACACAACCAAACTAATTTTCCTGGAACTGTAAGAACGGCGAGAAATCGTATAAGGAAAAATTCGGAATTATGAAATAAGGTAGGTAGCTGCTAAAAAATCGTTTTTGACCGATATGAATAAAGGGCAAAGAATGCGGTTTGCGCTGGAATATTTACCGCAAGGTATGGATTTTTGGGAAAAGGTAGTATTTACCGACGAGAAGACTTTTCAGTCTTATTATAACGGGCAGATTAGAGTGTATAGGCTGCCAAATACACGGTACGAAGAAAGATATCCCCAACATGTCAGAACAAGTGAAAGATTTTCAGTTAATGTATGGGGGTATATGACTTCCAGAGGGCTAGGAATATGCCACCGAATTCGAGGACGATTTAATACTAAGGCTTATATACACGTCCTTCAAAATGTTATGTTGCCATCGGTAAACAATATATTTCAACAAGAAAATTTTATATACCAGCATGACAACTGCCTCGTCCATACAGCAAGGAGAGTTTCGGACTGGATACGGGAAAATAACATTTCATTGTTACCTTGGCCCTCAAGAAGCCCTGATATCAATCCAATCGAAAACGTTTGGGGATATATCGTGAAAGAAATGAACAAGAACAATGATTTCCATCCTCAAAACAGTGATGATTTGTGGAATAAAATTGAAGAAACCTGGAATACCTACAATTTTTATCACGCTCAAATGCTGGTGGCATCAATGCCCAGACGTTTAAACTTATTAGTGGAAAAAAATGGTGCCGCTTTAAAATAATGTTGTATTAAACCAATGTTTTTTTTTTTAATATTTGAATAATCTGTTTTATATTTAATTTTCAAGTCATGTATTGTATGTTATCATATGGATTTTCGTTTGAAATTTTTCTTCTGCCACTTCCATCCAATGATCCTGTATTTTCGCATTTAGTTCTGAGGCTTTGTATAGTGCTTCTTGATTTCCCAACTTGCTTAACTATCTAGGAATACTTTCTTCGAATAAATAAATTTATATATAGCCTTTTTGCTATCATAACTGAAATAAGCAACGCAAGGTATAGAGGTGAGATAATTGTAAAAAGCCCAGTTTACCAAAATATTCAAAAATGGCATAAAATGTTAACCTCAGTGTACGAAATTTTATTTCCGTCACTGTACATAACAACTTACAACATCTAAAATACCTATTAAATAAAAAAATACCGTTTTATTTCTGATCGAGTTTATTTAGAGCAGGTGATCTAACAGATGACCCCCGCATAACTCTGTTGCACGCAATCCAGTTCGAGCCAGCATCCAACATGCGATAAAGCCCTCGATGTCCCGTAATGTCTGCGATAAGACAGTCTCCCAAACATGTTACACATCCTTTTGTTTATTAAATTCTAATTAGGCAAAAATCGTGTAATCAATTCATGCCGATAACTCTTGTTATCTAGTTTAAACGGAAAGTTACTCTGTTGAAAACTAGACCGTTTGATTTTTTAAAAATATTGTTTCATACATTTTATCTGTATATATACAGTGGCGAATATCATATCATAATCCCTGTGCTGTATACTTTTTTATATTTCACCGCCGTTAGCTTCGAGCTTAAATTTTAATTTGCATCGCGGTTGTGAGTGAGCTAGTTTTTTTTTAATAATCCGCTTCCTTCAAATTTTATTAAAAATCTTTCAAGATGAATATTGCAGGAAGTAAAATTATCGAAAACTTTTTTCTAATCGAGGATGTTAGTATTAAACAAATCATGGTTATTCCATTTAAAAATGTTGGTGGAAGGTTTTAGAAATTATTTTCTCCAATTCTATAGGCCCAAAGAGAAAAATGGATTGAAAATTGCAGCTTTTGAAATTTCCTGCATAGGTAAAAAAAATGTATTATGTGTATCAAAGATTCACAGGCAAGATTTCAACATTTATTTTTTTACAATAATAATAGGTCTACCACTGGATGTCACCTAGGTATAATTCATAATATGACGTTATTGACAGACAGTTGACGATGGATTGCTACTTATTGTCACTGTCACAAGAAGTGAATATTTTATACCTGTCGTTATATAATGAACAACAGACAAGTAGACCATCACAAGATAATATAGTACTTCAATACCTTTGGGTTATCAAACAACATTATAAAGTGAGATCATGACCATATATTATTATCACAATTTTTTTTGTTTCATAATAATATCATGGTAATATCACGAAATCACGACACTAGGAGCTAAAAATTTTCTTCTAGGTCAGATTTACAAAATGTCTTTGTTAAACTATCACGGATAAACTTGTGATTTCTGTAAAAATAATTCTACATTTTTTTGGTTTCTGTTTAGCTTTTAAATATATTATTTCGCCTTTTAAAAAAAAACATAAAAAAAAGAACGCAATAGTTAATACCAATATATTATTTATATTAAAAATACAAAAAAAAACACTTACATAATATGGATCCAAAATAGTTCCATATACTTTCCTCATTGCTTCCATTTTTGCTCGATTTCAAATTCGTAACACAAACGAAAATAAAGAAACACCCTGTATACGATCAATGATAAACACAACGAAGCTCTATTTCTCGAAACTTGGTTGAATCAATACGTCTACTGACCACAGTAAGGCGCTACGTGCTATATAAACTAAGACAGACAGATGTACGTCCCCCTCCTCCAGCGGTGCCTTTATCGAACGCTGGTCAAAAATTGAAGCGTATAATTATGGTTATTATTAATTAGGGGTTGTTTTGCAGACTCAAGACTACCACAGGCCTTTAAATGCAATATCTATTTATTATTATATAAAAGGAATTTGTCTGATTTCTATAGGTACTTGTTTTTGTAAATAGGTAGGACAAGAATCTTCTATATCCCCTTTCTTCTCTATTTTTATTGAATACCCCGATTATTATAATAGTACTGTTATTTTCATTGATATAATATGAAAAATATTTTGAAAAATATTTTTTTTTATACATATATTCATATTAAAATAACTTATCTGTTTTCTAATAAGTAATCATATGCTTTATTGCCCTAGTGCAGTAATGAACCTATTACTTCACGGGTTTGTGACTAATCCACATACAAAATTCAGCAACAAAACTTTATTTTATGCAATGAAAAATTACAAACAGTACAATTAGCATCGCTGTAAAATTATTAGGTAGGAATGGTATGGTGATATTATGGAGCAAAGGCCAACAATAAATCATCGGCAAATATATTATATCTATTGGTATCTACAATATTGAATATGGAATTAAAAAAAAAGACGAAGTCAATTTTAGAAAATGTCGTTATCTCAACAAACCCAGCTCATTTTTCGTACGCTTTATATTATTTATAAAAATAAATAATTTTTATTATTTTGATTTGTGTGAGTTGAGAGACGATATTTTACAGATAAACTAAGGAAAAAAATACAAATAAAAATATTATTAAACAGTTACTTAATAGTTACATTAAATTCAATTAATTTTAATGTCTCTATTTTTGACACGGTTATCAAATTTAGTTTTAACGGCACCAGGCACTCAGTTATGGAAAAGTTCTCTTAAAATTTGGGTCCAATTGAATTTCCGATTGTCTCTTGACCCAAACACACTGCTCCAATTAGTAGCGACCACAAAGCTGAGCAAATTTTGGAGAAAAGGTTGCCATTGAAAAATCTCATGCAATACTATGATCAAGGGCATCGATAAGGGAAGGTAGTTATCCCTCTCCCATGGATGGACTTACCTGATGACTAAAATGCTTGCCTGCCGCGCTTTTTTTATATATTCTTCTCATATACAGGGCTGCCCAGATGTCCGGAATAAAATTAATATAGCCTTAACCTGTAACTTTTGGGGAAAATGCTCGGACACGTCAATTTAGTTTTATGCTCACATTTTGACGTTATTCGTTTGTTTTTTTATAGACATTTGTCAAAGATTTGACGACATCGATATTTTTTTTAAATGGAAACATACAGCTTGTAATACATCATTTGAAAGCTATACCACCCTTATAAAGTATGTCTTGTCCAAGAGCTTTTAGAAGATGACTATGATAGGCGTTTGCAATGTTGCGAAAATGATGAGACGGTGTGACGAGAATAATAGGTTTCCACAGAACATATTATTTTCGGATGAAGCTACTTTCTATTTAAACGGGGTGGTTAACAGACATAATTATCGTTTCTGGAGTCAAGAAAATCCACGACGGATATTTGAAGCTCATACTCAGCGGCCTCAGAAAGTACATGTATGGGCAGGTATCATTAATAACCGAATTTTAGGGCCATTCTTTTTGGAAGGAAACCTCACAGCTGAACGGTACCTGGATTTCTTAACCTTCGAGTTGAGGCCTGCTCTAGCTGTAATTTTTCCCAACGAAGTAGATCCAGATATACCTAATGAAACAATTTGGTTTCAGCAAGATGGTGCTCCCCCGCATTGTGGTGTCAATGTGAGAAGATATTTAGATCAGATATTTCCAGGTCGCTGGATTGGACGACGTTGTACAATTAAATGGCCACCGAGGTCCCCTGACTTAACGCCTCTAGACTATTTTCTTTGGGGATATTTAAAAGAAAAAGTTTATCAAAATTGGCCAAATAATATTGAAGATTTGAAAAATAAAATTAGATTGGAGACACATAACATACCGGCTGAAGCCATTCGAAATTTCGTCGACGGATTTTACCATCGTCTGGGAGCATGCCAAGTAGACGGTGGAGGACATTTACAGCATTTGCCACGTTAAACCACCTTTTTATTGTGTTTTGTTTTGCTTCGTTACATTTTTATTATTTTTTTTGACAAAATAAATAACAAATAAACCATAACTATTGTTAAGTCACAATGTCACAAAATGTCAGAACGTGAAACAATGAAGATTTCTTACCTTGAAAGGTAAAAAAAAATCAATGATTTATCATTTCCGCCTTTATTCAAATAAGGATTTTTTTAAAACTTTTAACAGTCGCCATTTTGAAATAGCTTGACAGAATCGCGCCAAAATTTATTAGCATAATGTACGAGATATTAGCTTTCAAATGATGTATCACAAGCTGTATGTTTCCATTTAAAAAAAAGATCGATGTCGTCATATCTTTGACAAATGTCAATAAAAAAACAAACGAATAACGTCAAAATGTGAGCATATATAAAACTAAATTGACGTGTCCGAGCATTTTCCCCAAAAGTTACAGGTTAAGGCTATATTAGTTTTATTCCGGACTTCTGGGCAGCCCTGTATTATACTTAAATACATATTTGTCTATCGAAATTAGACTTCTGGTTTACTTGGTATTAAAAAATATAAATATAGTATTTCTTATAAAGTAAATAAAACAATCAACGGGGTTGTTATTTTCTCTACATGTTTCGGGCGTTAGACATCCATCTTCGGGGGATACCAAAATCGAGTTGAATAAAATTTTTGGAGTTGCCTCAGATTTTCAATTTCAAAAATTGAAAACAGAATAAACTTGCAAGTTAAATTGGGAATGATATCATGTTGATGATATAAAGATTTTATATGATGAATTATGAAAAAACATTTTAGTTTAAGCATAGACCTTTAAGTGAGAAAACTAACCTGAACATTGTTAAAATTAACACATTTGAGATCGTCTTAGGTATTGGTTAATAATCAGTTATATTCTAAAGTGTCAATCTATACCAACCCTGTAAAACTATGCATTTTTTAGTCTTTTTGCAAAAAAAACTATTGGAAAATTGAATAATGCACAAACCTATTCTCTGCCTTAAAAAGTAGTTTTCATAAAAAATTCGGGTCTCTTTGTGTCAATTTTGAGAGTATTACTATAATTTTTAAAACTCTATATGAAAACGGTTGAACTAAATATCAGGTATAGTAAAGTTTACATTATATCGTTGACCTTTACTTGCAATAAATAAATCACCTGATTAAACTTCATTATGTAGGTCCCAATATCTTCAAACCGCAATAAGTGGGTGCAGGGTCGGCCTGATATTGATTTATTTTTATTTCGAATTAAAGAGACATTTTAAATTAAATTAAATTAAAGACCAATTATTATAATAATAATATTTTGAGACATAAAGAGTACACAAAAAATGAATGAAATACAGATTTATTCGTTTCAATAACAATTAAGTTTGACAGTCGTCAACAAAGTACACTAGGTATATGAAAAAGATTTTTTTAAGTAATTATGACATGTTACGATTTAGATTACACACTAATACAAGATTAAAATTAAGTTTAAGATTTAAATAGAGTACAATGTGTGTACCCAGACAAGTTTTGCAATAATCAATTTTGGCAACTTAATTCTACTTTACTCTAAATTTCGTTTTGTGTCACTATCACTACCTTCATGTTTACTTATTATTAAGGGTTGAACATTACTACTCATACACATATATAAATTTTCCACCTTAATTACATGTTGTATACAGTTTTTCCAACTTTCTGCAGAAATTTTACTTACTATGTTTTTTTTTATTAATTTTACTCCAAATAATAATAATAATAATATATAATAATAATAATAAAGTTTATTCAAAATATTTACATAAATACAATACATTTTAATATATTTTACATTAAAAATAAACTTAGGAATAAAACCCCTGAAGGTTAACTTGTATAGGGGTTAATTTTATTAAAATATTTGGTTAATATATTATTATGTAAATAATTGAGGATAACATTTTTATAAATTTATTTAATATTATTTAGATTTGGTATTAATATATTAATATATTAATACCTATTTAATAATTATAGCATTTCTAAAATATTATCTAAACTATTTTTATTTAATAACCACCATTTAATTTCTTTTTTATATAATTTAAATGATTTTATTTTTTTAATATTATTTATTAGACAATCGAATATGTATAAACTTAAAATTTTGAAACTTTTTTGTCCAATAGATTTATTTATTTTTGGTTTAATAGAAATTTCATTTTTAAATCTTGTATTATAATTATGCTCTTTAAATTCAATGTTATTTTTATTTTTAAAAATATATATTAAAATATTATAAAAGTAAATTTGTCTCACATCCATTTTTTTTGTTTCTGCATATAATTTTTTTGAAGAGTATAAATAATCTTTATCATAAATAATTTTTAAAAACCTTTTTTGTAATATTTCTAAACTTTTTACTAAATTTCTATTTATTCCCCCCCAACCTAAAATACCATAATTTATATGAGTTTTGACTAATGCATCATATAATATTTCTAGATTTTTTATATTTAAAATTTTTTTTATATTTTTAAATATTGGCAATGTGCTTCTTAATTTTTTAATTAAATTTTCTATATGAAAATTCCAGTTTAATTTATTATCAATAATTATTCCCAAATATTTGATATTATTAGTTTTCATTATTTGAATATCATTATTTATATTTATATTTTTAAAATCATTTATTTTTGATGTAAAAGGAATATATTTTGTTTTATCAAAATTAATTGTTAATAAATTTTTATCAAACCAATTTTTTATAATTTCGAAGTCTTTTTTTATTTTCTTATGTAAATTTTCCCAAGATATGTCGTTGTAAAAAATAACAGTATCATCTGCAAAACTATGAATTTCTCCGTCACATTTTATATTAAATAAATCATTAATATAAATATTAAAAAATAAAGGTCCTAAAATTGTGCCTTGTGGTACACCATATTTAAAATATTTTGAATAACTTATTTTTTCATTTATTTTTACATAATTTGGACGATCTTTAAGGTAATTTTTTATTAATTTTAGTTGATTTTGTATTTAATGTCGGGGAAGTATTATTCCTTCTAATATTTGACTTTACTTGATGCCATATATTAGTTCGATTGGATGAAATACAAAATAGTAGGGGGAAGACGCAACACTGAATGTCCATTTTCTGTTACAACTTTATCATACAAATATTCTTTATTAGTTTCACGAGCCTGTAATACTTCCAAAAGATCCCGTTTTTTGTAAGTTTCTTCAAAATATAGGTATATTACTACTTAAAACGGTGTAGCAATTAGGGATGCAGGCAATCTGCCCGAAAAGATGTAAATTTGGGGCATTCTATGCCCTGAGGGATAATTAGGGTTTCATGACAGTCAAAAGATCAACGGTATAATGTAAACTGTTCTATACACATCTACTATATGAATGTTTTTTTTTAAATTTAGATAACAATTAATTGAAATATTAAATAATATAATATAAAGGTACGTTACGACTTTCTGACAAATCCCCCATAATTAGTTTTCCTATGTTGTAATAGATTATAATAGGTATGTACAGGGTGATTGTTTAAATTTTACTAGATGGATAACTCGGATAATGTTGGTCCTACAAATAAGTTTAAATCAGCAATTTTGAAGTATTTTTAATGGGTATTCAGAATCCGTTCTAAGAAAAAACAAAAAAGCATCAGAAACTTAAAATTTTCAAGTTACCTGGTATTTTTTAAATGAAACACCCTGTATTTTATATTTTTAGCCGCTAGATATCGTTCTTCCGAGTTCAAATATATACAGGATTGTTGGTATGTATGGAAACGGTCAATTATTTCTTAAAGTAAAACAGTTAGCAAAAAATATTTAAAACTAAAGTTTCAGGGTTTCTTAATGTCTATTAGATTTTTAAAAAAATATGTATACAGGATGAGTCAGAAAACCGTAGAGAAACAAAGTTACTTTTTTTTAAATAGAACATCCTATATCTTAGAATAGTTTTGGATTTTACATAAAATAACAATCATTTTCTAATAAATGCATTATAAGTCTAAACCCAATAGTTTCCGAGATATCGACTTTTAAAAAATGGCATTTTTGAACTTTGACAGCTTCTAGCTTTCTAACGGTACGTCTTAGAGTAAAACTGCTTACACGTCCCTATCTTAGTTTCTTATATCTTCCTAAAAGTGTCAACTTTCGGCTAAACCGGATGCAACTCAAAGGCCGGAAATACAGTACTTCCGGTGTAACCGTTGATGTTTTTGGGAAGATAATAAAAAAGTAAGATAGGGATATGTAAGCCGTTTTACTCAAAGACGTACCGTTAGAAGCCTAGAAGCTGTTAAAGTTCAAAAATGTCATTTTTCAAAAGTCGATATTTCGGAAACTACTGGGATTAGACTTATAATGCACTTATTAAAAAATGATTGTCATTTTATAAAAAATCCAAAACTATTCTAAGATATAGGTTGTTCCATTTAGAAAATAGTAACTTTGCTTCTCTACGCTTTTCTGACTCATCCTGTATACTTATTTTTTTAAAATTCTAATAGACCTTTAAAAACTCTAAAACTTTTGTCTTGAATATTTTTTGTTAGCTGTTTTACTTTAGGAAATAATCGACCGTTTCCCCACATACCAACGGCCCTGTATATGTTATTATGGTTATTTTTGTTAATTTTCGAAAAAAATAGATTTTTTCGTATAAATCTAAGGCAGCAGTGGAAGGCTATATGACCACGCTGATTTGTTCTTATCAAAGTAGCCATGAATAATAAAACAAAGAAATTTATATCTTTGACAGTTATTTAACTTCCAGACAGAAAAAGTTAATATGGTGTCAGGTTTAATAAAAAGTAATCAAAATCAACACTTGGCGGGTCAAGAATATGGACGCATTTATCGTAACATTTTTCATTTCAGACGAGTGAAATAAATTAATTTTTTTAGAAAGTCCAATAAAATCCATACATTGTAGTCGAGACATGCATTAAATTAATATATTAATAACCGTCAAATTTCGATTTTAAACCACGTTTCCACGTGGAACGAAAATCAAAAGGAAAAAAGAAAAATGTTAATCATTGATTGAAATTTTAAAAAGTGGTTCGTCTCATATATTTGTCGTTTACAATTTTCCGCGTTAATTGTTTTATAAATCAGTTTTTGCATTGGGGGCTGATGGCCCACTTAGAGAAAAAATATTTTTGTATTAATGAAGTATTCCTGGTTCTTATTAATTGTTTTGAATTAAACTGAATTTCTTTGTTTCATTATCCATGACTACTTTGATAAAAACAAATCAGCGTGGTCGTATAGCCTTCCACTGCTGCCTTAGATTTATATGAAAAAGTCTATTTTTTCCGAAAATTAACAAAAATAACCATAATAACCTATATATATTTGAACTCAGAAGAACGATATCTAGCGACTAAAAATATAAAATACAGGGTGTTTCATTTAAAAAATACCAGGTTACTTGAAAATTTTAAGTTTCTGATGCTTTTTTGTTTTTTTCTGAGAACGGATTCTGAATACCCATTAAAAATACTTCAAAATTGCTGATTTAAACTCATTTGTAAGACCAACATTAACCGAGATATCCATCTAGTAAAATATAAACAATCACCCTGTACTTAAAAAAAAAACGGAAAATTTCCAAAATCAATTAAGTGCCAAACGAACCTCAATCGCTATTAAGTAATAAGATTTGTAACAAATAAGGGTCTAGACTTGTTGAATGTGTATTTTATTTGGCTACCTGGGTAAGTAAAAAGACAATTGGATTCATAAAATATTAGCTTTTAGGTCATTAAATTCCCATAGACGGAATATTAATAGAGATTTTCTTTAAGGACCATTAATCCTTAATCCGTTTGCCTTCCATTCGACGTAGCAAAAATAAACACAAACATTTTTTAATCAATCTATTTTGTTTTATTGACAAATCCCTATCTGTTTAATAAAAAAATCATTTAATAAGTAAAGAGGTCAAAGATTTAAGCGGGAATGCAATAAAGATAAAAAAGGATTATCAAAAAAAAATTGGTATGCTATTTCATAAGTATTAAAATATTTAAAGTGATTTTGAGCCGAAAATGCGTATATTATAGTTGTTTATTTTTATGTTTTATACATAATCATGCAATATTATAAATATTTCAGATGGCAAACATTCCAATAAGCCCACAAATCAAATGCGAAGTATTTTATAGGTATCAAACGCTATAAGCAAGCATAAAAAGCCATGCATTTAAGGGGGCATACTGCATAAGTACCCTTTCTAGTGGTAAAAAATTTTAGCACGATTGTTTTTGACGTTCCTATTGAAGGTATGAGGCTACGTTATGTTTTGGCCTCTTAACGGAGACACAAAACCCCAAAGGGCTACCCAGCGACTTACATTTTCGGCTCGAACTATTAAACCGAAATATACAGGGTGTCCCACGACGATTTTCCCAGCATATTGCTGGGAAACGGAACCAGATAGAAAAAAAAGTTCAGGAACAAAAATTGAGGGCTTGTAAGGGAGCATCTAGGAAGGGTAATTTTAGATATACAGGGTGTTTTAAAAATAGTAATATTGCTGCCAAGTCAATTTTTTTAAATAGAACACCCTGTATATTGTTAGTTTTTTGAAAAGCTTGTTTCAAGAGAAATTCAACCATACCATACTTGTTACGTTTCTAATTTAAAATGACTGAAATATGAGCGATTAAATGATCAATTACGTAAGCATGAACAGATATGCAATAATAACAATAACCACCAGCGAAATATTGAAGAGAATGACGGGCGCTGTCATGTCACGAGTCAGAAGTAGTTTCATTGTTAATTATTTTAAGTAGTGAGAAATGCCTTCGCTCTTTACATATGACGAGTATGTCGACATGCTCCTGATATACGGAGAATGTCACAAGAATGGAAGACGTGCTCAAAATCTGTATAGTCAACGATACCCGAATCGTGAAATACCAAGCTATAGAACGTTTCGTAATGTTGAACAAAAATTAAGAAGTGGTTCCTTTCCCAGTGGTAGGGCGCAAACACCAAGGAGAAAACGAGTCCGAACAGAAGACAACAATATTAACATCTTGGCCTATGTTCAAGTGTATCCACATGTCTCAACTTGACTCCTCGGGGAAGAATTAGGTATTGGAAAAAGTACAGTTGAAAGGATACTAAAAGATTATAAATACCACCCCTACAAAATTCATTTGGTGCAGGGCTTAACACCTAAAGATCCTGAACGCCGCCTAAATTTCATTGCTGAGATGTCAATGGAATTTGAACAAGACCGTCTTTTTTTCAACAAAATTTTATGGAGCGATGAAAGTAGGTTCCACAACAACGGCATAGTAAATCGCCACAGTTCCCACTACTGGTCATATGTAAATCCTCACTGGATGAAGGAGACTAATTTTCAGGTAGTTTGGGGGGGGGGGGTTAACGTTTGGTGCGGTTTATTTAATGGCTATCTTATAGGTCCTTACTTTTACCAAGGGACACTAAATGGAGAACGATTTTTAAATTTTCTTCAAAACGAACTTCCCTTATTACTTGAAAATATCCCAATCAATGAAAGAGCCTCTATGTGGTGGCAGCAAGATGGAGCTCCCCCTCACTTTGCCAGGCAAGTTACAAATTATTTAGATACCACGTTTCTTGCGCGCTGGATTGGCCGAAATGGTGTGATCCGGTGGCCACCACGGTCACCGGATTTGACCCCTTTAGATTTTTTTCTTGGGCATATCTTAAAGAAATTGTGTATGTAAACCAATCTAGAGATGTCGAAGATTTGCAAAACAAAATCATAGCAGCTTGTCGAACTGTTACTCCAGCTATGATTACAGCAGGGTGTACCAGAAATCTTATAAACAGATTTGAATATTGTATTAGTGAGAGTGATAACCAATTTGAACATATTTTGAGAAGAAGTCGTAATTAATTTTGTTTAGTTATCTTCTTATTTTCGATTGATTGTTACATAATTTAATAAAGTGTTATAAATCGCTCATATTTCAGTTATTTTAAATTAGAAACGTAACAAGTATGGTATGGTTGAATTTCTCTTAAAACAAGCTTTTCAAAAAACTAACAATATACCATACCCGGTGTTTCATCGTCGAGCGGGACATAGGAAATCCCATGTAATTTTAAATGGGGTCAATTATTGGCTTCCCTAATTATTTTAGAGAAAAATTCTATTTAGGTTTATTAAAGAGCACTAAAATCCACATTCAAAAGAATAACTTTAGATATTTTTGATGAGCCCGTTTACGGGTTATCGCCGATTTCTTTTTAACTATTTCTCCTTTTTATGGCCCCGTAATTGCGGGCACCAGTCAAGGTAAAAGATGACTGTCAAATAAAGTTGTCATTTTGAGGAATATTTGAACATCTTCTTAAATCCTAAAGTTCTAACAATTTAATAGTACCTACCTATTAATTAGTAAAATATTGAAACATGTAAAATGTCATAATTAACCTTGTAATTGGATACTTTATTTTAGTTTTATTCAGATTAATTTGTACTCATAAATACACCTTTAATATTTTCGATGTACGAGTTTTTATAACAATAAAGCACACATTTCAAAATGACAACTTTATTTGACAGTCATCTTTTACCTTGACTGGTGCCCGCAAATACGGGGCCATAAAAAGGAGAAATAGTTAAAAAGAAATCGGCGATAACCCGTAAACGGGCTCATCAAAAATATCTAAAGTTATTCTTTTGAATGTGGGTTTTAGTGCTCTTTAATAAACCTAAATAGAATTTTTCTCTAAAATAATTAGGGAAGCCAATAATTGACCCCATTTAAAATTACATGGGATTTCCTATGTCCCGCTCGACGATGCAACACCCGGTATACGTTCCATTTAAAAAAATTTACTTGGCAGCAATATTACTATTTTTAAAACACCCTGTATATCTAAAATTACCCTTCCTAGATGCTCCCTTACAAGCCCTCAATTTTTGTTCCTGAACTTTTTTTTCTATCTGGTTCCGTTTCCGAACAATATGCTGGGAAAATCGTCGTGGGACACCCTGTATAATTTAATAAAATTTTAATATTTTATATGGGTCATAAAGATTCATAAAGCCACCATATTTTACATCGTCAGGGAAGTCAGGAACGGACTTATTGCCGCACTTGTTGGGCCAAAATTTTGCCAGGTGTCATTTTTCAAAGCTGAAAACTGATTTTTAAATTCTCTGGTTATTCCTCTTTATAAAGCTACATTTGTTTTGATAAAATTAGCCGTTTTCGAAGAAAATACACTTTTTATACAGCGTGTTCAGAAAAGTTCTAGACATATGGGAATTTTCTTTATTGTTGATTTTACGAAAAAAAGTTATTCTTTATAAAAGATATCATGTACAGGGCGGCAAAAAAATATAGAAACAGAATTACGTTAAGAGGGAGGTCCCCTTAATTTTTATTTTAGAGCAAATTGTTATAAGAAAACTTTACTAAGGACTACAAAACGTGGCCAGATACAATTTTTCGTTGAAATATTTAAATTTACAGGGTACCATCAAAAAGCCTTTGGAAAATATTTTTTTATTTTATTTATTTAACAGTTACCTGCAACAATTTTGCAACAACTATAGTAACGAATATTGACATGTTAGTCGAAAATCATTTACTATTTTTCGACTTATTAACAAGAGTTTTTCGTTAGTTTCGTCATGGTTGTAAAGTTAACGCTGAGGAGAAAATAGAAATTGTACTTATCACTATAAATCTATTAGGGAAGCCGCACTCATATTTAATACTAGACACCCTGACAAAGTGGTATGTAGCGCCACTATGGCAAACGTAATGAATAAATTTAAAGCTACTGGTTCCGTCGAAAATGTATTTAAGAAACAACACAACAAATGGTCCACAACAGAAGAAAAGCAACTGTCAAATTGTCAAAAACTATTCCAGTTGACGTCAAAAAGTCTACTGCTAGTAACATTTTAAAAATAAATAAATTTCATCCATATAAACCGAAATACATTCACACGCTTCTTCCTAGAGATTTTGAATCCCGTTTTTTATTTTGCGCGTAGTTCCAAGGCGAGTGTGAAGTAGATACTATTTTTGCAAGAAAAATTATATTTACAGATGAAGCCATGTTTACTTCCAACGGCGTGGTATGCTCCCAAAATTGTCGGTGGTTTAGTGACAACAATCCAAATTTTATAATCGAATGCCGTAGTCAATATTCATTTAAAACCAATGTTTGGTGTGGCCTTTTTAATGATCAGATCGTTGGACCATAGTTTTTCCGACAAAATATAAATGCTGCCATTTACCTGGACTTCTTAAGGAACCAGTTGTCTCAATTTCTTGACGAACTGCCACTAAATATAAGACGTACAATTTGGTATCAACATGATCGAGCCCCATGCATAGTACTAACACAGTAACTGGGTATTTGAATGAAGTATTTCCGCACCGTTGGATGTCAAACGTTCAAAAATTTCTTGGCCAGCCAGGTCGTTTGACATTACACCCCTGGACTTCTCTTTATGGGGCCGATTAAAAGAAATAGTGTATGGGCACAGACCTTTTCGGGATATTGACCATCTTGAAGCAGTAATAACAAACTGTGTCCAAGAAATCACTCCCAATATGATACGGGCGACAGTAAGAGAAATTACAAGGCGCGTACTATAGTTTGCATGGAAAAATAGGGGAGACATAATTTTTTACTTTAAACTATCTGTTTCTAGATCACTTTTATCATGTAATTGCTAAAATATTATTTAATATTCACATTCACAATTTATTTTTGCTCTAAGGAAATTAAATGTTTTTAATATGCCTGATAGGTAGATAGGTTGATTTTAGAACATGAAATAATCTCGCATTATTCTTTTACGTAATTGGTTTCCAACAAGAGGTAGCGAATGCTTAACGTGTTTTTGATGGTACCCGGTAAATTAAAATATTTTAACGAAAAATTGTATCTGACCACGTTTTGTAGTCCTTAGGAAAGTTTTCTTATAACAGTTTGCTGCAAAATAAAAATTGAGGGTTCTTCCCTCTTAACGTAATTCTGTGTTTCTATATTTTTTTGCCGCCCTGTACATGATATCTCTAATAAAGAATAACTGTTTTTCGTAAAATCAACAATAAAGAAAATTAATGTTTTTTTTGTTACTTACATTATCAAGAAATGAACAGTATTACTTATTAGTTTTTTAGTGTGTTGTTAATTTTTGCAATAAATCTGAAAACACTCAATATTTCCGAAACAGTTGAAGATAGGTATAGGATATTGTACATGAAATATGTCTAAAATTTTCTAAAGAATCCAAAAATGGAATAATATACAGGGTGTTGTATTTAAAATAAGAAAGTTAGTATTGGCCACTGTTACATGACACACCCTGTATAAAAAGTATTTATTTAAAACAATGCGCAACTAGAAATACCAATCGACGTGCCCGAGCGTTTTTTCGGACACGCTCCCATATATTTATTATCGAATTTATTCCATTTGGCTGATACACACTGTATGCATTGTGTATCATATGCCCCATTAACAAACTAATAATTTATTCTATTTCGTCGCTCGATTAGCGCTGTATTTGTTATTAAACAGCAGTCTCCAATTAACGAGTCGTGGTAAGTAATCAAGTCGCAAGCGGCATAGGCGAAAATTCAGTATTAAAAATGCGCAGGATGCCAGACCTTACAGACCTAAACTCCTGTGTATTTATTACAACAGGCTCATCGTCCGTCACTACGAGACGGCTGCTCATAAATGCATGATGCCATACGAAGCATTTAACAACATACATGCTGATTTAAAGAATACGCACATTTTGTAGACTCTCTGATGACGAGCTTCCCCTGTTCATTTTTGCTTGTATGCGAGCTAAACAAATGGAAAAAAAAATTATGAGGTATTTGTATGCGCGTCCATGAAAAAATTAAAGTACGGACCTGTCCTCTCAAATACGTGGTCGATTTTCATAATATAAATACAACTATCTTTTGTATCTTTAAGAGGCAGCTTAATATAGAGAGTTTTTAGCACAAAACAATCGCTTGTATCAACGTTAAAAAAACAACAAAAAACGAAAATATATCATTGGGTAAAAACATTGACAATGATTGAAATTAAGTCACAATACGAAACCAAAGGAAAAATTAATGACAGCTTTAAAACAGACAACGACACCAACAAACATACTTACAGAAATAATTTTCCTTGGCTTAACACTGCCGTTCCATCTTTTCTACCTTTTCAACCTGAATTTTCCCGAACGCAAAACTACACTGTAATTTGACCGATATCTTTTACTCCCCAAGGCTGGATTTCCGGGCCGTGTATGTTGTCCTTTACAAGGCTCAATTACATCATCATCCTTTTCTGTTTTGTAGAAAGTAATAAAGGATAGATAGAATTATTAGCAGGAAATTTTAAATGAGATACGCATGCACCGACCCATCTTTATGCTGTAGGACCGTAATAGTGATATTGAGTTTGTGAATTTCTTCCACTTTATGTATTCATTTAATAAAAGAGATTTTTCATTTTTTTTTGGACAGTCTCTATACCTATTTGTATCTAAAACAACAGCCTACGTTTCGACACAGGGCCGTGTCATCTTCAAGGCCAGATATTACTCTCTAGTCTCAAAACAACAAAAAACACTCCTTCATCACCATTTTTAATGGTGATTAATTTTTTCAATTTAATTTTCTTTCGGGTGCCTAATTTTTATTTATGAATTCGAAGAAGAAATGTCTTAGGGGAAGGTAGGGTACATGGACTACTTTCATATGCATATAGTAAGAAAGGAAATAAAATACTTGAAGTCTTCCTCCACAATATAGATTTATTGGTTTAAAGGTTTATCCCTACATGTTTCGGATGCTTAAACATCCATCATCAGGGGATACTAGAAGAAATTAAGTAAAAGGTAAAAGAAATTCAATATTTGAGTAGACTTGACTTACCAATATCGAGTTCATATAATGAAGTTCGTTACCCCAAATAAAAATATAGTAAGAATGTTTCAAAATGTCAGAAAGTATTTTATTTTTAATTTTTTCAATTTAATTTTTTTTTCGGGTGCCTAATTTTCATTTATGAATTCGAAGAATTTCATACAAATATAGAGGCTGCCCAAAAAAGCTGAAAATCTGTGTTGTATCTAAGCGCCGAATACACTAGTACATATCGCCGTCAAATAAAACGCTTCATTTAACCGAGATATACTTAATTTATTAAAAATATAATTTTATTTACAAGAACAAAATATCACTAGCACTTAATTAGTAACCTAAAATACGTATCTGTGAAGTAGAATAGGGTAGAGCGAGACGCAAAATAGGGTAGTTTACGCAAGCAAAAGGGAGAAAGAACAAGTATTTTGAATCTTTTGTGTTAATAAATGTGTTAAAAATACTTTGAGTTTTCCAAGATGGCGGCGGAGCGCCATTTAGAATAACTTAATTAAATGCCAGGTGGGGTACATCATTGGAAAAGTATTTTTAATCTACAATCGCAAAGTTTAATAAGATTTTATTGATTAGTAATTTTAAAGTATCGGTCACTTTTGTCGACGTTAGTTAATTTGACTTTTAAGTAATCTGGTGACAAAACGAACGTTTTGCTGCCACATATGTAAGTGATCCACGGTACTGTAGGTTTTCCTTCACAACTTCTTAAAAATGAAAATAACCAACGTTGACAAAAGTGGCCGCCATTTGAAAATTAATCAATAGAATCATACTAAACCTTACGATCGTTTATAGATTGAAAATCCCTTTCCAATAAGGCACAACTTGACCCCACCTGTCATTTAAAAATTTTACTCAAAATGGCGCACTGCCGCCATCCTTGAAAACGAAGTCAAGAGTTTTCACTTAAAAACTGGTTCTTTAATTATTGTTCTAGAACGTACCAAAATTTCATCTCATCTCACATTTGTTAAAATCAAAGTTAACAGGGGAAGGGGGAGCCATTAGACGCGCCCTGTAACTTAATTTTCCGACAACCTATACATTGCTCTCTCACTCTACGTTATTCCAGTCTTAAGCAAAACAATTTGTTGTTCGAAAAGCAAAAAAAAAAAAACAATCCAATTTCTAAAGACAAAATTGCTCTGGTTGTTGTGTAGTTTTAAAAATGGGATTTTCGGTTTTTAGACCCAAAATGCGGTTTTCTAAAACTCACGTTTGTGTTATTTACAAAAAATCACAAGTTTTCTACCGTTTAAATAAAACCTTTTTTTTTTGGTTCTTGTACCACTTCTGAGCGAAATCTTCCTCAGGACCTTTGGCCTATGCGCAAACTCTACAGCCACGCCCAATACATGCGGAAGTCAGAGTATGTCAAATAAGTCGTATTACACACAAGACTGGGTACATTATACACTATGTCCCAAAAATAGCGTCCAGTTTTGGTTAGTTCAGGAACACATTTAGAAAAAAATCACAAATTACCTCTACTATAACCTCCTGCTAAGAATGCATCGAATTTTCAATCACGCTGTATATTGTACCGAGTGTAATAATTTGGGTGTCTTTAAAATTGCAGTTTCACTCCAGTAGGTACTGTAGTTTGCTATATTTGCGGCTCTAAACAAAGATATAAACATGCGTTTTTTACAGTTTTGTGCTTTATTCCCTGCTATTTTCGGAAAGATGAAAATGTATTTAGGTTTTCATTTAAAATTTTAACACCGTTCAAACTAAAACAAGGAAATTTAACAGTTTTGCAAATAGCGCCCGCTACGACATGAAAAACACTTATTTTTTTAACGAAACCAAGTTTTCCCAATTCCGATAAGCCAAACCAAAGATGCAAACAATGTTTCACCCCTCCCCCTTCACTTCCCATTCAAAATCTCCTAAAGATTTAAAAAAATCCATACTTTTTGACTAGTTAAGTTGTTGAGAAAAGCCCACTAACTTAATTTCCTCCATTTTCCAGTTATTTCTCCAGTGACGGAAGCTCTACGCGAAAAGTTTGCGAGCTTCACCCGATACAAACCCAAACGACTTACTGCGAACAAACCTGCACAATTTTTTTGTCTGCAATATCAGTGGCGGATCAACGAAGTCCCCCCCTCTACAATCAGAGATTCATTCAAACGGGAAAAGGTCAAATTGAATTCAACTTGTATTTTTCAGGCAGTCCCCCCCCCCCCCTCAAGAATTTTGTCTGGGTCCTGCCACTGTCAGTGCAAAATCCGTTTGTTTTACACAGGAGCGGCTTAGGTGTAATATGTACCCACCAACACGTGTAAACATTGAAAAGGAAATTTGAAAATTTATTTTTATATTTGACAAACACTAAAAAATGTACGGGACGTTTTTTCTCCAACTTGGTACTTTTTGTCTTCTATGCGAGAGACAAAACTATGAATAATTTTGATGATGGTACCGATGGTACCAAAAATTTACCGCGTATTTCTTTATCCTGCCGAGTTGTTAGGCCTACTTATAGTTATTTTATTTGGCATGTGCATGTTTAGCAGTTCCATCCTGCAACCAAAAAATAAATGTTAAATAGTATCACTATACATGGTATCCGGTGGTGTCATAGAAAAAAATTCCGGAGATACAGACCCCGAAGGAGTACCCAGCGATTTACTTTTTTGGCTCTAACTTTTGAACCGACTTGTATAATTTAATGAAATTTTAATATTTGATGGAGGCCGTAAAGAGTCATTGAACCATACTACAGTAGATGTTTCACATCGTCAGGGAAGTCAGGAACGGACTTGCCACCATACTCGTTGGGCCAAAATTTTGACCGGTGTCATTTGACAGAGCTGAAACCTGATTTTTTAAATACTCTTGTCATTCCTCTTCAAAAAAGGTTCTCTTAAGTTATTTCGATAAAAGTGGCGGTTTTCGAGATAAATCGGTTTTTATGCGGAACAGTCAAAAGTTACTAATGCTAAACACAAACCGGTAAAAATCAGGTTGATATTGTTAATACCTACATAAAAAATTACTATTGACGGAACTTGTTAAAACCGCCTTTAAGTAAAAATAATTTTTAAAAAATGGAAGAAAATTCTTACGCAGAATATATTGATATGCATTTAATTAATGCTGAAGGCAAGAAGACTTTATTCTAAAAGATTTCCAGCCCAAATACTGCCAAGTCAAAAAAACCTTTCAAAAGGTCGATCGGCGCCTAAGGGAAACAGGTAAAAGATGATTAGAAAGTAATTATTAGATTTAACAAATTAATTTTTGAAATTTTTTATTCACGGTCATATTTGCCGCGACGTTCCCAGGAGAGCACGAGACCCTCACGTACGTAAGTACACGCTATGTCTCATTCACGACAAATACACTGGTCGATACTTAACGGTTTTTTACATTGTTTTCCCAACTATCACTTTAAAGCATATCACAAAAACGCCCCGGTATCGTAGGGAATTCAATTTCGTACATCAGATAACTAAAAAGAAAACATTAGATGCCCAAAAAGGTCTTAAAAACTGTGGAGCGTCCGTAAGAGAACTTGCTTTACAGAGCCATCTTGGAATTCCCTTTAATTGCCCAAAAAGGCCTTAAAATCGTGTAGCGTACGTAAGAGCACCTGCTTCACGGAGCCATCATGGAAGACTTAAATTTTGACCGTTGCGCCATGCCGTCTCGTCTCGCTACCGCCGCGCGATACGATCTGACCACATATTTCGCCCAATAGAAAGCTAGCGTAACCAATAATGACATTATAACTGAGTAAACAAATTATAACCCTTATGTAATTTACAAACAAAAATAGCAGAGGTTGAAATCACACGTACACAGTATTTATCAACCTATTCACTTTGACGTGTTGATACACTACTAACCTGAACTAACCGATTTATCACGAAAACCGCCAGTTTCATCGAAATAAATTAAGACTACCTTTTTTGAAGAGGAATGACCGGAGTATTTAAAAAATCAGTTTTCAGCTCTGTAAAATGACAACTGTCAAAATTTTGGACCAACGAGTTTGGTGGCAAGTCCGTTCCTGACTTCCCTGACGATGTAAAACCTCTACTGTAGTATGGTTTGATGACTCTTTACGACCTCTATAAATATTAAAATTTCATTAAATTATACAAGTCGGTTCAAAAGTTAGAGCCAGAAAAGTAAACCCCTCGGGGGCTCTGTATCTCCATTAAGGGGCACTTTAGGAATTTATTTCTATGACAAATTGGGGTTATTTTGACTTTCTCTGTATGCTCTCAAAAAATTAGGAGGAACTTACCGGACACCCTATAGAGGACGCAGTCAAAAAAGATTGAAACAACTGGCTTTGTCAAGCAATCACCTACTGATTGACACTACCATAAGTAACAAGGTTACAAACACTGTAATTCTTACTCACAAGTGAGGTACTGGCGATTTAATTATATGCAAAAAATGTTAGAGACATATTAATATAACAACCATTCACCTGTTACACATGTTTAATACAGCTTTAAAGGACTAGTAGGCTGGTATATTCTCAATATCAGGCCAATTTTGGTTCAAAAGCTTGGGTTTTTGAAAATGCCTTGTAACTAAGACTCTGTTCAATATTTTTGAAGCAAAATTGAGCATCCTGATAATAATATACCCGCCTACTAGTCCTCTAAACTTAAATTGAATAGGTGTAACAGGTAAAAAGTTCTTACCGATTAAAAAATATGCAAGCGCCTTACCTCAAACTTTGCGGCAACACTGTATCGTCCAAATTGTACTGTCTAACGGCCAACATACAGAGTGTCTTTAATGAGGGGTTGAGATCTAAAATGTACATATCACTGTGATCGACCAACTCGTCCAGACCCGCCTCTTCGTGTTCCTCTAGGCTCCTGTTCAATTGTGGACTAAAAAAATCGATTAGATGCTATTAAGCGGCCTGCGGGATTGCCCGATTTAAACCCCATTTAAATTTAGATAAGTTAAAACATTAAAGGATTAGCTGAAACGGACCTTTAATATTATTAATAGTTTTTAAAGGTGGGTTAAAAACATTCCACTTATAAATATGTATTTCTTAGTTGTTGCTGAAATCGATAAATGTCATAATCCTGACCTAGTCCACCCAATAGTAAAATTGCAACCCGACCAAATGGTGTAATCAAACGTGATTTCTGGGTCTATGGAATTTTTTTCAGAGGTAGCAACTGATGCATGCAGTATGTAAATCAAAGCCTCGTTTTTTATAATGTAGGACAACTTACACGCAATGGTTGATTTAAAATTTTCCACTGAAAAATAAAGAAACCGTGGATATCATTTATGTTATAAACAGTTTATATGTTAAGAACGATAAACTACATGAAATATTAAGGGTTTTCATCTTTAGAGCTTGTCCGTTGCTGGGTTACCTAATACTAATCAGGCCATAGAGAAAATTCGGGTCTGTATAATAAGTATATATTGGGTGAGGTAGCAAATCCTTGTTTTGGCCTAGAAATTTTTCCGGAGAAACTTAAGGAGGCTAAACTGGTGTCTATACATAAGAAGGAAGAAAAAACTGATCCAAACCAAACAACGATATACCAGTATTATTGCTTTCAGTATTTTCAAAGGTTGTAGAGCGAGTGGCATACGTCAGGATTGCTTGATTACTTTATCAGATATGTTCCCTGTGAGTCAGTACGGATATTTACCTGACTTATCAACGACTGACGCTATAATTGATTCACTGAATTTTCTAATTAACGAACTGGAAAGTGGGAGAGTCATGGCTGGACTCTATTTTGACCTGTCAAAGGCATTTGATGTGATAAATCATGGACTATTACTGTGGAAGTTTAACTTATTAGGGCTCACCTTGTTCCTCCAAAAATAAACACTTTTTCGCCCACTTTAGCGCACACCTGTCTCCGTCTCTCGCAGGGCGTTTTGCCCTTCGGGTTAATCCTCGTCCAGATGTGTGTTTCCGGGTCGAACTTGTAGAGGTCGTTGTAGTGTTTCCCTCTCACCGAATTATAGCCTCCGAATATGTACATTTTTCCATTGTGAACAACTGGAAGAGAAGTAGACAAAGGTTGTAATCAACCTGCCATATTGAACTACTGTATTTTTGGCGACAATTGTAAATTTCAGATAATTGATTTTGTAAAAAAAATATTATACAAAGTGTTAAATTTTTCGACAAAATCAATTTTGATATTTTTCAAATTATTAATGTAGTCGAAATAAAAGTATGACGAACTACACTGGGCTTACCGAATATAATTTTTTAAAAAAATGCGTTATCTTTTCCGAAAATCAGCGTAAACGTGATTTCATTTGAATGCGTCTCGTAATTGATCATTTTGTATGTGTCGAAATATGCTTAAGATCTCTTTAACTTGTGTGTGACTGTATACTAAACAGCCCATTCACACGTTACGTCCAAACGTAAATGCTTGCGCCGTAAAAAAAAACGATTCGGAAAAATTATCGATAAAACAAAAATGTAATATAAAATTTAATCATAAATATACTCCGGAGGTTCACAAATATTTCATAATAATCTCAGCAGTACCTGTCAAATTATAAAATATAGCCCTGTATAAACGATGCGAAATAACAATCGATTGGATTCAGATCAGGTCTATCCGGCGGCCATTCAACTGTAGACCAAAAAAGGCAATATTCTGCAATAATTGCCTTTCCATTTCACTTGCAATAAACGTTGACAGAACTTTGGAAATATGTATTTCTTTCAAGTGAACCACAAGTGTTTAAAAGTACTTTCTCTAGCTTCAAAAAAAGATAATTATCCCGTATGTATTAAATAAACGAAGAATTATACAGGGTGGTTCTTAAAAAGTGGTATGCTACTACTATTAAGGAATCCAAAATAAAAAACATGGATATGGACATTTAAATTCACTTTAGATCTTGCAGGTGCTAATATTAAAAATGTAGCTAGATTTGTCATTTAGTTAAAGTCTGTTCAGAGATATAAGAAAGTGACTAACTGATCCCTATTAGGAAAGATCTGGGCCAGTTGTAAAATTGAAATATGGCCGAACAAGTCCGTATTTTGATTAGAATTTAATCATGGTTTGTAATAAAAATAAGTAAGACATTAAATAATATTTTATTTATGTTTAAATGTGAAATTACAAGTTATTTTATTATTAAAAATTATATTTACGATTACAAAAATATACAAATTATTTATTCGGTACTTATAATAATTATTCACTTAATATATCAATATCACTATCGCTATCATCATCTGTTCTAATTATTATTTGTGCGATATTGTTTATATGGATATAGGATTTTTCCACTTTTTCAACATGTGTAACAGAATTTGCCCAACTTTGTGAAGGGATGTCAAAAAATTCAGTTTCTATAAGCTCAAGTACACTGGAGTTAATAGTAGGGCAAATATTGTTACGACGAAAGGCAGATTTCAGTTCGTGCTAAACATGTTTAATGGGATTAAATATATAATGGTATGGTGGAAGCCCTAAACCTGTATGCCCTAGATTTTTTGCATAATTATCACAGAAGTATTCTTTTCATAGTTTTAAACTTTGTAAAGCCTCAATTAATTGCCTTTTGGTGTAATCTTCCTGAAAATAAATGTCATTATCATACATGTAGTTTTGGATTGTTGCTTTTGTGTCATTTGAGGAGGGAGTCTTGGTCAACTGCCTACTATGGTAGCTTGCATTGTCCATTACACCTACGCTATTCGGAGGTATATTTGGAATTAGCTTGTTTTTAAACCAATATTCAAATAAATCAGCAGTGGTGTCCTCATGGTAATCCAGAGAAGAATCTTTAATGTTTTTTGCAGACAGAGAAAGTCCATTTGGAATCCATCCGTCTTTAGATTCAGCATGCAAAATCGTAATTCGTTTACCTCTTTTTGATGGCGCGCTTGTTTTACACTTGCCACGGCCTTTGCTGATCTCTGTAAATCCTAATTTTTTGTAGATATTCGGATCGCCATTCCCGAATTCTACTATATTCCATTAAAACTTGTCTTTTGTTAATTTTGTTTAAATATAGAACCCATGTGTTGGATACACTTCCATAACATTGTTCTGCCACATTTAACGCCGGTTCTATCTTTTTCAAGCCTCTTAATTAAATTATCTAATGTAGGCACGCTTTGTTCCTCGAATAACTTACAAATTTTACGCCGTATTATATCTTGATCACTTCCATCTACCTTCGAGAAAATGCCAGTATCGGTTCTTTTTTTCCTCGCTAAAATGGGATTATTCACAATTTTCCATACAGTTGATGTTGGAATTTTTGTTAATGTGGCCGTTTCTTCTAACGCTGCTTGCTTGCTGACCGCACGTTCAATGAGACTTGAATAAACATTGTTTATAACTTCTTTAGTTTCCACAGAAAAGTGTTTTCTGCTTTTCGACGGGGTTATCTCCTGAGATACATTGGGCTCGCACATATTTTCCATGACTCACACACGATTAAACAAACGCTGTATTACACACGAAGTAAGAATAATTACTAAGCTTTAAACTAACTAGAGTGGCTATATATACAGTCTTTAGAACATAACTTGTTTTATGGGATTAACCCTCTCATTTTGAATCAGGTAAAAATCGGTTTAAAATCACCAAACTATTACTTTAATATTGAAATTACGACTTCCGGATTTGCAGTTCACTTTAAGACATTTTTAAGTACGGACCATAATTTACCTGCATTTATTTATTCATTCATTGTTTGTTTATGGCCACCCTTGGATAATCCCATTCAAAGGCAAAGTGTAACTTTCTTATATCTCTGGACAGGCTTTACTTTTTATTATTTTTGCATTTAAAACTTTACAAATATGAAACCTTGAAATAAAATATATTTCAACACCCAAAGCTGTATAGAATCCATGGTTATATCAACTCTTTGCCTTAAATTTGAGTAAGGAATAATTATTTGTTACGTGGTTCAAAACTAAGTACCTATCTCAATAGCATAACATGTTTTCTTTCATGATGCGGAGAAAGTGATCTCGATGAAGAGGAAAGTAATCGTTTTAGGTCTCCAAAGAGCGTCATAAAATTATGCAATTTCCATTTCTCTTGAACAATACAATGACTTTTAAGGCTATAAAGTGCATTGTGTTGCTTTTGCGGTGAATTAACCAGAAAAAAACCCGATTATAAAGGATATGGCAAGAAGTATGTACTTTACACGTGCTTTCAAACAATAAAAACAAAGTTATCAGTCATTGTAATGTTTGTTATATCAAGCTGCTATATTGTAAATTAAGGAAAACCTGTCTTGGACTCATCAATAAATTACCGCATTTTTTCTCGTTTGGTTTGTAGATAGCAAAGTTCCGAACATCCGCATCGATCAATTTTTGTTAATGTAAACTCGCAACCTTGTATTTGGGATAATACACGTTTCGATCACATAGTTGACAAGATAAGAAGATAATGGGAATGACGTTTTTGAATAGAAAAATAAGCACTATATATCAAAATATTAAAAACGGACAAAAATATTGCATAAAAAAAATTTGGCATAATATATTAAATGTATTTATTATACAGTGTGTGCATAAAGTCTGGAAACGGCTTAATAACATCACAATTTATTGGCCGATTTAAACCAAATTTGGCACAGTTGTGTAAGAGGATCTGACGCACCGAATGACGATATTGGCGTTGTTGCCAGCTTTTTAGTTTGTCTGGATTTCGAACGAATTTTATATATTTAAATGTAACACCCTGTATATTTTTTCATTTATGGTTTTTACTTTAAATTTGTTACACTTTTGGTATAACATACTTTGTTCCTAATATCAGTAGTTTTCGAAAAAACGAGTACAATTTAGAAAAAATATATTTTCTATATTAAATGTTCAAACTGTTTTCCCTGTACAGTTTGACAGTGTGCTAATTAAAAATACATTTTTTCAATTGTGTTGTAAATCATTTATGGCGTTATTAATTCAATTTCGTCCAAAATTCGACGCTGCAAATCGGCCAAATCTTGAGGCTTTGTGGTATAAACTCTGTTCTTCAAGTGTCGCCATAAAAAGTAGTCGTAAGGCGACAAATCAGGGGACCTAGGTGACCACTCGATTGTACCCCCTCTACCGATCCACCTATTAAGAAGTGTTGTTCAAAAATTTGCGTACGTTTCGACCAAAATGGGGAGGAGCTCCGTCCTGTTGGAAGAATGTACTTGCATAATTTGGACCCATCACATTTCTTATAGTAGGCACTATTTGCGTTTCCAAGAGCTCAAGGTAAAGCTGTGATGTCAAATTTTCATTAATAAAAAATGGACCGATCTTGTGGTTACCCAGAAGCCCAGTCCACACATTTAATTTTTCAGGGCGTTGTGTATGACCTTCTCTCATCCAGTGGGGATTTTCATTTGCCCAAAACCTACAGTTGTGTCTATTGACTTTACCATTTAACATAAATGTTGCTTCGTCCGAACATACTATAAATTTGAAAAACTGGTTATTTTGGTCAAACCTTGACATCATAATATCACAAAATTCAATTCTTCGCTCTTAATAATCTTCTGATAAGACTTGAACTACATGTATTTTGAAAGGGTGATATTTATGTTTAAATAAAACAATATGGACGGATTTGAAGCAGACGTCACTTACTTGAGAAAATTTTCCTAATGAAGAAAACAAGGGGTTCAACAACATGTAAAATTTCTAAACTTTTCTCTTCATCTACTACTGCTGGTCGTCCTGATCGTCGCCTATCTCTACAATTTCCAGTTTCTTCGAACCGCCGGACAGTTTTTAGAACAGTTGCTTTTGAAATTGGATTTCGGCTTGGAAATGCGTCATTAAATAGATTTTTAACCTCTTCGTAAGACCTGACCCTATCGCCATATCCTCTCATCATAAGAATTGTAATTCTTTCACTTTCAGTTAAAGACATTTTTGCATGTAAAAATGACAGCTTTTATGACTTTACATCGAAACTAAACTGGTGTTTTATTTATTAATAAATAAAACACAATTTGTTGATATTTTCAAAACACGTCGTTATCTCAAAAACTACTGATATTAGGAACAAAGTATGTCATACCAAAAGTGTAACAAATTTAAGGTAAAAACTATTATTGAAAAAATATACAGGGTGTTACATTTAAAAATATAAAATTCGTTGAAAGTCCAGACAAACTAAAAAGCTGGCAACAACGCCAATATCGTCATTCGGTGCGTCAGATCCTCTTACACAACTGTACCAAATTTGGTTTAAATCGGCCAATAAATTGTGATGTTATTAAGCCGTTTGCAGACTTTATACACAGAATACACACACTGTATATTTATAATTAACACCCCCATTAGCCAGATTTTTTTTGTTGTACTGTATTTTTGTCTGTAAGTGTACAGAAATATAAAATAATGAATTGAAGGTAAAATAATTTACAGATTCTGACCGGGAACTTGACCCGGGTAGAATTAGCTTTGTACATTCTAAAAAATATAATAAATGTCAATGTCAAACGGCGTTTACTCCTGACCCCCTTTCGACTAGACTTCTTTTACTTTCGGGCCAACAAGATCATTATTAAGATCAATAAAATGTATGGCTTTAATATTCCATAAACCAATGACAATTAAAATTTGAATATTTGAGTTTTTAACGTTTTAGTAGCAAGTTAAAAAAGCTGCATATACAGGGTGTCTCATTAATATTGCGAAAAAATTTGGAATGAGTTTTCCTTGTTAAAAATATGGAAAAAAGTTCCTATAAACCTATGTCGGGAAATGCTTCGTCTCGGAGATACAGAGTGTTACAGTTTTTAAGCGGAACAAAAATATGTAGGCCACTGTCGTTTTCTCTTTTAATAACACTATTATGTCGGTAGTTTAATGTCTAATGCGAAGCACCTTTTGATATTTTTTTGATTTCGGTTTTGTTTAGGAGATACATGCAATTTTCTTAACCTCTGATATAGGCATATCGACATGCAAATAAATGTTATTTATTTTTTTATTATTCTTTTCTCGAGAACGGTTGCTCCTAGCGACTTTTACCAATTATGCCTTTTTCACGTAAAAATGATAGGGAAATATCTTTTTTTGTTAAAAAATGCAATTCAAGTATAAAAGAGTTATGACTCCTCAAAAGAGTAGAAAGACATGTAGGTGGCGCCCTCTACAAGTGGGAGTCATTCTAAAATTAAATTTGGATTTCGCATTTCAAAAAACCCCTAGATACCAAGTTTAGTTTAAATATCGACATTATTTCAAAAATTATTACAAAAAACAAAAATAAAGATGCCTATCAAATGTCAACTCCAGGTTTTTTGCCTGCTCTGTAAGATAAGGTAATTTTCAAAATAAATATTATACAATATAATTAACTTTTCCCTTTTCCTTTCTTTCAATTTTTTTTAAAAGGGGAGATTTTGGTAAGAGCTATATTAAAAGAAACAAAGAGAAATTGACAAAAGACATAAACACTACAGATTGGATTCGATGTACTTCTCAAATGAAAAGAGACATTCAATACAAGGTAGCTCTTGATTGAATGAACCCAGAAGAGAATACCATAAATTAAATGAGAATGAAAGTTGCTGTGGTACAAGATTTCTAAATAGGAAAAGTAGTCGGGATCATTTTTTTTGAAAGATTAACAAGGTGCTGCTCCTAGGTTAATCCTGCATCTAAGTATACTCCAAGAAATTTGGCTTCTACACAATTAGGGAGAAAAGGGTGTTCAATACCGTTGTTATTCCTGAGAGCAAAGTTAACACTTTGTGATTTAGAGATGTTTAAGGATAGACGATTAGCCAGAAACCATCGAAATAGATTTTTTTCTGAAGTGTTTGGTAATCAAGATTGTCAATTTCTGAGGGGGGTGGGGGGTGGGAGGGGGTGATAGCGTATGTAAAAGGTTGTGTCATCAGCAAATAAGACGGTATTAACTCCCTCACCCTGAGAGTATGCCAGGTCATTTATATAAATGAGAAATAAGATGGATCCAATACCGACCCTTGAGGTACACCATACTTCAGGGATTGTTTTTCTGAGTTACATTGGTTAAAATGAACATATTAATCACGGTCTGAGATGTATGAATCAAGTAGCTGAACAGCATCATCCCGAAAATTGTAGAAAGGTAATTTTTTAAATTTTTTAAGAGAAAGCTGTGTGTGACGCAATCAAAAGCCTTAGTGAGGTCCAAAAAGGATGCAACCGTGTCATATTTTTTAAACCCTTCTAAAATGCTACTAGTAAAGTGGTCAATGCCTAAAGTTGTAGTTTTATTGTTCCGGATTCCAAACTGGTTTATGGCAAATAGTTTGTTAGATTCAAAGTGCTCATTAATTTCATTTTTTAAAATACGTTCATAAACTTATGACAACATTGTAGTTGATGGAGCCCTTATTCTTAAAGAGAGGACCACCTTTGCAACATTTTTTAATTTGCTAATGATTTTTGTGTTAATCTCGGCTGGATGTTTGCTGTTACCATGTTTTATCTCTGACAGCCATATCAACATCATCAAAACTTACTGGCTGAAAATTGAAGGGCGGGATGTTTTCCAATGGTATGGATTTTAGGTAGTCTTTAAAAACTCGAGAACTTTTAAGTTTATTTAGCAAATTTTTCAGCAGTTGAACAAAAGTGCTTATTGAAATTTTTTGCATTTAGTTTTAAATTAGAGTCAGAGGTATTCTTTTTACTTAGGTGATAGCAGGGCTCAGTTAATATGTATGTTATTTCTGAGAATACCAGCACCAAGAAATACTTTCTTTTTATTTGATCTAAGATTATAATTAGGTTCATACATACAATAAAATTAAAATAAATTAAATTATTGTATGCAATTAAATTACAGTAATAACAATAATATGCATGTTTTCTTGTTTCCTGGAAAAAATCCTGAAATTGAGAAAAACCAACAGCGACTGGCTCCTCGAAAGAGCGCCAAAAACTATAACAGTTCGGCTATTTAATAAAAGCAGCACACCTTGAAAGATTTTATACACAACATTCTGCAAAGAATACACTTTCTCCAGCTGATTTACATAAACCGTTTCCTCTTATTTAACACTGGGTGTGTGTTAGGTAACAGGTAATACCAGCGGTAGGCCGGCGAATAGAAATTATGTATTAACAAACAAATTATCCACTTTAAGTAATGACTAGTTTAATACCATACCTTTTTAAGAACTATTATAATTATTTGATGCCAAATATGACGATGACGTAAATATTTGACACATATATTTGTCAATGTTGTGACAGTATTGTGTTTCCAAATGTTAGAATGTGCATTTCTTTTTGCTCTTAGTTGTTAGAGAGAAAGAGTATCATTTTACTCCCTCCAAAATTAGAGCCTAAAACAGTAGTTTTGGTTTACAAAGTGCCAAAAAACTTTTAGGCACCAGAAGTTACATCAACTTTTTACCTTTTCAACGACATGCAACAAGTTGCCATTTACTTTCAATATGGCGGCGTAAGAGACATTTTACAAAGAACAAAATGGCGCCTCTAAAACAAAGTAAGCAATTGACATAGAAAAAGTGGTGAGAGAATCTTTTAAATTGAACCCTTTCATAATTCTTTAAGTTTTCTTCTTCAGTTTTTAAAGATTTTTTTTAAGTTTATTAGAGATTTCTTTAAAATGACATTGGTATCATATAGTTTTCATTATTTAATGCCAAAATTTAAGGTATCATTAATCATCTAAAGGCATTTTGGAAATCGTAATGCATTCTGCTTCAATTTTAAATATATCTATAGCAAATTGATTTTTTTAAATTTTAATTCTAATTGGTTTTCCGACGCGTGATATTTTTTGTTGTATTAGTGTTAGAATGTGACGTCCATGGGCTTGTGCTGAAAGTCGTGTCACTTTCAGAAGAAATCATTTATCTCCCGATGCTAAAGAGATTTTAATTCAAGTGATGCTTCAGCCGAGACGTCTGCTTTAACAAGTACATCTTTATCTTCGGTAAAGGATATATGTAGTACTGAAACTTATTATTCCCAGAAGGGACTGTGGTATACTTAGAAAAGTATTGAGGATAATGATTTGGATTTATTAAGAAGGAAAATTTATCAAATGTATGAAGAACAATCTGTACCTACCCTGGTTTCCCTAAAAAAAGAGACTTACCAACGACGAAACAAACATTTCTTGTAGCATTTCAAGCATAAGAAAAATTTTGCTTAAAATGGGTTTTAAATTTCACACAATTGATAAAAGACAAATCTTTATTTATTAATTATGTCTCAAAATACTATTTTTATAATAGTTGATCTTTACTGTCATTTGGTTTAATTCAAAATTAAAATAAATCAATATGTAGATAAATAGATACCTTAGAATTTAATATTAAATAATGAAAACTAGATCATGTACCATTTAAAAAATATTTTAAAATAAAAATCGATTTTGTCAAAACTCAAGGAAATTTGAAATGTCAGCTTAATTATATTATTATTATTATTATCATTATTATCCAGTACAGGTACCTACATTTCTATGTAAATCTACTTTGGTACAAATGTAAATTTTGGCAAATAGAAAATTCAATATAGAACCAATGCAAATCAATATTTGCACTTTCATGTTGCCCAAGTCCCAAACAAACTAATTACATCATGTTTTAAAAGCTCTAAATTAAAAAGGAAAATTTTGAATGACGTTTTAATGTTAGTATGACATACATACGACATTTACCATTTAACACTCAAAATTTAACTCTACTTACAAGCAGAATTGCTTCTCCTTCCCACAGGAATATCGCCTGTCGCCTGGCAACAGTGCCAACTGAGCATCTTCATATCCAAATACCACACTTTGTTGCAATAAGTCTCTAATGGAGCCTGCAACCCCTGGTGATTGGTGGTCAACATCGCGCCTCGCCCTCCAAACAGATATATTCTGTCATTTATACATACAGTTGTGTGAAAGTCTCGTAATGTGGGTTCAAAACCTATAGAAAAATCAATAACTGTAGCTCTCTAGCTAGCATACTACATAAAGCTTAAACAACACAACATCCTTAAACTCAAAATATGCTTCATTAGGTATCAGATAATATGTTCTCAGTGACAAAGCTGAAATAGTATAAGTAAGTATAAAGAAATGCAAAATAACAATAATTACAAATAACTAAAATTAGAGAATGATAAAGATGATGGACATGTGACACATAGTAAATTTATTTATTTTTATTTTTCTCTTACAGAAAATTAGAATAATATTCCCTAAGGCAATAGTAAGCAATTGAACTTACCCCCACAAACCACATAACTCCAATGCAACTTATCCAAATCTAAATAGAACACTTGTTTGGCGAAGAGATCAGTTTCTTCCTCATAGCCCCCAAAAATAAACATAAAATTTTTCCAAATGCACGCCGTATGACCGTCTCTGGCAAGCGGAACTGACCCCGTTGTCGGGGGCGCCATCCAACAGTGCCAGAATGTGTCGAATTTAAAGAGCACCGAACATGACGATCTGTCATTCCGACCACCCCATATGTATATGTTGTCTTTGTATACGACAGCCGTGTGACCATACCTTAAAAGAGTTAGTCGGTAAGTAGAATTAAAAAAATATTTTAGTCATGTAGGTACCTTCGATAAGGTAAAATATCATCATTTTCAAAATATGGCAAATCGCTGACTGGGTGCTTTACCCATCTGTTTGTAGTGGTATTGAGGACGTGGACGTCCATAGAAGTGTACCCCCGACAGTCTTCTCCAGTAGAATAACCTTGAAAAAAAGACTTGGTCAGGTAACCCAATTTAAAATACATTTTTTTTGTAAACAAAATCACCAAGCCTTCCAATTGTACTAGTTTTGCGGGTTAGAAGACTATATGGCTGCTCCCAAATGAATATGGATACAGAAACACAATAAAAGGCATAATTAGATGTAGCATATAGCTAGAGTGTAAAATTACTGGAATTTGAGGGCATAATAGAGGCAATATACAACACAATTCTAAGACATTCATTTAGTAAGGTTGAGCAAACAGCACTGGACTAAGTTTTGATAAAATAAATGCAAACATCCCTCCCAAAACAGTTATCATTTTCAAAATTTCACCCTTACCTCCAAAGGAATAGATTTTATGATTGACTGCCACTGCTGCATGGTTCACCCTTTTAGGGCAACCCTCAATGTGAGCTGTCCACCTCATTTTAATAAGCACTATTTATAAACAAATGTTCAATTAAAAGAATAGCATTTACTCCTGCAGATCTGTTCTGCGCGTCGCTTGCTACCCTAAGGTTTCTCTGTAGCTGAAACCAGTCCTATTATTTCGATGATATCCTGGTCTTATTTGATTGTAGGCACTAATTTAACACATTCCCTGTTGAAAATCGCGTTTAACTAACACAACACGGGCATGGCAAGTATAATAATTATTGTTGTTTGCAATACATCTCCTTTACTCAAGGAAGAGATTACGAATGTTATGAATTAAAACGGTGACAGACTGACAGATCAGTGACACCTCTCTTCTCTCAGCGTTCGATTCTAAATGTTGCCACATCTTGACAGCTTAAAAAAACAATATCGGCAACGTAGGACAAAATGCGTTTCTTAACATCCGCCTACTGAAAAGAAGAAAGATATATTTTTTTCGGGTTATTTAATTTTTACAGCTGACACAACTCTACTGTCACTGAACTAACCTTTATTGTTCTGTCACTGTCAATCTTTTTTTGTTTTTCGTTTTAAAACGCTAAAGTTTATGAAATTTCTGGTTAATAAATTCATATTTATTATTATTCATTCTGGAAAGAGGTGATAACAGTGATAATAAAATTTGTATTGTGCTTTTAAACAAAGGATCTGTTAAATTAGCAACGATAGTCCCGAGAGTTATTTAGCAATACTATGGTGAGAATTTTCTAAAAATTGTTTTGCAAAAACACGATTGATGAGGCCTTTACTTGATGAAAATCCATGTTCAAAACACTTAAGAAAAACAATAATTTTCGATTTTCACTATATTTTAATAAATAAATATTAAAATATAGTGAAAATCGAAAATTATTGTTTTCCTTAAGTGAATTGTTTTGCAATTAAAATATAATAATTTCTGTTTATTTTTTGATAAGGCTGAACAAGTACACGAATATACAGTAGCAATGACCTGCGATGGGTGCTCTGGGGCCGTGCAACGCGTCTTGGGAAAACACAAAGGTAGATATAATAAACAAACAATTATATGTTAAGAATTCAAATTACATCTTGTAACATTTATTTAAGTCAATAACAACAAATACATAGTATCCTTAAATACAGAGCCAAAACACATAACTGTTGTTATTATGTTTCCACTGCCAAAGGGCCAAAGGTTGGTAGTCTCAGAGCTAACAATGCCACATTAAACTTATCGAGGACTGGCTAGATAAATTGAAAATTCGCCTCAATGAGGCCAAAACCCAAGCCATCTACTTTTTGTAAGCCAGAAGAGAATTCCCAAAAATTGCAGATCAATTGAAATCTGACTAGACTGGTTTAATAAAGTTACAGACATTTTCCAGAAACCCGTTAGGTATCACACGTTTAGTCAAACTCATTTAAATAATACAGGCTATAAAGACTTAGCCCTTACCTCCCACCATAATTTTGATCCAGCAAGAACCAAAAAAGGTTTTCTTATTTTTTTGTTGATTTTAAATTGTCCAGTACTTAGTAAACTAAATGATTTTTGTATTAATCAAGGGTTTAGTTTGGAAATAAACTTTTTATTGAAAATAGTTTCATGCAGAACACAAGGGACCTATAGTTTAATATACTGTCCAAAAAAACTGAAAACCTGTTTTATTAAAACAAAAATGAAGTTATACTTGGTACACTATATATATATGTTATCAGAGTCTGAGAACCTACTTGGAGTATACTTACCTTAATGTATTTATTAACAAATATTTGTTTATTCTTTGTTTTTTTAATTTTTAGATAAGATAGGATCAGTTGACATAAGCCTTAAGGACCAAAAGGTCAAAGTCACAACCTCTCTGCCAGCCAATGAAGTACTGGAAATAATTAAAAAAACTGGCAAGGATACCCAATATGTATCTTCTACCTCTAGCTAAATTAGTAATTTATTAATCAAAATTTTAGTTGTTTCTTTTAAAAATTGTATGTTTCAGAAAACAAATCATTAGTAAAGTATTCCACTTAATATCAAAGTTGTGTGATTTTTAAATGAAACAAGTAAAATAGGTATTTAACATGGTGTAATAATATGGATATCTGGACTTTCCCTTTGTCCTCTTGATTTTTATTTTAAATAAACAATAATAATTCTAAGAAATGCTTTAATCTTTATACAACCTTAGGGGGTGATGTGCTTTTTTTGTAATTTTATTATGTCATATTTCCTAATTTTATTATTATTAAGGTCAAGCAGCTAATATTTTTGATTTGTGATAATTTGTATCTTATTTTTTTAAATAAATTGACTATTAAACTTGTAAATGCTTTGTTTTTATCCAGCATAATATATTACAATAGGTATTTATTAACCCAATAATGGAGAATGTGAGGTAGGTGTAGCAATCTTCAATTTTGGTCAAAACTAAGATTTTTGTCCACTATACTAGTGTACCTCAGTAAAATCTTACTAAAATACTTTTATTGCTAAGTCAGCAATCTCTTTAATAGCATTTTTTATTCAGTCATTAATGTGTGGAACGTGGAACCCCTTTTCGTGCATACTTTTAACATGATCTGTTCTAATAGAAAATATTATTTTATTGCAATGGAATATTATCTGTAAATGGAAAATTTGTGACCATTATTATACAGGGTATCCGGTTATGGCAGAAAAAAAATCCTAAAATGCCCCTTAACTGGCACCCAGCGACTTACCTTTTCGGCTCGTAACTTTTGAACCGACCTGTATAATTTAATGAAATTTTAGTATTTTCTGTAGGCCATCAAGACTCATAAAACCATACTACAATAGATGTTTGACATCGTCGGAAACGGACTTGCTACTACGCTCGTTGAACACTGATTTTTTAAATACTGTGGTCATTCCTCTTTAAGAAAAGGTTATCTCTACATTTGTTTCGATAAAATTATCCGGTTTCGAAGAAAAAGCATTTTTTGTAATAATAATAATTATGATAATGTCAATAATTGTTACTATAGGTTTATTTTTTTTTATTAGTTTCAACATGCTTTACAGTACTCAAGAAAAGAGTAATTTAATAAACGCAAGTACCTACATAAAATGAAATAAATAAATGGCTTTTAATTGCCTTACTAAAAATAATAAAATTTGGTGTGGAAATCCATCAATCAATCAAAAAGTCCGATACAATTTTGATTGGCGGTGCGCCCGGTATCTTAGTTTAGGTTTAGTTCTTCACTCATACGTTGAGATAATGAGGAATCAAGATGGTGACATTGCATCTATTTATTCGTGATGGTATTATGATGACATATATTTACTCTTCAAGGTGAACAATGTGCTTACTCCTTTTCTCTATCGTTCTTCTTTTTTGGAATATCTTGAGATATTAGCATGGTACCTATGCTTTAGCTTGTAGAGTGGGCTTAAATTTTGATTTTTAAAAGGTTCTTGGTGTCTTGGTTATCATCTTCAGGGTGGGAACTACTCACGGGGGAGTCTGTATGTTGCAAACCGATGGTCTGTGTCGCGGAGGGGGGGAAGGGCGAGGAACAGTACCTCTCAGAGTCGGTTGAACTCTGCTGCAGAGTGTCGTCGCACATGGTTCAATCCTAGGACCGTTGTTACGAATACTCTTTGCGACGGCTTTATCTCTGGGCTGGTCTGTCAGATATGCTGACGACACGTCTGTGGTATTGGCAGATCCGAGCTTGGAGGGACTGTTCGGGAGCGGCGAAGCAGATGCGGGCATGGTTCGGTTGGACATAATGTGGAAAAGTCTTATAGCTTAATTTCATTCAACAAAAGCAAACAGAATGAGTCATAAATCAATACCAGTACTTGACAATATCAAATGTTCTGGGAGTTACTATAGACCCATTACTAAGTTGATAGACATAAATTAAATAGCTAATGCGCCTTGGTTCGCAGGATCCGTGAGGTTCTGTCTGCAGAGACTAATAAGGGTCATATCTTGCAGGTCGTACTTTGCAAGACTGATGGTACAAAAAGGGAGTAAAAAACGATATTGTATATATTGTTTGAGAGCATTTATTTGGCCTTTGGGGGCTGCGCCACTGTGAGGGTACCCACTGCTCCACCTTATTTCTACTTCCAATCACTGGTATGTGTTAGGAAGTTCAATTCAACGCTGATCACTATACAAATGCAATGAATGTGGGCCTCCTCTTTAAAGATATATAGTATGTTACCCATAAATATAAGGAATATCGAGGAAGTCGAGGAGGTTTAGGTCTAAACTAATGGAATTTTGTATGGATAAATGTTTTTACTCATTTGATTTTGATTCTTAAATTTTTAAAATTTTTAATTTCTAAATTTGTCTTTATCCACAAGTAATCTTTAATTTTTAAGTTTAAATTTTTTAATCTACTATGCTACTACAAATAAACTTTTAAACTGTCGCTTTTAATGTACTGTCCATATCTCTGAAATATAAGTGCACTTATTAAAAATAATTGCTATTCTATGTAGAATCCAAAAGTATTGTAAGATATATGGGGTATTCCCATTTTAAAAACGAAAGTTGGTATTAACTCCAGCCAAACGACTTACCCTGTATACAAAAAACTAGAATAAAATAAAATCTTATTTACAACTAGGTAATTAATTTTTCTTATGAATTCTTTTCATAACTCTTACAGCTTCCGAGAAAAGGTACAGGGTCATCTTACGTGGACCACTCTGTACGTGAGTTATTGAAAGATTCATTAAGAATTATCACGAGAGAAAATTGGCAAGAAGTTGTAAAACATTTAATTAAAGAGGAAATCAAAATGTAAAACTTAGATAACATGATGGAAGAAACTCCACAGACGAATCCTTAGACTTTAGTGATGGTGAAGACATCTTTTTAGACCTTTTATTCGTTAATTCTCGTAAATGTGATCTGTAATTAATACAAACTCAAACGTCCATCACTGTCGTAAGGTTTATCGTAAATTATCGGCTTGCTCTATAGTTATAAGTTTTGGACCCTTATTGTGTCAAAAGTTTAACGGTGAAAAATTGACCAGTTTTAAATCAATCGGACTTCCGGTTCAGCGGCAAATTTCTTTTGAATATTTCCTTAAAAAAAAATTCAATTGCCAAATACTATGCCCATCTTGCCATCTCAAGAAATGAAGTAGAATTTAAGTTTGGAACATACTATTCCTGCTAAAGCAGTATTAATATTTTTAAAGAATGATAGGTATAATTATTTCCTTTATAATTTCTAAATTTATAGAAAATAATACCTGATCGTTGGAAATTGTGTAAGGCTTTTAGTAAGTAGTAATTGGTATCATATTGTTTTTTAGAAGCTTGACGACTTCAAAATAGGTAAAACAAATCTACTTTCACAAACGAAATCGACCATTTATTTAATTATATCATCAACTATCTTTTTATCAGCATCGCGGTTATCCTTGTTGCTCCTCAGCAACTCGACGTACTTTAAAAGTTTCTCTCTCTGTTTCTCCAGTCTTTCCCTCTTCAGTTCCTCAAATTCCTCCACAGTTTCGTTATATTTGGTTCTCGAATAAGTTGGAACTAATATTCTGCATGGCCCTTCTTCTTCATAAGTATTGACCTAAAATGTACCATTCTTTACAGAGCTGATGGGTTTACGGTGAAATAAACTTACTTCATCGAAAATTACACCGTTATCATCATTAATGGCAATTCGTTTTAAATGATAACGCCCTTGTCCGTTTCCACGTTTAGTTAACGCATTTTTTATGGCCGACCACAAAGATCCTACAAGAAGATTTTATTGAGTTTTGTTACGCCTGTGAAAATATTTACCTCTTTTCATTACTTTTTTCGTGGCCATGCAACGTTCCCTGAAAAAAAAGTTAAGACAGTATTGTTCAACTATCTTCAGGTAATTTTTATTATACCTCTGGAATAATCAAATCTTGATCAGTCTTCTTTACTTTCAAATTTTCTGCCGACTGCACGGCGGTCTCCTTCATGTACTGTTGCGAAGCCACCGTAAAGGGTAACGTGTCTGGGGCTGTTTGCTGCCAGTAGTAGTCTTTCTTCAGTTTCGGATGTTCTTGGTGAATTTTGTCAACTAGAAGATAACAAACCTAGGAAACAGATAAACAATCTGTCAGAAATAATACAGATGATATTCTTTTCTAAAGCTTTGGACCTTAATCCCTTGTATTCAGTAATAATCAAAAAAATACTGATTATATTATACAAATATTTTCAATTTCTCCAGGGGCCACAACTATACTTAATTCGCCACTGAGTGTTGTGGTGGGGGAATAGCCCCTTTCCCCATTACTATCTCCCGTTGTGCTATATTACCTGTATATGTCTATCGATCATCCAAACCACCTCAAAATCGTCATCGTCTTCCCCGAAAGGATTAATCAAGGTTTCGGCTACTTTCAGCCATCCCATGTAAAAGAAAAATTCCAGGACCGGCATGAACGGAAAACTAAAAATCAGTCTGTCCACATATTGGTCTTCTATCTCTATCATTTGATTTCCAATCACTGTTATGAGAAAGTAGCTATAAACTGCTATGGTGACAACCTAAAAATATATATAGAATATTTCATTAATATTGCGAAAATAATGTCGATATTTGAACTAAAAATAAATGACATTTATTTGCATGTCGCTATGCCCATATCAGAGTTCAATAAAATTGTTTTTATCTCCTAAACAAAGCCGAAATCAAAAAATTATCAAGAGATACTTTATATTAGCCAATAAACTGGCTACATGACAGTGTTATCAAAAGGAAACATAACAGTGGCGTACATATTCTTTGTTCCGCTTAAAAATTGTAACACCCTTTACCACCGAATCGAAGCATTTCCGGACATTTTTTCGCAATTTTAATGAAATACCCTGCATGTGTATTAAAAAATAAACACAGAACCATTCCCCATTACGATTTAAAGAAAAAAATGCGCTCTTAAAATCTGGAGACCCTATTCGAATCAGTTAAGAAGTTTTCGAGTTACAGACGTTTAACAATCATTCTAAAAAATCAATTTAACGACCAGTGGCGGCTCTTCCGTAAGGGCTGCAACCCCCCAGCTAAACGAACAAACAACGGACAAATAAAATGTACACCCCTATTTATAAATATATTAGTTATTGGCAGGGGCGTGCGGTGAGTTATGAAAAAGGGGAAGCATCGCCGGTAGGCCCGCCGGAGGCGAAAATTTTTTCGAGGAGCACGCCCGAATATTGGCAATTTTTCGACGTTTAAATACAGGTAGTCATGTAGGTACTGTCGAAAATGTGAGATTATGTACCTACCTATGATTTTTTAATATATCTTCTATTTTCTAAATGGCTACCTATGTTTTTTTATTAATTTTTACGTAATTTGCCCGTCGAAAACCAATTCTTTAGTGACCCAACCCTGCCTAAGAGTCGTTAAAAACAAGTTAACAAAATTTCATAACAGAAACTAATACAGAAAACTATCTATACATTTTTACTTTGAATTCACAGTTTGATTTAATTTTAAACGAATCTGGTGTAGGCCTACCTGTTGCAATAATATTCCTTTTTTCATCAAAGGAAAGCGTTGAAAATCCTTTTTCCAATAACTTGCATACAGAACAGATACATACACGTTACATTTCCCGAACTCGATGGGCCGGCAATTGGTTGCTCCATGACAAAATAAATCAAGAAGTAAGATAAACAAAGTCAATACACAGAACCTCTACCGTTTAGCGCGTTTACCTGGCGAAAAATCGCGACAGGCAATCGTAAATCGTCGTCTACAAACACGTGGAAACTAAATATTTTGTCGGTTTCTGTCGCGCGTCGTCTGCATTTAGCGAAGGAAATATCGATATCTAACGATTAACCCTTGGCACGGCACAGCAGACCATATTATTATTACTCGTATCGTATACGCGTATATAGTGTAGTATACACGTATTGAGATGACTTCGATAAATTTAATATTGCGTTGGTCAGGGATGCATACAGGGCCGGATTTGGTCTGGAGATTAGATAGAAATAAATAATTGGGTATTTTAATTGTATGGATAGGTATAGATTAATATAAAATTTGTTTTGTCTTATGAAAGCGGTAGGGGAAGCAGTGCTTCCATCGCTTCCATGGACCGGACGCCCCTGGTTATTGTTCATATTTTGCTTTAACTCGGTTGATTTATATTTGCAACAAGCCGTCCCTGGCGACCACTCTACGTCGGCGATTTTCGCATCGGAATGAAGGCTATGAGGGCTGAACTTATTTTAGCCATGAATTTACACGTAACAAGCGCTAGATCGTGCGGCGTCGGTTAGGCTCGTTGCGGCTCGCTATATATGCAATTTTAATGCTACTGACGGCTGCGGAAAGTTCAGCCCACTGGTGACACGCTTGTTGGTCGTTTGTTTCATGCTATTTATGTACAATAATGGTAATGAAGCTACCGAAGCTAATACAATGCACAAATATGACATTTTTCATTATCAAGTTACAATATACCTAATTATTACAAAAATGCTTGGATAAGTTTTAAAAAATTTAATATACTTTATCGACATCCCAAAAATAGCCTTCGGTAGCCCTCCTGTAGAATACGCCACGAGCCGCCACTGTTAACGACCCAGTTAAGTAAAGAAAATACAGTCATATACAGGATGTGTGTGGCTTACTTGAGTATATACCAAAGGGATACTGATCCAATCATAAGCCAGCATTTCGCCGCATTTCGATCTGAACCAATTAATTTGATCTAAAATGCTTCTGACTGACAAGTCATCCCTGATTATACCTTCATGGCGAGCTCTAGTTGTTATGTTTGCAGCCCATGCTAAAGGCAGCCTAAAATAATAAGAAAAAAACATCATTTTCATATTCGAAAAATAGCCCCACAATTGCAATCCAATAGTGTGAACGCCACTTAAGTTAAAGTCGTCTTCGAACTATTTCTACCCATGTTTTCCAATCAAACACGATACCGAATAGATTCAATGAAACTGGAGCTCCACCCCGCAGCATCTAATTCCTCATGGACTTTCACGACATATGTTATATTAGTTTTGGTGAACGACACCACAACTAATCTGTTGCTGCCACTTTGTCGATGACTCTCGAAGACCAAGTGAAATACCGTTAATAAAATGTTACCGGTACACTGAACCTTTCTTTCTTTGATAGCCGAGGCATATAAAGAAACGCGCTGTTATTTTAATCTTAGTTTAGTTTACCAATTTTTTGAATAATTAGGGTATTCATTGTCTAGATCTTCAATAATTTTTTTCTCTTCTTTGGTGAGCAGTCCCGCATCAACGAAATGATTCAAGGTTGGAAATCTTTTTTTCACCTTCGGTGACATCATCGTCAACGTTATGGTGAAGGTGACGCATACGTAGCGAACTATTGTTCTTCGTACGATCCTCGCTCGTTCGTCCTACAAAAATATACAAGACGTGCGATTGGTTGATGTTTTTTAAAATATGGGTTTCTTACTTGTCCTTTAATGCTTGCACCGATCAGCAGGGCTAAATTATCAGGAAATGGTATGGCAGTGAACTGGCTCCACCATCTGATATAGACGATGTTTACGAAGAATCCCAGCACAAAACTTAACGGGATTAGGTTAGCATTCCTTGCACAATAAGTTACAAGCTTAATGAAGTAGCTGAAAGGACATGAAAATGTCATAGAGAACACTAGAGACCAAGCTTGCAGAGCGCTCTAAAGCCTTTTTCTGCAATACTTGGTGATAAAAGAAAGAAACATAAATTGTAATAAATATATACCGCATCTGTAGATATGTGTGATATGTTACTTACTCTTTGGATTTCTGGTTCATGGCGTAGAGGTAGCTTAGGTTCAGGGCATAATAAATACCCAAAAATAAAATGAGATCCGCCCAAACTATTTTGTAAATGCTTCCCTTCCATCTGAAAAATATTGGATTAAAATAAATTACACTGAATCAAAATAGGCTAGTCGTCTAGTTATATTTTAGTTGTAAGCTAATATTATACCAGAATAGGAAATAAAGGAAATTTGAAAGTGAAGTGAAGTGAATCAAAAACTAGTAACTTACCTCCTTAAAAGCTTTAAAAAGGTCCCAACACCTTTACTCGTAGACACCTCACTGGTATAGGTTACAGTCATTTGAAAGCGAAATCAAAATAACGCTACTTTATCAAAACTTATACATATATACAACGTGTTCTAAAGCAACATGAGGTTTTCCGATTTCCTTTCGAATAACGAAGCTATTTTAAGTATTCAACGAACATTTAGTACGATTACAAGTTGCTACATCCTTGGTACCGGTGTTCGGCAGAATGCGGTCGCGGTATAATTAGAATCCATCTCAAAACATTTCTTTATATATATTTCCTTAATCCCCATAATAGAAATTAGAAAATGCACCTTGTCATTGATAATTGATAAATTTTGCGACAATTTATTGCCTTCTAAGCACTGCACTTATTTAGAATACCACGTCAATAGCATTTAGTTATACTAAAATGTATATTCGTTGGTTAAAGATACAATTTTACGCAGGCATTTAAAAACAAAAGGTGGTTTATATTGTAGTGAATTTAGCAGGACGCAGAATTGTTGTTTATCTCACAGTCGCCCACAACATAGATATCTGGTTTTAAAAATGAAAAGGCAAAGCAGGTTATACGTTCTCTGTAGTCCAGCGAGATTAGCGCATCTATTATATGTTGAGATGAAAACAATCAAATTAAACATTTTATTATGCCCCAGAATCTTTTTTTGGCAACTTGACTACGGCCGGAATAGGCTCGCCCAAATATTGTCAAGAATACACCAAAGAGTGTTTAAAAACAAGTTTATTTTCAGGAAATCCGCAAAATATGTATATAGCTATTTTTGTATTTAGTTTTCGCGCGGTATTATCAGAAAATGCACTGTCTGGGATAGGGCAGGTCAGGTCGGGACCGCAGAAATCGCCACTTGCAGCTATTCTTATATGTATTTCTACTACAATATATGAGCGGCGTATCAATACTTCACGCACGCTCAATTATATCCCTTTGCTGATGATACCGCGATAACTGCCACCTCAGAAGGGCGGTGGTGGTGGAAGCTCCGTCTGAACGCTGACAAACCTCAGGCCATCTTCTTTTCAAAGGCAAGATTAATATTGCCCGAAACTAAAGTCAAAGTCAACAACGTACAAATTAATTGGTTAAATAAGATAAAATATCTAGGCTTGACCTTTGACAAGAAGTCCTAAGGCAAAAGAAAAGACTCCGTTTTCTTATTTTGTTGTAATTAGTGACATACGTCCTCTAGAGGCAAACCTGGAAACTGGAAAAAATATTTTCAGGATTTTTAGTTTTTTTAGGAAATGAAAATACTGTCAATAAATTTTTGTTTTATGATCATTTAAAAACTTCATCTAAAATTTTTCTAGCTTCCACTTTATCGTCTTTTACTATGTCCAGACACTTCAGCATGGCTTCTTTTCTCTTCTCCAGTCTTTCGTTTCTCAGCGAATTGAAATCTTCTGCATCTACAATGTTATTTCCTGCTATGTCTTTTTTTGCTGCATCTTCATCTTCTTCGAATTCGTTAAACTGAAGTAAAATATCAAAAGGACAATGAAACCACAGAAAAATATTAATCCGCTCATTATTTTTAAAGCTTAATTATTTACCTCGTCCCATTCTGTATCCTGCATGTCTGTTTTTAAGGTTACCCTCTTTAGATGATGGTCTGAATCGGAATCTTTCCTCGTAAATATTTTTCTTAGTGACATTCCTACAAAATAGTGAATATTTTTTAAAATGTTGTAACTTAGATTGTAGGGTAGTCTAAAAAACAAATATTTTGTCTTCACAACTAATACACAAAAGCGAAAACCAAACAATTTAAATAAAAATTTATGATATTCAAAAACAAAATAAGAAAATACTAAAGAGAGGCCTTTGTTGAGTAGGAAATATATGCGAAGAATAAAGTGCTTCTGTTCTTCGCTCTTAGTGAAGCGGATCGATCATCTTTCCATTCTTGAATCGACTTTTCTAAAAATGCTTTAAACTCATTTTTCCCTTCGGGGAGGAGAACATCAGAAAAAGCTGCTTGTTCGTTCAGTTACAAAATCCGATAGATTTAATTATTTTTCCTCGGCGATTTGTATACGTTGTGGAAAATTAGTTTTGCTTGACAATTTTAGATTCTTTGCCATTTTTTCTTTAGTTTTTAAGGATACTCATGTCATCAAAAAAGGCCAACACTACCAAGTGCTCGGAAAGAAACCAAAGATGCTGGTCAAAGGCGGTGTAAGCTTTTTCACTAACTATTGGATTATGATAGCTTTTTAGTTGATGCCGAAGCTGGATATTATTATGTGGAGCTCTAATTGCGAAAGGAGCTTCATTCCAAAATCTCACATGTACATGACTGAATGACTGATAAAGGAGACACATTCAAAAAATGAAATAGGTACATTTTTAGGGCGTCTATAGCCTTCGCCATCCATCTCGCATGATGTGTCGGCTCAGGAACTCGAACTGTTTCACTGTCACTTCCTCCACCAAGAAATAAAAAAAACGGACGCAGGAGTTCTTAATAATCATCTCTAGAATGTTGTTTTTGAAGGGCACGTGGTAGATACTCCAAAACTTCTCGTAATTTGCTTAGTAGAGCTGCAGTATTATTCAGTGTGATTAATAGTTGACCACTGTTTGTTAAATCGGTTAAACAGCGCAGTCTCGGGAAGAAGAAACAGCTGAGAACATAATCTTCACAACATGATGGCGGCATGCCATCCAGACAAGCTCACTTTTTAAGGTTTTTTCTATTGTAATACAAGCTTCCACCTGAAGCCCAATATTACTGGCTGTTGTATGTTGTATCAAATATACCTAAGTGTTTTAATCTGAGTTTCAATGTTCCACTACTTAGTTGCTTGAATACATGCTTGTGCCTAAGATTATCCCGTTCCACTGTCTATTCTCGGAATTACCAAAAGCTTTTCCTTGCCATTTCAAAGCTTGCCATTCAATGCAGAAGAAAAGTTCCCTCAAGATACGACTCTTTTTCTTCAGCTGCTGCAGCTTCTTGTCTAACTTGTCTCATAGATTATCTAATAGAGCTTCGGGAGAGTGTTATTTCTGAAATAATGTGTCCAAGCGCTTTTGCAACTGTTCCAGCAATAAATGCAACTCTTCTGTCGGGAAGATTAACACGATCGAAAGCTCCGACGACTTCCCGTGATTTAAATATGTTTTTAGGTCATTTTGATGGTAAAGGACTGAACGTTGCTGCAGAACTTGACGCTATAAGTTGATACTCTTCTTCAGTTTCAAAGCTTTAAGAAACACATTTCCTTTCCCTTTTTCATATTGTTCTTTCGCCTTGACACTTTTTCATCCCGCTCCAGGTTACCTAAAAAGATATCCTCACGCACTATGTCGTGTTCACCTTGACGAGTACGATGCGTTTTAAGATCTAAGTACTTTTATACAATGTGGAGTTTTCTTACACATAAATCAGTTCACTGAGTTGGTATCCTCCCACGCCGCCAAACACCTTAAACTGGTTCGCATGTCAAGGTTCTGCCTTCTTCTAAATGATAAAAACTGCACCATTCGGAGGACGTGCAGACCACGGGGAAGTCTAACTGTTGATGACCTGGAAACTGGCTTTCCAAAAAGCCAATTAGTCGGCGCAGATCTTAAATTAGCTGTCATTATTATTTATTTCTGACAAAAATGTTAATTATTAAACATCATACTGAGCGACATCTAAACTTTAACGTATGAAGCTCAGATTTGGCATGATAGAAACAACTTAATTTTTTTTTTCAATATGAATTGGACCACCCTAGGTGTTACCTACTTAGGTACTTTCTTTACTTTTTCCCTGTATATAAAAAAACCAAAGTAAAACTTAAAAGGTGCACACCTGCTTCATGATGTGACGACTCTCCCAAGTCATCTTGGTACACCAAATCTTGATCTTTCCGATCGACGTGAATGTGACTCGTCGATTCTACCGGGTGCTCGAAAATATATTTCTGCGTCGCAATCGTAAATGGAAGGTGATTAGGCGCGGTTTGCTTCCAGTGAGGGTCCTTCGTCAGTATCGGATGTTCGTTGTGTATCTTATCAACTAATAAATATCCAACCTAAAATACAAAATAAATCACACACCTAAAGAAATATGTTTTGGTTCGATTTTCACCTGTAAATGTCTGTCGATCATCCAATTCACTTCGAAATCGTCATCGTCGTCGCCAAAGGGGTTGATTAGTCTTTCAGCCACCTTGAGCCATCCCATGTAGAAGAAAAATTCCACGCAGGACATCAAGGGAAAATTGAATACAGACTCGCCGTCTCTCTGTTCTTCAATGAACTGAGACCCTATTACTGTGAAGAGGAAATAGAGGTATACTGCAAGGGTGACAACCTTAAAAGGAACATGAATTACGTATAGATTAGTTCAGGTGTATAATATTCGCAGAATTATACCGTTGACTCTTACTGCCATAAATAATCTACCTGATTAAATCCTATTGTATACGCCTCAACCTCTTCAAAGCTATATAAATGGGATCAGGGTCGGCTTGAAAATGTACCCTACACCACATGATTTATTTTTATAATTTAAAATAAATAGACAGGTATTTTTAGTTTTAGGTACCTATAATAAATGTAAAATAATGATAACAATTAATGATAATTGAAAATAATATAATTTCAAAGTATAACTATTAGGATAACAAGTACAATAAAAATTAATTAAATTCTTAAAAACTATTGACAATTTATTCAAAATTTAACTCTGTATTACTATCACTATCTTCATCTAAGCCTAAACTTATAATTAAGGCTTGAACATTTGTAATCATACAATTGTAAGAATTTTCCACCTTAAGTACATGCTGTACACAGTTTTTCCAGCTGTCTGCAGAAATTTTTCTTACTTCGTTTTTAATTAATTCTACTACAGATGCATTTAATGTACGAGAAATATTATTTCTCCTAATATTGGATTTTAATTGGTGCCATATTAGCTCAATAGGATTGAATATACACAACACTGTATGTCCATTTTCTGCGGCAAGTTTGTCACACTCGTATTCCTTATTTATTTTAAAAGTTTTTAATACTTCTAGCAGTTCTCGTTTTTTGTAAATTTCTTCAAAATATAAATCATTTTCAATCATAAAATTTTAAATTTCTGCTTTTGTATTATTAGAATTGGGAATGATTTTTGCGTGCCGACTATGATAACTAGCATTGTCCATTAAAATGACACTATTTTCAGGTATATTTTTAAGGAGTTTATGTTTAAACCAATCTTCAAAAAGTTGTGCGTCGGTATCTTGATGGTAATCTAAAGAAGAATTTGCTATGTTTTTAGCTGAAAGCAACAGACAATTTGGAACAAACCCGTTCTCTGAACCAGCATGTAATATTGTGATTATTTTGCCTTTATTTGATGGTGCCTTGGTTTGACAATTTTTGGAAAAATCATCCCAACCTTTTCTTGGAGTGTCATGGGTATCGAACCATGTTTCGTCAAGGTAAATAATTGGACGATTTTTTTCTCTAAATTGTTTAACAGCTGTTAAATATTTAAGTCTCCATTCCCGTAAACGTTGAGATTCCATTAATGTTTGTCTTTTATTAATGTTTCGGTATTTAAAACCCATTTTATGCAATATTTTCCTAAGACTTGAAAGGCTACAAGAGATATTTGTTTCGTCTTTAATCAGCCGCTCTTTGAGGGAAATCAAAGTGGGTACAGTTTGTGCCTCATGGTAAATCTTTCTTCTTAATAAATCCATGTCATTTTCGTCAATGCTTCTAAATGTGCCAAAATCACTCCGATTTTTTCTAGTATTAACAGGTTTAAGTACTATGTCTCTTACCGAAGATAAAGGAGTTTTTGTCAAAGTAGACGTCTCTGCTAAAGCATCCATCGAATTAAAATTTCTACTCAACAAAGATTGATACACATTTTTAATTATTAGTTTGGCATCGGTAGATAAATGCTTTCTTTTAAAAATGACACTTGAAGATGCCCCCCTATCAGCACAATTCCAAGGACGCCACATTCTACCACTAATAAGCCCAAATAAAAATTACTTGCCGGAAAACCACTAAATACTATTATTATTAAAAATCAGTTTGTATTTATATACCGGGTGTTGCATCGTCGAGCGGGACATAGGAAATCCCATGTAATTTTAAATGGGGTCAATTATTGGCTTCCCTAATTATTTTAGAGAAAAATTCTATTTAGGTTTATTAAAGAGCACTAAAACCCACATCCAAAAGAATAACTTTAGATATTTTTGATGAGCCCGTTTACGGGTTATCGCCGATTTCTTTTTAACTATTTCTCCTTTTTATGGCCCCGTATTTGCGGGCACCAGTCAAGGTAAAAGATGACTGTCAAATAAAGTTGTCATTTTGAAATGTGTGCTTTATTGTTATAAAAACTCGTACATCGAAAATATTAGCCATGAATTACACTTCTGAAGAAAAACTATTGATGATTAAATGGTATTATCAAGGAAATAGTTATCAAAATGTGTCAGACATGTTTGCTGCTCTGTATCCGAATAGACCGATACCTGCAAAATCTACAGTCGAAAGGACTATCAAGAAATTTGAGACAAAAGGCACTGTAATAAATAACTGCAGATGTGAAGAAAGGCAGGAACAAAGAAGAGATGCAAGAAATGATAGGGACTTGCAAGTTTTATTGTGCGTGGAAGAAAATGATGGGAAGATCAGCACAAGGAAACTTGAGGATGACATAGGATTAGATCACACCACAGCGTTACGAGCTTTGAAACGACATAAATATTATTCATACAAATATGAAAAGCACCAAGAGCTAAGAGATAGGGACGAAATACGACGACAGGAGTTTTGTTTTGGTATGATGGAAAGAGCAAACATGGATAGGGAATTTTTAAAAAACATTTGTTTCACTGACGAATTCACATTTACCTTAAACAATGAACCCAATGTTCAAAATTATCGATATTGGAGCAAAGAAAACCAACACAGGTTTGTGGAAACAAGGACGCAATATCCACAAAAAGTTAATGTATGGGCTGGGATTTTCGGAGAAAATAATATCGGGCCATTATTTCTTACACGAAATTTAAATGCAGAATATTTTTTGGAACTACTTGAAGATCATATTTTACCTACTTTACATGATGCCGCCAGGGAAAATCAGGAAGTTTGGTACCAAATGGATGGCTGCCCGGCACGTAGTACCCTGGCTGTCCGGGAATATTTAAACCGTGCTTTTAATGGAAATGTTATTGGCTTAAATCATACAGTAAATTGGCCAGCCAGGTCTCCTGATTTATCGCCAAATGATTTCTTTCTCTGGGGCCATTTAAAAAACAGGATATACAAAGATAAAAAATACCCAAATCTAGACGAGTTAAAAAATGCTATTTCTGCCGAATGCAATAGAATTTCAGTTTACCAACTAGCGAATGTAAGAAGAGAATTTTATGATCGCCTCGATTATTGTCTAGCAGTCAATGGAGGAATATTTGAACATCTTCTGAAATCCTAAAGTTCTAACAATTTAATAGTACCTACCTATTAATTAGTAAAATATTGAAACATGTAAAATGTCATAATTAACCTTGTAATTGGATCGATTATGGGTAAAATTAAAATTGCTTGTTATGTTTCACTATTTATTCAGTTACCTGACACGCGTGTTTCGACCCTTTCAGGTCATTTTCAAAGGTGCTCCTTTGAAAATGACCTGAAAGGGTCGAAACACGCGTGTCAGGTAACTGAATAAATAGTGAAACATAACAAGCAATTTTAATTTTACCCATAATGGATAATATACGGTTTCACCAAGAATGTAGCCCAACGCAAGTAAATTACTTGTAATTGGATACTTTATTTTAGTTTTATTCAGATTAATTTGTACTCATAAATACACCTTTAATATTTTCGATGTACGAGTTTTCATAACAATAAAGCACACATTTCAAAATGACAACTTTATTTGACAGTCATCTTTTACCTTGACTGGTGCCCGCAAATACGGGGCCATAAAAAGGAGAAATAGTTAAAAAGAAATCGGCGATAACCCGTAAACGGGCTCATCAAAAATATCTAAAGTTATTCTTTTGAATGTGGGTTTTAGTGCTCTTTAATAAACCTAAATAGAATTTTTCTCTAAAATATTTAGGGAAGCCAATAATTGACCCCATTTAAAGTTACATGGGATTTCCTATGTCCCGCTCGACGATGCAACACCCGGTATGCATCAGGCATAGGTATAAATTGAGTTTGTACCTGGTCCGGCTCTACTCGAAAAGGTTTTAAAATTTGGGATTTCCTTATTTATATTATGGTCAAAGGGATAATGAGGGTTTTATTGCAGTCTAAAGATCAACGATATAATTCTACAAATACTATACCAATCTTTGCTGAAAAGAGATTAAATTCTAAAAATGCTTTAGCCGATACGTCTGCTTTAACTTTTTTACCTTCAGTGAAGGATATAATACTGAAATGATTTCCAGAAAGAAGCAAAGTGAATGTGGCACATTTAGAAGTATTGAGGAGAATGTTGACAGTTGGAAAAACTGTATACAATATGTAATTAAGGTGGAAAACTCTTATATGAGTATGAGTAGTAATGTTCAACACTTAATAATAAGTTTAGATGAAGATAGTGGTAGTAGTAGTAGACACAGAACTAAATTTAGAGTGAAGTAGAATTAAGTTGCCAAAATTGGTTATTGTAATTTCTCTGTACACACATTGTACTATAGTTTTCATTTGGTATAAAATGTTTTTTAATTCAAAATAAAAATAAATCAACCCTGTCCTCATTTATTGGGGTTTGAAGATGTTGGGGTTTAATCAAGTTGTTGATTTATTGCAGTAAATGTCAACGATATAATGTAAACAACACTTGTTTATTGGGATGAGCATCTGAGTTTATTGACATTCTTGTAAATGCTCGAATAAATTAATAATACATTTTTTTTAAATTAATGGACTCTATTTTCTATATTTTATTATGAATACACTTCACCCTGGAGAAATCTATAATACAATTAATAATAGTTCAGTTCCTACTTATGACGTTTAAAAATTTACCTGGGTGTAGACCAGAGGGACACAAATCCAGTCATAGTCGCATAGCCTTTTACACTTCTCTCTAAATTCAATGATTTGCTCCAAGATATCTTTCAGACCCATCTCGTCTTTTATAAGGCCCTCAGATCTGGCTCTTTCAGCTACATTGGCTGCCCAGGCTAAAGGCAACCTATAGAGATTTTAGGTAGACTACAGTGAATAAAGCTGAGCTAATATGTTAATGGTATTTCAGAGATTTGGCGAGACCTCTATCAAGCCATTGCCTTTATTCGAAAGGAAAACTAGAGTTTTTAATTCTTGATATATCCTTACCAGTATTTTGTATAACTAGGATACTCGCGGTCTAATTCCTCCATAAGCCTTTTCTCTTGCGTGTTTAGCAACCCCGCCTGCACCAAATGGTTGGCTGTGGGAAATCGTTTTTTTACTTTGGGGGCTATCATCGTCATGGTTATCGTAAATGCTGCGATTACATATCGAATAATTGTTCTTCTAACCATTCTAGGTTTGTCCTCCTGAAAAATACACGTAAATGTATACACAGAACGGTCGCAAAATTAGTGTATTTGTCGTGATTATACCTGGCCAGATACACTCGCACCAACCAAAATAGCTAAGTCATCTGGATATGGTATGGTACCGTACTGCGACCACCATCTGCCGTATATAATGTTAACGTAGAATCCCAGTACAAAACTTAATGGAATTGAATGCCCATATTTTGAAAAGTATGTCACAACAGATATAAAATGCCTACAAAAGTAAAACACTTTTAATCTTGGGATTTATAAATCTTGTTGGCTTTGACTTACTTTTTTCCATAGTCATCCAGGCAGTAGATATAAATAAAATTCAAACAGTAGTATAATGCTAAGTATAGTAATAATTCAGCCCAAACAATTTTATATATGCTACCTTTCCATCTGTAATGAAAACAAAAATATGATGATATCATAAAAAGATCTTCTGATGGGTCTTACCTTCCCAGTAGTCTTAGAAATACACAAAATCCAGCGTGGGATACCTCCCTGGAGTAAGTGACGGTCATTTTAAAAAAGTCAGATAAACGAGCACCAATTAAATATGATATTCATTAGAATTTCGAGATCACTTAATGATTTCCTTTACTTTTACAAAATGCACCTCGCTTTCATTTCAAAAAAATTAAATATATCCTTTCACATAAATGAATAGCAAAAATACTAGTTAAGAAAATGTATTAAAGTAAACCAATAATTATTGAATTGCTCATAGTTGAGCTTAAATAATCTTATCGTGTTAGACCAATAAAAATATACCTGTGTCATAATGTAAATAGATAAATGTACTATCATCTGCAAAAATATTGTACTTAGCAAAGGATAGCACTATGCTGTGAGCACAGTCGACAGTAGACATATACTAAGTATTTTTGGATGATAGTACATTTTACAATACTCTTATGTGTTAAAATAGATATACTTTTTTGTAATCTTTCAGTTTCCTAGTGGTGGCGGAGTAAATTTATATAGTTGCTAATTATTTTCACACATAGATTCAGTCATATAGTGAATTTATAAATCAAACAAAAACACAAAACTAAATACTTAACAATATATTTTATCCATATATTTTCAGTACATTATTTACATATATAATACTGATTATCACAATATAATAAAAATGACTAAAAGACAGTAGTTTCGATGCATGAAGAGATGAATAATTTATGTACAATATGAGCACGATATCACGTGATTTTTAGTGTTTGGAGTAACCTCCGCTACTGCTGCCAAGACTAATCGACGAATAGCTGGCTTGTCCACCCCCTAAAGATGAACCTCCATAGCTTGATCCTCCGCTAGATAAACCACCGTGTCCTCCTCCGAGAGAAATTCCCCCACCGGAGTAACCTCCTTGTCCCCCACCTAGAGATGAACCGCCATAGCTCGATCCTCCGCTTGACAAACTACCTTGTCCCCCTCCGAGGGAAATTCCTCCACCGGAGTAACCTCCTTGTCCCCCACCTAGAGATGAACCGCCATAGCTCGATCCTCCGCTTGACAAACCACCGTGTCCCACTCCGAGGGAAATTCCTCCACCGGAGTAACCTCCTTGTCCACCACCTAGAGATGCACCTCCATAGCTTGATCCTCCGCTGGACAAACCACCGTGCCCCCCTCCGAGGGATAGTCCTGCACCGGAGTAACCTCCTTGTCCACCGCCTAAGGATGAACCGCCATAGCTTGATCCTCCGCTAGACAAACCACCGTGTCCTCCTCCGAGGGAGAGTCCTGCACCGGAGTAACCTCCTTGTCCGCCGCCTAGGGATGAACCGCCATAACTTGATCCTCCACTAGACAAACCACCGTGTCCCCCTCCGAGGGAAAGTCCTCCACCAGAGTAACCTCCTTGTCCACCACCTAGAGATGAACCTCCATAGCTTGATCCTCCACCAAGAGAGAGTCCTTCTCCGGAGTAACCTCCGTGTCCACCACTTAGAGATGCACCCCCGTAGCTTGATCCTCCGCTGGACAAACCACTTTGTCCTCCACCTAGAGTAAGTCCCTCAAGGGAGGAACTTCCATGTCCGCCACCTAACGATAATGATGAACCTCCGTAGCTTGATCCCCCTTCAAGAGAGAGTCCTCCGTGACCACCACCCAGAGATGAACCTCCGTAGCTTGATCCTTCTCCAATGGAGATCGATCCACTGATTCCGCTGCCATGTCCACCTCCGAATCCACCACCGAAACCTCCGGCACCACCTACAACGAAAAAATAATATAAAATTACCCATTAAGTAGCGTAAATAAACATTAAAGGATTAATAAATACATATTACGTACCTCCAAAACCTCCAGCGCCTCCAGCAGCAGCACCACCACCACCACCACCTCCTCCTCCAACAAAGACTGGTCTGGCAACTGGTACTACAACAGTTTGTGGTACTTTAACGGCGTAGGGTTGGGGCACTTCGACGGGGTAAGGTTGGGGAACATGTACGGGGTAGGGAACTTGATATGGTACTCTCACTGGGGTAGGAACGGCATATGGTACTGGACGATTGACTGTGTACGGTACTGCGCGAGGTACTTCAACAGGGTGAGGTACTGGAACTTCGACCTGGAACAATCGAAATTGTCGTTAAGTTAAAGTAATATACGTAAAGAAAATTCACTTTTCTCTAAAAGTACTGCCTACTTACGGGTACTGGTCTTCTGACTGTAATAGGAACGGCCTGGGGTACTGGAATGTGTACGGGCCTGGGTACTGTTACGGGGTAGGGTTGAGGTACTGGTACTGATACAACTCGATTAACGACGGAAATGGTCGCACCCCGACCTCCGCCGCCCCCAGCTCCACCTCCAAATCCAGCTCCACCACCACCTCCAAATCCAGCACCACCTCCAAATCCTCCCCCAAGACCTCCGCTTGATCCTCCATTAGAGTATCCACCTCCATAACCACCGCTGCTGCCACCGCTATAGCTGCCAGAATAACCTAAAATACAAAAAAATACCTCATTTATAATTAGAATGTTAAAAAACTTTCGTTTGCATAGTATCTTAGCTTTCATTTCTTACCTTCTGATGAGCCTCCATATCCTCCTAAATCACCTCCTCCTAAGGAAATGCTGCTGCCGTGTCCCCCCAGGTCGCCAACTCCTACGGAGATGCCGCCATGAGAACCGCCGCCGCCGCCGCCACCACCGCCTCCATATCCGCTGCCTATATCGCTGGAGAAGATTCCACGTTTCTCGTTACTCTTCGATTTGGTGCTAGCCTCTCCTGCGTAAGACGAGCAGGAGATTGCCAGGAGAACACACGCTATCTGCAAGAAAGAAAGAGTTGAATGAAAATCAAGGACAAGGAATATATATGGCAAATGTTACAATTACAGGTAATGAAAACAAATTAGATACACACTGTTTGTAAGCTCTTTTTATGTTCGGTGGAATTCGAAGTGAGCGGTGGGCGTATGCATGGCGCCCAAACCAAAAACCTACTTTCCTTATTATCTTCAACCACCACCACGCGTTCTCAGGGAAAGTATAATCTAAATCTATAATGAAAGTTGTTATTTAAATATATAACAATTTTATTATTTGTATCGAAAATTATAAAAAGTGGCGATTATTAATTTAAAAACGTAAATGGCCTAGAAATATTTAAAATGTTGTAGAAACGACCCTAAACTAGACGAATATTATATAAGAAAAATAATATGTCGCAAAATAATTTCTGCGTAACGAAATAAAGAAATCTAAATAAGTAGTGTTATGCTGCTTCTCTTGTGGCTAGGGTTTTCAAAAAAAAAAAACACTGAATCCTTTAGGACGATCTCCGAACGGTGCGTTAGTGAGGAAAGCGATTTACGTTTGGTGATTTAAATTGACTGCATCTAAATATGGCGTGTTAAATTAAAATAGTCTAGTTTCAATGTCAAGGAAAAGATAATTTTCTGAAATAATTGATCATTTCTTAAATACTTGGCGGTACTTACCACAAACGGTTTCATGTTTGTGTATAAAACTCCACGAAACTACTGAATACACTACCCCTCGACGAGGTGTGTATATATACTAGGCACATCACCCGCGGTAGAGAGGGTATGTATGGGCGACCGATGATACCCCATTGGCATCACCGGCACGACCATCCATTCTCTATTTTGGTACTTTCACCGGGTGCATCTAAAGGCGGCGTCTTGGCGGTACCTACTGGTTGAATCGTAGCACATTCACATGGATGCAGCATTGGCTTTGAATTAGCTGTTATAGTGTAATGTAGTACTGAAACGGTACTAATACAATTCTAATTGCTTACAAGAGCAACAATAACGTGAATATATACTGCAAGTTCATAAAACTTGCTATTTTGTATATATATTTATTAAAAGAAAAATGTTTTGATGCCCACAAATTATTAGTTATTTTTGAGATACTATAATCTGTAATGTAAGTGGCTAATTATTACTAAGCCAGTGTAATAATGGGTGTGTTACTTGTTCTTCAATCTTTGATAAGTAATGAAAGTAATATTGAACGGTTTTAGAAAAGAGGCTATATTTATTATTCAATGGTTATAGATGATTTTAAAAATAACCGAAACATTGACCAAGAAAATTAATCGAAAGCCTTGACGCGTATCATAAAAATTAGCATCAAAATTATAGATTTCATTATTAATTTATGAATTCCTAAAGATGTTTTACCATAATTGTTGCTGATTGCATTTATACCGCAATAAGTTAATCGAAATATAAAGTCCCTAGCGACAAACGCTGCTTTAATGTTTTGTTTGTTTCCCCAATAGTTTTTCTGCAATCTGGCCAATTGATTTATCAATCAATCACTTTTAGGTGGATTATATAGCCATTTTCCTAACAAGTGCGCAAAAGGTTACTTTTTCGCACGCAAATACAGTTAGGCGAACGACGGGAAGCGGAGCTCGGATAAGAACGTTTTTTTTTGCCAAACCATAAAAAATTCTTCCTTTCATTCTCGCTCTAAATTTGAACCATTATGTGTTATTTGCAAATATTTAATTACAAAATCATATAAACATATACGGTTCAGCGGTCAGCGGTAATTACTAGTCATTGATACTATTCTAGAGTAATTATGTAATTGTTTTTTCGCGTTTAATTACAGAAATATCAAGGTTTCGAATACCAACAATAAAATGCCGTAAATTAAATTCAAAATCCAGATCTGCATCAATTAGACATGTGTTTCTATATAGTGAGCTCAAAAAGTTAAAGCAATTTTTGTTAGCTACTTGATTAATGACCCTATTAGTGCCACTTTAATTATAGAATTTTTATATCAAATTTAATTTCCCGGTCTATCACTTCAATACGCCTAACACCTGTAGAAGCAGTTGACCACAAAACAGATAAGAGCAGTTGACATCTCTTTAAATTACATTTCATTTTGGCTTTGTGGTTTTTACGTTGTGGTGTATCTATATCATCTATAGTAAAGTTTACAATATACCGTTGATTTTGATGAAAAGAGATTTTAATTCAACTTTAGCCGAGACGTCAGTTTTGACAAGTACTTCTTTATGTTCGGTAAAGGATATAGTACTGCAACCTATCATTCCCAGAGAAAAGCGAGGTGACTGTGGCGCATTTAAAAGTATTGACGAGAATGATTTGGATTTATTAAGAACGAAAATGTATCACATATAATTACACAAAAATTGAAACAAGCCTGGCTGTTGTGATTTTCCGTTGTTTTTATTTTTCTTACTTACAAACCAAGCACCATCATTGAAAAAAAAGGCGTGGAATCCAAAAATTTTTTTACCGTCTCCTCCCCCCCCCCCAAATTTATTTGCGTCACTGTATTACACAATTGATAAAAAACAAACCCTAATGGAATCTCAACGCTTACGGGAATGGCGTCATAAATATTTAACTGCTATTAAACAATATAGAGCAGAAAATTGACCAATCTACCTTGTTGAAACATGGTTCGATACACATGACACTATAAGAAAAGGATGGAATTATTTTTCAAAAATGTCAAACCAAGGCTTCTTCAAATACGGGCAAAAGAATAACAATAATACATGCAGGTTCACAAAATGGATTTGTTCCAAACTGTTTTTTCGCTTCCAGCTAAAAACATTCGGATCCTTCTCTAGATTACCACCAAGACACTGACGCACAACTTTTTGAAGATTGGTTTGAACATCGACTTTTTAAAAATACCCCAAAAATAGCGTTATAGTAATGGACAATGCTAGTTATCATAGTCGTCAAGTAAACATTTTTCCTAATTCTAACAGTATAAAAGTAGAAATCTAAAAGTTTATGATAAATAGTAATATCTATTTTGAAGAAAAGCGGTATCTTTTAGGAGTATTACGGGCTTTTAAAATTAATAAAAAATACGTGTGTGATGAACTTGCAACAGAAGATGGACATACATAATTGCGTCTTTCCCCCTACTATTGTGTATTTAATCCAATCGAACTAATATGGCATCAGGTAAATTCAAAAATTAGAAGGAATAATACTTCCCCCACATTAAATACATCTGTAGTAGAATTAATAAAAAGCATAGTATATAATTAATTTGTGATGGGCTACATGCTTGGTGAAATGGATATTTCATGGTAGTTGAAATAAAAGTCTTACTTGTTATATTTCACATTTTAATTCAGTTTCCTGACACGTGTTTTAACCCTTGGGATCATTATCAAAGGAATATAAGACAATACTAAATTCTACATGTCATTAAAATAAAATTAGGGAGATGAAGTGAATTGACAGATGATGGGTTATTTTGGTCCTTAATTTACCAGTATTGGCCAAAGGTACAACTAAATTACAGGTGTGATTATAGAGGTATTTACATGTACCTAATTAATAAAATTAAGAAAATGATAGTGTGTATATAACTATGGGTTTTTTCGTTCGTAATTATTGACAGTGTTAATTGCATATTTATCCTAAGTTATTAGGCTATTAAGTTATTAGACTATTAAGTATTAGATTGGCACCTGAAGGTATTTCAATTTGATTATTAACAACATTACATCGATTTTTTAAGGCTTTTTTGATTGATAATGTTTCTAATAGGTTGAGTTTTCTACCCTCGTGTTGAGTATATATCGGTTTTATTTTGTTGGATATTGAGTGGTTATTTATTATACAGAGGTCCGATATTCCATCAAACGCGAAATACAGTTCAATCAGATATACAGGTCACACAAGTCAAAAAATCTCCAAAGAACTCAAAAACCATACTTATCCCCATACAAGTCAATAAAAATAACCTAGGTAAATACATAGCCAATTCAAAATTGAAAATAAAGACAAATTAACACATAGCGGGGTCTACCAAATACAATGTGATGACTGTGATGCAATCTATATAGGTCAAACAGGTAGAAACTTTAAAACTAGGCTTAAAGAACATAAAACATCCATTTAAAAAAAAAAATAAAACAGGAATAGCGGACCACTTTAACCACTCAATATCCAACAAAATAAAACCGATATATACTCAACACGAGGGTAGAAAACTCAACCTATTAGAAACATTAGCAATCAAAAAAGCCTTAAAATTCGATGTAACGTTGTTAATAATCAAATTGAAATACCTTCAGGTGCCAATCTAATACTTAATAGCCTAATAACTTAGGATTAATATGCAATAAACACTGTCAATAATTACGAACGAGAAACCCATAATTATATACATAATATCATTTTCTTAATTTTATTACTTAGATGTAAATACCTCTATAATCACACCTGCAATTTAGTTGTTCCTTTGGCCAATACCTGTAAATTAAGGACCAAAATAACCCATCACCTGTCAATTCACTTTATCTCCCTAATTTTATTTTAATGACATGTAGAATTTAGTATTGTCTTATATTCCTTTGATAATGATCCGCAAGGGTTGAAACACGTCTCAAGAAACTGAATTAAATTGTGAAATATAACAAGTAAGACCTTAATTTCCTCTACCATAAAAGAATAGTAAGTAACATTTCTGCGGAGATAGTTGGAAAAACGGTATACAACATGTAGTTAAGGTGGAAAATTCTTATGTGTATGTTCAACCCTTAATAATAAGGTTAGATGAAGATAGTGATAGTGACACAGAACTAAATTTAGAGTAAAGTAGAATTAAGTTTGCAAAACTTTTCTGTGTAATAACTTGTAATAGATATTTACGTTATAAGTCCGGTAAATCAACTTTTACAATATGAGTGAAATGTTTCGAGACGAGGCGACGAAGGGGCCGAGTCTGGAATTTTGGAACGAATACTGTAAAGGATTTGCCGGACGAATGACGTACAATATCTTATTTCATACTGTTCTGTTGAAAATTATAATTATGTTTTGAAATTATAATGAAGTTTTATTCTGCGTCGTATATTTGAAAAGTGCTTATATTTACTGGTGGAAACATTGTGTGTTTGACATTGATTAAACTAAAACTTACAAATTTCAGTCCGGTAAAGAAATTTTACAGGACTAGTCCGGTAAAAAATTTTTACCGGACTTATTGCTGTAAAACCTTATTTTCTGGACTAAATTCAAATATGTAAAGGTGTGTTTTACAATACAGTATGAAATAAAAATGTTTTTCATATACCTAGTGCACTTTGTTGACGACTGTAAAAACTCAATTTTATTGACTTGACTTGACTATGTACTTATTACTTCTCAAAATATTTTTATTATAATAATTAATCTTTACTTTCATTTGGTTTAAAATGTCTCTTTATTTCAAAATAAAAATAAATCAATATGCAGACGGCTATATTTTAAGCCGATTCTGCACCCATTCAGGGCCGACGAGAGGGGGGGGGGGGGCAGACGGGACAAATTCCACGGTAAAAAATATATTTAAATATATATTTTAAATTTAAATGAAAGGCAAAAAAAGTGGCATGCGGCACTATCTACTTGAAAAGCAAGCACTATCATCAAAATAGGGCGTGGCACCCAAAAATTTTTCGCCTGCGGCGTTATTTTCTTGGCGCCTACGACGCCTTATTTTAGCGCCTGCGGCGCATACCTTCCAACACTGGAGGCTGTCCAGTCCCAGGGCCCGTGTCGGCTCTCGGCGGCCCTGCACCCATTTATTGCGGTTTGAACATGTTGGGACCTACACAATTGGGTTTAATCAGACAGTTGATTTATTGCAGTGAACTTCAACGATATAATGTAAACTTTACTATAATGATACTTATTTCCTTTAAAAATTACTATTTGTACCTAACATTCAGTATGACAGCTGTTCCTGCTGTATATCAAATTCTCACCTGATAAAATAGTTAATAATCGAGTTAATACATCACGTGCAATTTATATAATTATCTTCCTACACAGCTAATCTTATGAAATAGCTTTAATCTATCCATTTACCTGTTACACATATAAATAAATGGGCAACAATTATTATAAATGATAATGTTCATGAAAATATAAATATGCGGCAGTAATCTATACATGTTTTTCAATTATTGTTTTTTAAACCTGAAAATATTAAATTTTTCACTAAAATAATTAAATTTTGTAAACGATTGAGAAGAATGTAATAAGTCATCGTTATTCCAGCGTGTTTCAAATATCTACATAAGTACTGTAAATATGTCAGATTGTTCATCATTTTTAATGATAACGACGAGAAATTCACCTGCAAAAAGAAAAAAATTTTATATGCTTAATATGAGCTTTCTATACCGGGTGTTGCATCGTCGAGCAGGACATAGGGAATCCCATGTAATTTTAAATGGGGTCAATTATTGGCTTCCCTAATTATTTTAAAGAAAAATTCTATTTAGGTTTATTAAAGAGCACTAAAACCCACATTCAAAAGAATAACTTTAGATATTTTTGATGAGCCCGTTTACGGGTTATCGCCGATTTCTTTTTAACTATTTCTCCTTTTTATGGCCCCGTATTTGCGGGCACCAGTCAAGGTAAAAGATGACTGTCAAATAAAGTTGTCATTTTGAAATGTGTGCTTTATTGTTATAAAAACTCGTACATCGAAAATATTAGCCATGAATTACTCTTCTGAAGAAAAAATATTGATGATTAAATGGTATTATCAAGGAAATAGTTATCAAAATGTGTCAGACATGTTTGCTGCTCTGTATCCGAATAGACCGATACCTGCAAAATCTACAGTCGAAAGGACTATCAAGAAATTTGAGACAAAAGGCACTGTAATAAATAACTGCAGATGTGAAGAAAGGCAGAAACAAAGAAGAGAGGCAAGAAATGATAGGGACTTGCAAGTTTTATTGTGCGTGGAAGAAAATGATGGGAAGATCAGCACAAGGAAACTTGAGGATGACATAGGATTAGATCACACCACAGCGTTACGAGCTTTGAAACGACATAAATATTATTCATACAAATATGAAAAGCACCAAGAGCTAAGAGATAGGGACGAAATATGACGACACGAGTTTTGTTTTGGTATGATGGAAAGAGCAAGCATGGAAAGGGAATTTTTGAAAAACATTTGTTTCACTGACGAATGCACATTTACCTCAAACAATGAACCCAATGTTCAAAATTATCGATATTGGAGCAAAGAAAACCAACACAGGTTTGTGGAAACCAGGACGCAATATCCACAAAAAGTTAATGTATGGGCTGGGATTTTCGGAGAAAATATTATCGGGCCATTATTTCTTACACGAAATTTAAATGCAGAATATTTTTTGGAACTACTTGAAGATCATATTTTACCTACTTTACATGATGCCGCCAGGGAAAATCAGGAAGTTTGGTACCAAATGGATGGCTGCCCGGCACATAGTACCCTGGCTGTCCGGGAATATTTAAACCGTGCTTTTAATGGAAATGTTATTGGCTTAAATCATACAGTAAATTGGCCAGCCAGGTCTCCTGATTTATCGCCAAATGATTTCTTTCTCTGGGGCCATTTAAAAAACAGGATATACAAAGATAAAAAATACCCAAATCTAGACGAGTTAAAAAATGCTATTTCTGCCGAATGCAATAGAATTAAATAATAATAATTTATTATTGACCTCAAAACAGTTTACAATAAAACTGGCACCGAGGCCTACAAATTCTATGGTATAATTATTAACATTCAAATAAAGGTATTCCGAAAGGCAAAAAAATGTAGTTTATATTTCTATATCTTTTTAATTTCAGTTTACCAACTAGCGAATGTAAGAAGAGAATTTTATGATCGCCTCGGTTATTGTCTAGCATTCAATGGAGGAATATTTGAACATCTTCTTAAATCCTAAAGTTCTAACAATTTAATAGTACCTACCTATTAATTAGTAAAATATTGAAACATGTAAAATGTCATAATTAACCTTGTAATTGGATACTTTATTTTAGTTTTATTCAGATTAATTTGTACTCATAAATACACCTTTAATATTTTCGATGTACGAGTTTTTATAACAATAAAGCACACATTTCAAAATGACAACTTTATTTGACAGTCATCTTTTACCTTGACTGGTGCCCGCAAATACGGGGCCATAAAAAGGAGAAATAGTTAAAAAGAAATCGGCGATAACCCGTAAACGGGCTCATCAAAAATATCTAAAGTTATTCTCTTGAATGTAGGTTTTAGTGCTCTTTAATAAACCTAAATAGAATTTTTCTCTAAAATAATTAGGGAAGCCAATAATTGACCCCATTTAAAATTACATGGGATTTCCTATGTCCCGCTCGACGATGCAACACCCGGTATACATTTTTGAGTTGGCACATACTTTTTAAATTAAGTAATGAAGGAAAGACATTCCTAATGAAATAAATGCCGTTATAAAATATGTCATAAATAGTTCTGGTTTAGAAGACATAAGTAGTGTCATACGTAACGGATCCATTTATCATGTTGAATTAAATCTATTTTTTTTTGTCATAATATTATTAAGTTATTGTTTAGTTCACGATTAAAAAAGAAAGTAAAAATTGTTGGTTACGCTGCAGATTTTTTCGTAATGGGCGCTCTTTGTTTTTACACTGCAGACAAATTCGTATACAGTCTATTTAAAGCGAGAGATAGGGCTTATATTGGATCTATGTATACGCCTTTCATTTTCGGCTAAAGTGATTTTGACTGTTTTTGCCAAATTGAAAAGCTTCTATGATGCAGTTCTACTCCGTTTCATTCACTATCATTACCCTGCACGAATTACGAATTAGAAAAGAGGAAGTTGTAATAAATAAAACAATTAAAATCATCAGCAAAATTCCACTAAATAAATTTAATAAAACCAATTAATACGTTATAAAATAATCTTTCATGGCCGCAATATACGGGATGTCCTGAATGGGGATGCTTCTACCACAAATGAACCTAATTTTTAATTTCTTGGCAACAAATACGATTCGTTATTGGAAGATCATTAAAAATATGAATTCTCTCATTTTTTTAATTTTTCCAAAACATAAATTTTAGTCTCCTTATTACAGGGTATCCCAGAATTCGTGGGCAAACTCTTAGATTCATATAGACCTTGTAAAAATAACTTTGTAATTTCTAAGCTCACATTTTCTAATAAACCTTTTAAGTTTTGTTGCAAGAATTGCAAATACATGGCACCATTTATTCTGCCTTCAATATAGAACGGTCCAACGAGATGATTTCCAATAATCACCGCCCACATGTTAACCATGAATCTTTGTTGGTGCTTTGTCTGTACTGTTGCATGGCAGATATGCTAATTATGGCAATTTATTACTCCGTCTTGAGTAAAACCAGCTTTGTCTGTGAACAAAATAACACTAGTAAAATTATGATTTTGCCTAAATCGTTGTTAAAACCAATTTGCATGGACGGATGTAGCAGTTGTTCTTGAAGGGTCTCATGAACAACCCACTTTGTCGCATGAACTTGGACCGACACTTAGTATACATTATTAGAGGGATTTTCAGCCATCTCATCCAAAATTTCCTCCTCTAACTGAGGGTTCCTTACTCATCGTGGAGGTCTTTCTGCACCACCCAATGGTATAGCTACTTTTAGCATTTCTCGTATCAGAATAAATTCTTCTCGTCCCCGCACAATTGCCGGCTATATTTGTAAGCCGACTCTGCACCTATTTATTGCGGCTTGAAGATGTTGGGGCCTACACAATTGGGTTAAATCAGACGGTTATTGCAGTGAACTTCAACGATATAATGTAAACTTTACTATAATGAACAGGCCCGTTCCTGGGGTGTCTGGCGCCTAAGTGCAGGTTTCGTTGGTGTGCCCCTAGTTAAAAAAAAATGGTCCTATTTTTTTTTAATATATTTCGCAAAAAACTGGCAATGATTTGAAATGTAAGAAAACTGATAAAAAATAATTATAAAAATATTTATTGAATTACCAAAACAAACAAAATCACAAAAAATATTTGGTAAGTATATCAAAAGAAAAATATACCCTAAAGAAACAAAAAAACGATATAAACAGTACTTATAATCAATATATCATTACGATTATTTACTTGATTGTTTATGAAATATAATAAATAGTAGGAACTAAAAGCAGTACATTCACAAGAAAATTAAAGGAGAATAAAATTAACCCAAATAAAATAAACAATAACAAAAACACAAAACAATATTATACCTAGTACTTATATGGTAGGTTACAAAAATATTTTAATGATAAAAAGATAAACGTTTCAAAATTGAAAAAATACTATTTTTGTAATAGACAAAACAAAAAAAGAATGATATACGTAAAACAAAGCACATCTGGTTTTCACGGATGCAAGCTCGTTGATCATCTGATTATGATCAAGAGCCTCAGAAATATTATTTTCAATCGAAATAATGGCCAAATCTGATAGGTGTTCTTGACTCATTGATGTCCCTAAATAATTCTTTATTAGTTTTAACTTAAAAAAACTTCTTTCACCTGAAGCTACTGAAATGGGTAATGGAAGGTATATCCTTAAGACTATAAATAAATTTGGAAAAAGAGACTGTAGATTTTTTTTAGTTATATAATTTAAAACGTCTATGGGAATGGATGAATCAGTAGTATTTTTAGGATTAGGAATTTTGAATTAAGTCAGATTCTAAATTTTCAAAATTACATAAGAACCCAAATAAATTTTGAAATTTGTTTATACCTTTAAACCGCCTTTGTAAAGACTGAATGGTTGTATTTAAAATTAGAAAATAAAAATCGATTTTAAATTTTTGCTTTGGATCTGCTACAGATTCATCCTTACTTTCATATGAGAATTGTTGCTTAATTTTTCGTTGCTGTACTATTCGGAATATCTGCTCTACATCGGTTTTTTCTGCTTCTCCTTAAGCTTTACTGATGAGCAAATCAAAATTTTTGTCTGGCCGTTTTTCGTTAAAATAAATATTTAGATTTTCAATTTCTTTATGGCAGTCATTTAAGTTTCTATTCGGATGTTGTAGTATTTTACTTACTATATTAATTTTTCCTAAAATATCATGCCAGATTAAAATCGAACAAATAAATTTAAAAGTCGGGGCGTGTTGCATTTCCAACATGGAAACTACGGAAAGAACACATTTGTGCTATTAGTAAGGCAAACCCTTGGTAGAATTTTTAGACATATTGAAATCATAAAATAAGAGAATTTTTTATTTTTTTTTTAATTTGTAATAAAGAATACTGAATGACCGTCGATTTTGCGGCTTTAAAATTTTGCGCCTGCGTACATGCACGTCCTGCACGCTTGCCAGGAACGGCCCTGATAATGAAACTTATTTTCTTGTACCTAACATTTAGTATGACAGCTGTTCCTGCTGTATATCAAATTCTCACCTGATAAAATAGGTAATATACGAGTTTGATTTATAATCAAAGAGTTAATACATCACCTGCAATTTATATAATTATCTTCCTACACAGTTAATCTTATGAAATAGCTTTAATCTATCCATTTACCTGCTACACATACAAATAAATGGGCAACAATTATTATAAATGATAATGTTCTTGAAAATATAAATACGGTGCAGTAATTATATAGGTATATATACAGGGTGTTATGGAAATGACTTATTATATTTTAAGGGGCCACTCCTGGGGTGGCCTAGAGTTACACTTGATAGTTTTTTTTTCTAAAATCGGAAGTATTTTGAATTTTGTAAAATACCTTAAAACCGGACCATCTGTGCCTCTATGAAAGTTCATTACCCCTAAACACGTGTTTTTGACATGACAAATTGGCGGAATTTCTACAGACAGCTGATTACCTTGCGACGTTGCCAAGTATTCGGGAAAATCTTTTTTTTAGGTTTTTTAAAAAAGATTAAATCAAAAACTATACTGCGATTTCAATTAAACAAGCCTTATTCAATAGGTATAGTTTTTACTCACCCCATGAAATTGTATTGCTATCATAATACTTCGCTGAGTAAAAATCGTAGATACCAACAACAAGCCCTATGTCTGGAAATTTACACAGATAAACTATCACATCACAAAACATTCCCATCACATGTGTATCACATTATTCAACAACTATACACTCCAGCAGCAAAACGCAAACAAATTTTATGCCGTTGCAAGTAAATGAATAATAAGAAATGATATTAAAAACAAATTTATGAAGCCACATATGAAGCCATTGGGCGCATTCGAGAGACGAAACTGCTCCGCAGTGGTTACCGGTTATGATCCAACCGCTACCGATTCGTCGGCTTCCATGGATTTCGACTATTTCGACCAAAAGATCATCACGTTTGGTTTAAATGTCAAATCCATATCAGCTGTGCGTAACAAACATTAACCTTTCTTGTTTTGTGAAGCTTACCAATATACTCATCCCTTGGTTGAAACTCTTTGGTGGCAGTTAAAAAGTACGTTTTCCTGTTTAATGTATATGTTTTGTTCCTCCATTCTATTTACTACGTTCTTCGTAACCAAACTTTTGTTGCATACGTCATTTCCCCATTGACATAACGAACCCCTCTCTCCAAGCAGCGGAAGTGAAAGATGCTACCCAAAATGGCGACCGTTCCGTAACATGTTGGAAAGTGTCGTAAAAGTAGCGGTCGACACAACAAGACGATTTAGGAACTGCTCCGGAGCAGTTTCGTCTCCCGAATGCGCTCATTGACTTTGAACTGCTCAGTACCCAATCACAGAACAGCAACAAATCACATTTCCCGCCCCCTGGACTATCGTGTTTAAATGTTGTGTGTCCAGTTAAGAGGACTGGATTGGATACCGTAATTATTATTCTTAATTGCAATGGCCACCTGTCTTGACGACAATGAGCCAGCTATTATCATTACCAAGAAGAACAGAAGTCACAGAAGAAGAGAAAGAACATAACCGTATCAAACGTGTGTCGCGTTGTTTTCAATCCGGATTTTGTTATAAAGTATTTCTAAGTCTATAACTAGTAATTTCTTGTATTAATAACACAGAATTAAAGAGCTAATAACTTGATAATGTCCCGAACAGTTAATGTGTTGTTAAAGTGAATAAATGTCCCGCTAGAATCATTTGAAATGGTAACGGTATAACGTGGATTTCTTGCCGATATGTTTTTTATTTCAAGGTATGTACAAATAAAACTAGAGCAATACGTAGACAATTTTTCGTGTAATAGGGTAGAAACTAAAGCATATTAAAGTTAAGTAGAAAAAATTAAATATTCAAAAAAGGTTATCTGATGAAACTGATGTAGTAAATGTGGCAACACTGGTCAAAACACATGTTTTGGGCTGACGATATCTAAAGACTATCTGACAGTAACTGTCAGATTTTTGTCAACAATTTTTTTTTGACAAGTAGTACGAATCAGCTGTTTGGGTCATTGGCGCGTAGGTGTTTTGAGCTAAATTTTTGAAGGCATTTTTCTCGAATTTCTAGCTTCGAGCGCCATTTAACGCAATTTTTCCCCAATTCGGCTCGACCTATAGATTTACGGGTTAAAAAATAATAAGTCATTTCCATAACACCCTGTATATAATATAATAAGAAATTCTTCTAGTCTCCGCACAATTGCCGAGTGCTTGTTCATAAATTAGATGCATGTCAGCATATTCACTATAGAAATAATCGTCCATTACTTAAATCTTATATACTTAATCAATCAGAAAATCTAGAAAAGTGTTGTCAATAGGACATTGTTAACGAAATAAAAACGACTAGTGTTTTATTGTAGTGTTGATTTATTATTTCAATAACGTGTTATAGAAAAAATTTATTTTCTTTGAGCAGGGTATTTAGAGAATCAGTTTTCAGCTCCGTTCCTGACGTCCCTGATGATGTAAAGCATCTGCTGTAGTATGGTTTTACGAGTCTTTATGGTCTACATAAAATATTAAAATTTCATTAAACTATACAAGTCGGTTAAAAAGTTAGAGCCGAAAAGGTTGCTGAGTACCCCTTTGGGGCTCTGTATCTCTGCTAAGGGGCACAAGGGTTACTTTGACCTTCCCTATACGCTCCCCAGAGTAGTAAACTTACACACCGTGTATACAGGGTGTCCCGAAATTAAGGGGCAATACTTTACTACCATATTCTCCGACTAAAAATAATATAAATTCTTCATATGGACATAAGTGCAGAAATGCTTGTTAAGTGAGCTACCCCTCCTCGAATGGGGAATCCTGAAATTTTTTTAATATTTTCGAACCAGTTCATAATTAAATTTTGAAATTAGGTATGGTTATAAACTTTTAACGATAGATCAGTTTCTGAATTCAGAATTTTATATAAGACCCACACGAAAAGAGCTTATTACATAACCCATTTTAGCCTGCTTGCGTTATGTAATATACTATATTATCGTACTGAGTGATGTAATGAACTTATTACATTACTCAGTGATGTAATGAACTTATTACATTACTCATCTTTAATCAAACTATGATTTTTTTTGTTCCGTCAGACACTGTCACTTTTTGTGTAATGTCACTGCATAAATATGAAAACCATTTTGAATACATAAAAAAATCATAAAAAACCAAAATTGTGGGTCTTAAATAAAATGTTGTATATCACACGTACGGTAAGGCTCATTACAGCACTCGTGTGATTACTACGACTCGGTCTACGATCTCGTCGTACCAGTATTCCCCACTCGTTACTGTAATGAAGCTCATACCGTACTAGTAACATAAATAACTATTAAAAATTTAGTCATAGGCGTCACATAGCGGGGTGGCTAAGGGTTAAAATAATCCCATTTTTTCAACCAGTCATTTTTAAAATTATTTTGATAGGACTTACAGTTTTTGAGCAAACTCGTTTTAAAAAAATCACGTCCATAAAGGAGGTAATTAATAACATTATTCCTAAAGCTTTTATGCCAAAAATGTACTAAAAACTACAAAATTAATTACAGTAAATGCTTTTAAAATATACGCAGTTATGTCTTACGCCTCTTACGAAACTAAATAAATTGAAAACGAAATAAAATGCGACATGAAATAGGGTTGTTTAATACAAATTTTTTGAAGAATTAAATTTAAATTTAAACCAAGAACTACTCCTTGAAAAGGTGTTCAAATAGACCCTCATTTTCTCTGATAGAAAGTCCAGCTTTACGGAGAATGTTGTGAGATGCCCGAAGAATCTGAAAAGGATTTCTTCTTATTTCATTTCCAGCTTGAAAAATTCGCTGAAGCAGATCCTCACGGGTATCCACCTCCGTTACATAAACTATGTTGCACATATGACCCCAAAAATAATAGTCGAGTGGATTTAAGTCCGGCGATCTCGATGGCCAGGATACTGGTCCACCTTTCAGGATAGTTCTCATCTAACCAGTTACGAACAGGCCGTCCAAAATGGGCAGGGGCACCGTCGTGTTGGAAATACATCCCCAACCTGGACCTCAAAGGTACTTCGTCCAACAGTCCTGCTAACTGATTTTCAAGAAAGGCCAAATCTGTCGCTGGTTAAATTATTGGGCATTTTAATTGGACCAATTAACTGATTTCCAATTATTCACGCTCACAAATTGACGGAGAATCTATATCGACAATTAGTTTTTCGGACTGCTCTTGGATTTTGATCGTGCCAAAAGTGAGTGTTACGAGTATAAAACACTTTAGTTCTACTAGATGTTGCCTCATCAGACCACAAAATTTTGATTAGCAAAGTTTGATGTTCTAAATTCAACGACATAACTCGATTCTGGGTGGGTAATCTTTAGGCAACAGCTCTTGAACCTTTTGGTAATAATATCAGTGGAGACCTTGCATCTGAGTCATTCTTCCTATCTAAAATAAATATTCGTTATAATTATGGATAGCATAATGGCGAAGTAAAACGCATTACAATTGATTTCGGAATGTTGACTTCTGTAGCCAATGGTCTGAGTTCAACTTGAGGATTATCTACTATTTGTCGTCCTTGCCCACGAAGGCGTTCAAGCCAACCATTCTCCATCAAATTTCTATGAACCCTCTCAAATACTTTGCGTCCGTTGCAGAAAACGTCTGCGATATTCCTGTACCGCAGCAAAGGAACGTCCATTACAATATCCGTATACAAAATGAATATCGGTAAGCTCGTGGTTTGAAAAATTTTGCATTTTCTTATTTATTATGTCTAATTTTACAACAGTAATAACAGCAGACAATATCTGACACAGAAATGCCAAAGGAAACAAATATCCATTTTAATCCATGACCTTCTATTTACAGATTTCACTTTGATTATTATTCTTATTAATTATCTCCTTTATGGACGTGATTTTCTTTAAAACGTTTTTACCCAAAACTGCATTTATGTCCATATGAAAAAATTCTATTATTTTTAGCCGGAGAATATGGTGGCAAAGTATTGCCCCTTAATTTCGGGACACCCTGTATAATAATGTATAAAATATACATAATAATATTAGATCGTTTAAATATTTCTACATGAAAATTAACCATTTTCGAAAAAGAACACGTATTTAAATAAATAGTAACTTTCTATTTCAATATGTATTGCATTAGGATTAAATTAATAGTTTTCCTAAAGAAAGACTCAAAATGTTTTTATTTTACTAAAATATTTTATACCATGGTTTAATGGTTAAGCATAAGGTATACATTCAGAGAAAGATGTTTTTAGAGATGCGATAAAAAAAAGTCATCGCCCAATTAATTAGGCGTTCTGCCGCGCCCGTAACATGAAACATAGTACATCATAATCTGAAAGTAACGTTAATATAAATGCAAAGCAATTATCGGGCTCAAGTTCAATCAAATCGCGAGATAATTAATTTTGTGTTGCACAGAGTAAATTAAATTCGGGTGTTCTTTAAATTTTTTTATTTCTGACCGGTATATTATTAGCTTATAACGTCTTAGTTACGCGGGAATTATAAGGGTCATAACTCCCTTGGGATATTAAGAAAAATTTGACATAAAATCAAACGATTGACATCTAATGTCAATTTGATTGTCATCTATTGACACATTTATTCCACTTTAAAAATGAACAAAATGTTACTCAAATCGGTCAGAAATAAAATGATCTATGTATCACTGGAATTATAAGGGTATCAATTACCTCGGGCAATTGCTGTCCCTCGGAACAAAGACCCTCGGGACGTAAACTTTGCCCTCGGTAATTAAGACCATTATAATTCCCTAGATACATAAATAACTACTGAGTTGCGATTTGAAATGGGATTGGACGTGAACATTTTTAAAATTATTTGATTTTATATCATTGCAGGACAGTTGCGTAGTCCCTACTGGCACCCAAACAGAAGCTCAAATCCAATTTCAGTAATAAATATGTTAAACTTTATTTCCTCTCGGGGCATGCAACCTATTCCTTAATCAAATTAATTAAAATTTGTTGTTACGAACAGCAGCATAACATTTCCAAAGAGATTTGATTATTTCTTGGCAGTTATGTAAGTTTAATAGATGCTTTTATGTATCACCTGCAGGTACTTGTACTATTCCTTAAAGGTGTGGCTCTTTGAAATCGGTTTTTGAAATTGGTGCGTGCTAGTTCTTAAAATGCGACACTGAGGAAGTGTAATTGTGCAGATTGACCTGCTTTCCTAGGTAGTTTTCCTATTTATGCAATTCACTCTGAGAAGTTTTAAAATTATTTTTTATAAAAGAAACGAATATTACAAACCCAATGAATGTATCTATATTCTGCCCAGAATTTCATTCAAGTCGGTCGTGAATGTAAAAAGATGTTGAACCAATGTAGCCACGACTTTTTTAGGAAAATGTTTTAACAAAAACTAAAACTTAATTAAAAAAATAAAACAGGAAATGTGAATTAGTAATTTTCTTAACGGATTTAACATGTAGTTTGACTCTTATACAACAATATTTTAATTTTAACTAGGACCCAAAAATATTGGCAGCCGGCTTTGACGATGAATTCTACGTTTCGACTCCATGAACCCACAGCAAGTCACAATCTCGCCCGTCGCCATCATGTCAAGGCGTCTCTCCATCTCTTCTTGTTTTCCGCCTCTTGTAGCTTTCAAATTTGAAAATTTTACTGGATGAATTCCTAACTTTTAGGAAAATAATAGGTACTTGCAAAACTACGTCCGGTTTAACCGGAAGTAAATTTACTTTGCTTATCTAATAGGAAATTTAAAAGTCTGGACGCAGGTCAAGTTTCCTACTAACCTGTAAACTTGGCATCCATTGAGGATCTAAAAATCTAACACGCGATAAGTTTTCTATACACAATATTTTTTGGTAACTAGTGATGACGAGTAACCGATAATCCATTTTTGGTAAGAATATTGTGTAAGTTACAGTAATTTACGGTAATATTAAAGCTCTATTAAAACTGAGACATAGGTATTTGATGATTGCATGTTTTTTATGCTATATTTAGACTAATTTCCAATGTTTTAATAAGGTGAAATAAATCGTTTTCTAATTTATTATTTACACACGAAAAAAGTCTCTATAAATAATATTTAATAATTTCATGCCTCCTATAACAATAAGAACTAATAAATTTACTGAAAATTAAAAAAAAAGGAATTAAAGTCAAATTCATCTAATTCACGCTTGCATCCTCATCCTCCATGTCTGTAAATGTTTCGGAGTCTGCACAGGATCTGGTTCTGTGCACAAAATAATCATCGTATTCATCTAAAGAAGTGCATAAATCATCTTCAGTCAGTTGTCCATACCAAGGGTGGAACTGGTTGTTGTTTTTAAAGAGAAAAAATCATCTTGAGTCAGATGTTTAGATCAGACGTGAGACTGGTTTTTGTTTTTACAGGGAACTACTTCTTTTCGGTCTATTTTCCGGCTCTGGCACACTGGGATCAGGTGGTTCTTCTTTATCTGGAATTGCTGGACACAAACGGTAATTTCCCTGCTTTTCAGTTGCCAGTTTATTCCTTCTTTTAATATATTTTCATGAATATAAATTCTTTTTACCACCTATCCTGTTTTTCGCCTGATAAATAGGATTATTAGTCCTTTATTATTCCTTATATTATTATGAAAGATATTACCTCCAGACCTTGTGTTATAAAGATGAATATCTCTTGAGGACATAATGTTGATATTTGATTTTTGAGTTTTATTTATTAATTGTTCTATCCATCATTTTACACTGTTCAAATCTCAATAACTTATTAAATTTCCAAAGCCCCAAATCCCTATACCTACAATTCTACAGTATGAGTCAATTGGTTATACTCAAGTATAATTTTTAGTATTTTGTTTTGTAATACCTGAATTGTATTAGAGTTTGTAACGCCACATACAGGAATTAAGTATCTGAAGTGGTTTAAAAAAATGCATTATATATGTTTAGTTTGCTCTTGTATGATAGATACACTCTGTTTTTATATAGAGCACTATTATATGATCTGTCCAACAAAGTAGATTGTCAATAATTATTCCTAAATATTTTATTTTTAAGACTTTTTCTATTTGTTTGTTATTTATTTTTAAGTTTGGTATTTTTACAGTTTTAGTTTCTTGTTTAAATAATATACACAGTGTGTAAAAATTCCCGGACCGGTCAATTATTAGAAAATGGCGCACAATATAAAAAAAATTCCGGTATAAAAGTTGTAGGCCTTAAAAAAATCTATAAAACAAGGGCACCTGTAATTATACAGGGTGCCTCAAACAGTCATGGTAAACAAAACTTTGGTTTATTTAAATGGAATGACCCCTTTTTAATCACGTTTTCTGATTCCTCTAGACATTCTAAACAACAATTATAAAACATGTCATATGGCTAAACCTATTAGTTTAAGAAATAATTTGAGCTAAAGGACATAAATACAACAGGTAAAATATTACCTACATTTTGCATTTTTACAATTTTGGTTTTGGAGACCGACAAAGATTATTTACCGGAACAAAACAATTTTTCAATAAAACTTTTCCAAACCGACAGCCTATATTAAAATCTACAGTTGTGAGAACAGTTTAAAGATTGGAGGAAACTGGGTGTTGCAGAGATAAAGTTCGTTATGAAAGACCAAAATCGGCAACTAGTGATGAAAAAATATTAGAGACATTACTTCATTTTGTTCAGGATCCACATTTGTCGTTGAGAAAAGCTGCTACCCAAGTTGATGTATATTCTAAATCAGTTGAAATTATTTTAAAAAACAGTAATTTTTACCCCTATAAAATAACTTTAGTCCAGGAATTATCAGAAGACGATTTCGAACGTAGAATGGAATTTTGCGAAGTAATGATGCAAAACAAGAAGAAAATAACAATTTTTTTAATCAAATAGTTTTTTTCGGATGAGGCAATATTCATGTTAAACGGAAATATCAATCGACATAATTGTCGTTACTGGGCTAATCAGAACCCACATTGGATGAGAGAAACACACACTTAACAGCCTCAGAAAGTAAATGTGTGAGCCGGTATTACTGGCAATAGATTAGTGGGACCTTTCTTTATAGAGGGGAATTTGAATGCAGAATATTATCTCCACATGTTGCAAAATCAAATTGTGCCAGCAATAACCAATACAGTAGGACCACTATTACGACATACGTGGTTACAGCAGGACGAAGCTCCTTCTTATTTTGGGCGAGCTGTAAGAGTTTACTTAAATAATACTTTTCCTAACCGCTGGATAGGGCGAAGGGGCCCCATAGAAAGGCCTGCTAGGTCGCCAGACTTAACACTTCTTGATTATTTTCTCTGGAAACAAAACCTGCAGATCTGAACGAATTGAGAAGAAGAATTATTAAAGAATGTGAATTTATTAACCAAGAAATGTTACAAAACGTCATCGACAAATTTTATTATAACATTGTCAAACTGTGGAAGGGGGACATTTTCAACATTTAATTAAATAACGACTTACTTAAATTTATTTTTGTTCTTGTAAATTTGTTATTAATTTTACTGCTTGTGTTTAATTTAATTGTTATTAAATTTTTGACAAAACTTGCGTGGGTATATTAAGTACAATTTTTATGTTTTTTTTTTACAGTTTTAACGTAAAGTATTTTTTTAAGGCCTACAATTTTTATACCGAAAGTTTTTTTATATTGTGCGCCATTTTCTAAATGATTGACCGGTCCGGGACTTTTTACATACTGTGTATATTTAGTTTATACCTACCTAATTAAACAAATTGTCTGGTAATAGACGATAAAGTCGGTCGATCGGGCTTATAAGATTAAATCTAACAGAGAAGGAAACGTAATTATATATCTTTAATTTGTAACAAATCCGCTGGTAAATATTCTTCACTAAATGCGGCAAATAAATGCATCAAAGGTTATGCAAAGTTAAGACCGATTAAACGACACTAAATTTATCCTCAATTTTCATAGCTTTATTTCCTTTCTTCTTCGTCCCCGTCTGAAGTTGGCCGTCTTAACGATCTTAATAGCAAATACACTGACAAAGAAAAAGGAAGCACGGAGAGTAAAGATTTCAATAAATTAGCTTCTTGAAACCCAACCAAAAGGTGTGTAATATCCTTTGCAGAACTTTTAAATTATTCGTTATCCCATTTTAAATCGACATCGGAAGAGAGAACTTTCTTATGCTAGATTTTATTAATCGGACCGATCATTTATGTTGCAGTTCCTATAAGAAGGGACTGATATACAGTGTGTCCAAGATAAGAATGGGATAGCATTGGAATCTTGGAAACGGTAGGAATTACAATCTTGGTTAAATTGCGGAAAAAGTTGCACAATTTAAATACCTTTTACATGGTGTTTGCAAAATTAAACTATCTTTAACCGATTTCGATATTTAAAAAAAAAATATTTTTTGCTGTATTATTTTTTATTTATTTGTTGCATTATTTTAACAGATATAAAAAAATGAAAAATACTTTTTCATTGTCACTTTTTAAGCTGAACAAGATAGCGTTTACAGATTTTCAGTACGACGTTTCGTTTTCGAAAAAACATCCTCAACTTTCTTTTTATAAATACGGTCCTGTGTTTTTTTTTTTTAATCGAAGGCTATTTTGAACTCTAAAATAACTGATGTACCACTTGCATTGGTTTAAATATATTTTCAGCTTTTTAGCTATCGTTGAAAAATATTCAAGAAAAATCTCCATGCTCGAAAAACATTTATTAACATAATACCAAATTAGAACTTAGTTACAAACAGTGTTCAAACAAATGGCCATTATTTTCTAAGCATAGGTAACATCGACTAACTGTGGAATTCAAAACATTGTTAAGTACATCTGGGGTAATCGTTTGAAATGCTTCTAAAACCAGTTGACGCAATTCTTCCTCCGTTTGAAAATTACGTTGGTGCACATAGTTTTTGATATACTCCCAGAGATAAAAGTCCAAAGGAGTTAGATCAGGCGATCGTGCAGGCCAAGAAACAGTTGAACGCGTACCTATCCATCTGTCAGGAAATATATCTGTTAAATATTCTTGGACAATTCTCGAATTATGAGCGGGGGCCCCATCTTGTTGAAACCAAAAGTTATGGATTTCTGCTAGTGGCAAGTTGTTATTGAACCATTCTTCCAAATTATGCTGCAGTAAATTTCGATACCGCTCCGAATTTAGTGTTCCGTGGTAAAAAATTGGCCCAATTATCTTTGTTCCCAAAATTCCTACCCACATGTTGAAACCAAAACGATATTGGTGTCTAGCCATTTTGTACAACCGTGGATTTTCTGTGGACCAATAATGCGTATTTGTTCTGTTACCATATTCCGTTGTTGGTTATCATACTTTCATCAAAAAAAAAAAATTTTATTGACGAAATTTTCGTCGTTCTGACATTGCCTAGTGTACCATTCGCAAAATACCCCTCGCCTTATGTCGTCTCCCGGTTTTTGGTCCTTGGCAGATTCGAAATTTGTACGGGTGATATTTTGTTCTTACGCCGTAGATTTTGGCGTTCCACTTACTTTCTCAATGTTTTTAACTGATGTTGTAGGGTCTTCCGTTACAGCTAATGCCACATTATTTTGAATTTCCTCATTACATGGTTTGTTTCTAGTAACAACTGCTTTATTAAATGACCCATACTGCAATAAATTGGCAACAATTCTTCCAAACATCTTTTTATTTGGTTGTAATTTCTCTGGGTAATTATTTAAATACATTTGCTCAGCTTCTCGAGTATTTCTATGGCATAAAATGTAACACTAACATATCAAACTTTTTCTCAAAAGAGAAATGTACAACCATTTTTAAACGAAGTGAAAGACCTCGTACCTAATTAAATTTTGTATTTATGACAGAAGTAAGTTGTCACGAAAGACGAACGTTTGTTTCAAAGCCCACTATGTTTATTGTACGGTCTTATGATATGAGGATTTTATTCGTTACATAATAAAAATCTATGATAGAGAAAAAGCTGAAAATTTGTTCAAGTGATAGATCAGTTATTTTAGAGTTCAAAATAGCCTTCGATTAAAAAAAAAACACAGGATCGCATTTAAAAAAAAAATTGAGGATGTTTTTTCGAAAATGAAACGTCGTACTGAAAATCTGTAAACGCTATCTTGTTCAGCTTAAAAAGTGACAATGAAAAAGTATTTTTCATTTTTTTATATCTGTTAAAATAATGCAACAAATAAATAAAATATAATACAGCAAAAAATATTTTTTTTTTAAATATCGAAATCAGTTAAAGATAGTTTAATTTTGCAAACACCATGTAAAAGGTATTTAAATTGTGCAACTTTTTTCTAATTTAACCAACATTCTAATTCCTACCGTTTCCAATTAAGATTCCAATGGTATACCATTCTTATCTTGGACACCCTGTATAATAAATTATAAACATTTTATTGTCAGTATTGACCAATATGTACCAATGGAATTACGGCACTTAATTGCGTAATATTATATTGTTTTATATGCCCATAACTTTATAATTGTTCTTTTTTAATTCATTTATTTGATCTTATTGAGATTCTATAGGTGCCTTGTGAGTTAATGCATGTATTTAGCTTGCCAAATTCACATTTTTATGTTCACCTGTGAAAGATATCGCATGCAATAGGTTTTTTATCAGTTCCACATCAGAAACAATAAAATTAGTCTTATACGAACTTTTTCTTTAATTAATAAATTCTTAATAAAATTACCAAAAAAAATATAAAGATGCTATCTCTGCTTATTATTTCTTCAATTACCATTCACAGACATGTTAAAATTGGTATAAGTAATAAACGAATTCGATATTGCATTATTCTCGATTGTTAAAATATCTTTGAAATTTCAGCCATAAATTCGAAAAATTTTGTTAACACATCGCTCGTAGTTGGTGTTCAATAAACATTAAATTTGTTTGCAAATTACGTAAAAACTGAATTTATTTAGATCGAATTCAACTACAAAATGAAACAATACAATCAATACCCGCTGATTTTTAAGCACCAAAATAGCCAACAAAGTTAGGTAATAATTTTTACTTTTGGATAGATCTAAGCTAAATGTACAAATTTGTTATTATGCCATATCTATGTTATGCAACTCTTGGTAGGTGTGGACCTGCCTTATATTTTAGGTTGTAATTAAAACATTTATTTCATAACCACTCCCTAAAAATTGATCGCTAAGTTAGTATTGTTTTTGGCAAAAAGAACTCGATTCTAACTTAATTCAATTCCACACAACGTGGATTATCTGCCTCAGACATCTCGTTTTTAACAACGACCAAACAATAATCCAATCGTCCAATCAATATATATCGTCGATTGTGTTACTGATACGCCATCTGTTCCGAACCGTTACATAATTGGGTGTCCTTGAAATATCTTCTGACTTCTGACGGAAGAAACCGCTCCACCTTTTCCTCTCTTCCATTTGGCGGACAATGACGTCGCACCTTTCATATTTCATAGTCTGTTCGTTAACCCGATCGAATTTGTCGACGTCATGTCTTTTTTTTATTTACTAAATTTAAAATTTTCGTCAAAACTTTGATAAATTGTAAATTTTTGGATTTTGTACGCAAAATCGACTGATTTGAGGGACTCCTCTTAGTCAGGAGGTCAAAATACATTACTTGTATTAATATATACCATTGGCAATTGATTCTCCACTTTCAGGTCAAGTTAAGAAAATCGAGATTTTCGGAAAATTCGTACACTTCTTGATTTTTGCTTAATCATATCCCGAATCTAGATTATATTACCCATCTACAAGTAAAGGTAAATTTTGCCACATTATATGCCCTCAGTATTTTTTTCATATTTTGTAAATAAAACTACATTACTTTATGATGAATAAATAATTTTTTTTTTAACTTTTGAGGCAATACCAACCTTTGTCTGGTGGTTAAGTACATTTACATACCTAATAAATTGATTTTAGGTGAAGGGGAGGAATTTTACTTTCATTCTGCACGAATGAATATGCAGATCGCAAAAGAAACGTTAAAAAGACGCATGTGTTCCACTGAAGCTAACTTTTCTTTTATATTACGAAGGATAAATCTAAAGATTTAGCTTAACGAGACTCGTTAAAATGCAATTCTATTTATCTAAAACGAACATCTCAATTCTGTTACGTAATCGATTTTCTCACGTTTCTACTATAACTATACCGTATTTAAGAAGATACAGATAAAGATAACGTCTATAACTGTATTCTTTTCAATATCTTTATTAACTAGTTAACAATATGTACAAAATTAACAACAAAAAAAACAACAAGAATAATCAACAACCAGTCTTATAGCATCCAAAAACCTTAAGAGTCAGGATATTTCAAAATATGTGTACTGATATTCCTCCGGGATGAAAATGAATTGCTTACAATCTACGCACGTCTAATGGTAAGGTCCTCCGCTTTCCCCCCCACCAATAGGCTGCCATCCACCACTGTCTCCACCGCTTGAAGCACCGTAACCTTCTTCTAATGCCTTGGGCTCGTAGGAATTGAAGTTACCACCTCCAAATCCTTGTTCTGCGCCCTCGTTTGAAGGTAACTCTGCTTGTTGCTCATGCACTCCATAGCCGTTTCCTTCTAGAGCTTGATGGCCGCCAAAAGATCCTCCTCCATAACCTCCGGATTCGGGAAGGGCTTGCTCGAATCCGCCACCTCCTCCTCCTCCTCCACCTCCAAGGTGGTTTCCTTCGTCGTGGGATTGAACGGGAACGGGGTAAGGTTTAGGGACTTCCACGGGGTAAGGGATTTTCTTCTCGACCACTTGGGGATATGGAACAGGTACTTTGACGATTTTAGTCTCGTGCACGGGGTAAGGTTTGGGGACGTGAACGGGGTAGGGTTGGGGTATGGGAATCTTCACGGGGTAGGGTTGAGGATAGGAGATTTTGCTTTCTTTGGTGATTTTGATTTCATCGGCGGGAAGGTGACCTTTGGAGTATTCGCCGAGGTCCAGGATGTCGTATCTTGGGAAGGAGATCTTGCCGTAAGTTTCAAGGTCGGGAGTTCCTTCCAGGGGAATGGATGATGATTGAGATGATGCTATTGGGAATGACGCCCACTGGCCCGGTGCCGCCTTTGCCGCCCCCAGACAGCAAATTGCCAAGACCGTACCCTGAAATAATAAATAAACAATTGTTACGAAAGAAATAACGCAGGGCATTAAAATAATATAGCTCGGTGCCAGGCCTTGTTACACTTGCTTGACGGTTGTTACCTACTACTCAACGGAAAGCTACCCTTACCCGAGAAAATAGGTTAGGGGGTGTCAATGAGTGCTGAGAATCAGCTTACAAATTTTACTTAGCCCTAAAAATGGCTTGTTACTGTAAAATAAAACAAAATTAATTAAGATTGAGAGGTAATAAAATTGGGTTGGTAATCATTAACCCAACAATGTTGTTGGATATTTTGGAAGCCAACTATGAAGAAACTTAGAGAAATAATATTTTGTTAGCGTTATAAAATAAAATAACCATATTTGTATATCTGCAATTGTAATAAAAAAAACTGTGTTGGTGGGCTGGATTGCCTCAATTATTTAAAAAAATTTCCAGAATTATACGTCTGTGATAGGCGACATAGGTAAAAAATTATATTATTTTCTTAGTCCCTGAAAGCTGCGCTTTCAAAACTATTGTTGTCAAACTCGGCAAATATCATTTTTTTCAAAAAAGGAAAAATATCCGAATTTTCGAGCATTGTCTACTTACAAAAATGATCATGTTTGTTCACTAATGAGAGGTTAAATGAAACTGACTATCTACAGAACAGGAAACAACTATTTATATTCAGCGGAACCAGAGGCAGCGGATTTGATTTATTTTTCCCTGTTACCGTTTGAGAATGGTTACTTTCTTCCTAAGTTCATTGCCATACAAAAAGTTATTATTAATAAATAATACGTCACTTTGTCCATTCTCTGTTATAACAGTGTGAAGGTGTCACGTAATACGACAGTGGCGTTCGCAGGCCAGGTCAATGGCGACAGTACGGAATTTGATCATGTATATATTGATATGTAATGAACATTACATTGAAAACAAGTTCTAAATACGTTAAAAAAATTGCTACGCACAGGTAGGCTAAAAAATATTTATTTAGAGCCTAAGTAAGTACTGCTATTTTTGTCCTTTTTTATTAATTGTTGTTATTGTTGTTGCTTCCTAATTATATATAGTTTTGGGAAAAATAAAATCAAAAAGTCTTCCTCCACAACTCCCAGTACCCCATAGTAAACTTCAATAATTTAAAGTTATAATACAATATATAAATTCAAAATCGTTTATTTAGTCTAATAGACTTCTCCTTCTAAAAAAATTATCCTATTAATATTCTGCTTCTCCCTCTATATCGGTTGGTAATGATTACCCTCATTCAGCCAATTTAGGCTTTCCTTCTACACAACAGTTTAATATGCTGGCAATATTTGCATACCTTTTCATATATTAAAACTTTTTCCGAAGTTCTATTAAAGTTATTTACCACTAAAAAATGTTTTCTTTTGCTAATGCCAACAGCAACTTAACCCTTCTCTGTATCCTGATGATGAACGTTTCTACGCTCGAAACATGTAGACTTAAATAATTGAATAATGTTTTATTAAACTTGTGGAAAAATACTTTCTGATTCTCTTTGTCTAGATACTTTCAACTCCACATTATTTCTTCCAATATTTTGGTTTATCCATTTTATACATGGCCCTTAGACGGTTTGCGTTTAAATATGTTTAATGTTTTTTTTTTAACATTTTATAGATGGTCTGTCATGGGGGTAATTGGAGCCAGTACCCAATTGTGGCTCCAATAACCTTATTATCTCTCTTATTTTTTAAAACTTATTTCAGATGCCCAGCAAATGGAAGAGGAAGATTAGGAGGTTTTCTGAACATTGAAAGACCTTCAGTAGGCAGCTGAATTAGTCCCTAATAGAAAAAAAAAATTATGGTTCCCATTACCCGCATGACGGAGTCATGAGAGCTAAATGCGTTATTTCTTGTTATTTTAGAGAGTAATATGCAATTAAATGTTCCAAAAAAATTGTCATACGATCATTATACTTTCAAAATTTTTATTTTAATTAAAACGAAAGTTAATATTAACATTTTTAGAAATATACTTCCTTAGGTGGCTTCAATTATCCCCCTTAGCTAAATGCTTCCAGTTTTTCTCAAGAGGATCCTAAAAACATACACATTAAATGGTGAGATGCCGGATAATTGATTTACGCTGTAGTATCTTAAAATTGACTCACATTTTCCTATATTCATATTAAGTAAATATCAATTGATAGCCATTCGAAGCTTTAAAAGCTGCCTGGGCTACGCCCATGCATTTCAAAAAGAAAGAATGTGCTTATAAAGTAAAAGTAGTCTCATATATTGTTAATAACTCGCTCGAACGATCCGGCGACAGTCATTACACCCTGTTCCGTAATTGGATAATTACCTAATGAGTGAATCTTGTATTTCTCAGAATTATTAACTGTTAAATTAATTAGAGTTCTCGTAAATTTGTTATTTAAGAATTAAATAATTTAAGGAGACACGCTCCGTGGGAAATTCTGTGCTACCCTCAGCGCGATAATGAGCCACTGGTGCTCCTCAATCAGTATTTCTAGAAGTAGTGTTTTTGAATCTGCTTTTAGTATTTAATTATTCGTAACTTATGCATGTTTTAATCAATAATTAAGATTCCTAACATGCAGATGTTGTTTTATGCTAAATGTAGGTAATATTTTGAAATACGTTGTCTTAGCTAATGGTCATTTTATGTAATTTCCTATAACAGACTAAGAATATGACATAATTGCATCATTTAGAGATGTAAACCGACATAAAGGGGCGCTCCAATTGTGGGGGTTTGATGTTGATGAAATTACTGACTTAAATCAAAAATTTACCGATTGAATTATCTACAAATCTATCTAAGAGTTACTTCTAGAGCTTTGAAGAATACAAATCCATGATGCCGCTACATTTCGCAACCCTTTTTATTCTATGGTGGATGTTTGAATATTCTGATAATGCCGGTGTATTAGTTGACATTATGCAAAAATCTTAGAAACATTTAAAGTTCCTTCAAAGTATTTCCTAATCATCGATTAAAGAAATTTTGAAAAATGCCGAATGTTCTCAATGTAATATTAGGAGAACGATCGATTTTCCGATTTATGCCTACATTTTATTGAATTGGGAAAACTATTGAAGAGACTAAGAAGTGTCGTTTTGCGAAGCGAGCAAGTAAATTTCTGATCGATGCTGTAGATCATGTAAATACAATATAATATGCCTTAAATATCAATAAAGTAACAGCATTCAGTATTACACTGTGGTAGAAAATCGAATATTTGTCACCAAAATTATTGTTATCTTTGATATACACAAGACATAGGTTGTTGAACATAATCTTTCATAATATTATAGCCAAAAAAATTGATTTTAGAACATTTCTTTAAATGACGGAAAATTTGGTCGAGAAAGTTCCCACATCCGTAGCCGTGATTAATCATCATTGTGTCTTCTTCCCAAATTACCATAACTCGATAATAAATAAAATATTACACAATTTTACAAAAATACGTTTTATTTCAAGTAAAAAACGGCAAAACAACATAAATTAGATGGGATGACAGAATTACAAATTCTCTGATGATGATGAAACAATACTTATTGAAAAAAATGAGGTCTCAAAAGTCAGCAGCCGTTGTTTAATGAAGCCCGTAACCTCCTCCAAATCCGTGTCCTCCAAGTTCGTGTCCTCCTCCATAACCACCTAGACCTCCAAACCCTCCGTCCAAACCTCCACCGTAACCTCCTTCATGCCCTTTGATGTAGATTGGTACGGTTTTTTCAACAATGACCGGTACTTTCACTGGGTACGGTACTGGCTTGTGAACTGCATATGGGACGGGTTTCGGTACAGCTACTGGGTGAGGTACAGGGTAGGGAACCTAGAAACAATTTCAATTATTGATAAAGTTCTGACAAAACAGAAACTATATTTAATACCCACTTTTACTGGTACTTTAACGGGATAAGGTACATGTTTTACAACTGGGTAAGGCACTGGTTTCTCGACTGTAACGGGGTATGGTTTAGGTACGTATACTGGATACGGTTTGTCTACTGGTACTGCAATTTTAACTGGGTACGGTACTGGAATTTTCTTTTCGATGTGTACAGGGTAGGGTTTGGGTACCGGGACAGGAATGGTTTTGGTTATGGTGATGGCTTTAACGTGGTGTCCTTCGTCGAAACCTCCTCCGAGTCCACCTCCGTATCCCCCTCCGTATCCACCACCATATCCGCCGTCCAATCCACCTCCAAGCTCTAAACCGTGTCCTCCAAAGTCACCGCCTATATAAATTCAAAGTTATTTTAAATATATCGATGAATGATAGTTTATGGACATCCCACCTCCATATCCAAGATCAAAAAGTCCTCTTTTGGTTTGTTTCTTATCGCCTGATGCTACGGATTTGGGTTCCTCTGATTTCTTCTCCTCTGCGTGTGCAAGGACTAAGAAACCAAAGAAAACTAGCCAGAGGAACTAAAAAAAAAGGTTTAAAATTAGATTATAAATTATTTGGGAATTAAGATGTATACATATAAATATTTTTTTATCCATGCCATTTTTTTCGCAATAATGCATGAGTATTTTAATAACAACATTTATTAGGGCTTCTTGTGAATACAGATATTGGATTGGGATATATGTATGTGCAAATCCTTTTTTTTTTAAGATTTTTTTTTTGACAGCGTGTTCTCTTGAAACTACATATTATCTTATGTATTATTAACCACAAGTTACTCTTTATAAAAAGCCCTGAATAATAAAAAGATAACATTGACATTACCTGTAAATGATTCAATATTAAATATCATTGAATTATTTTTTTTCCTCAATAATTATAAATTATAAATTTTCTAATTACATAACTGTGCGAAAGACGTAATATTACCCATTTGTATTTCTTGTGAAGTTGGCCATCGGCCGATAAATAAATAAATACATTTTACTGTACCGCGTGTCGAGTTATATTCTTACACCTTCTTTAACTTCGTTGGTTATAACCGCAAAAGAAAATTCAAAAAACCCACCAAAAGGGTAAATTTTTTTCTAAGTGAATTTGGAACCCGATTTTTAAAACTTAGGGTGCATCAATAAATATAATATTTTTATTGGAGTGTCCTGTATAAAAAATGAGTGGTGTTTCTTATTCTTCTTTTATGGTTAAAAGCAAAGAAGTTAAGGAGGGAGTAACATGGTACAAGTAATAGAAAGGGTAGTTTTCTCCTAACCTTATAAACATGTTATGTCAATTTTTATATTAATTATACTTTTATACGGTACCACTTACTTTTATAAGGACAATGTTTTTTCGTAAAAAGAATAAAGTAAGAGACTTCTGAAATATAGATCGTTTCAACAAGATATAGGATTCATATCGAACAATTTTAACATATACATTTTCTATTGATTTGATGCATTTAAGTCTGGATGTAAAACTTGTATGAGTAAATATCGTCCCATTAGATTAATAAGTATATTTGATGAGATTCTGGAAACTGCGATAAATATTGATAAAAGACATCATTCTTATCTCTACTAGATCAGTTCCAATATGGTTTTGTCACACAAAGTAATACCCTCAGTGTAGATCTAGACAACACCTCAGTAAAAGTAGATACAGGGACAATAGTTGTTGCAATATTTATAGATTTACAATAGGCCTTCGATGTAGTTAGTGCAGATATGTTGTTATATAAATCAAATAAAATGGGTTTAGGGACTATTTGTAAGCTATATATATCTGACAGGAAACAGTATGTAACATGAAATTCGAACATAGGTCAAATTGAGACTAGTGAGTGCGGTGTACCACAGGGTTCTGTCTTTGGTCCCTTATTCTACTCTCTTTATGTACTGAGTCTAAAAATGCAGTACTTGTGGCACAGTGTTAACCTTTTACAGATGATACGTTTATGTGATGTAGTTTTAAAAATGAGATAGAGAATGTTATAAATACAAATCTTAAAAGGTATACAGATTGACTCCTGAATAATATACTAAAATTTAATATACCTAAGCAAAACTAAGTTTATGCTATTTAAACCAAAAAATAAGATTGTTGAAACAAAAATAATAGACAAATCAGAAATGTTTTAAAAATTTAATATTTAGGATTAATTATATGACAATGGATGATGAGTGCCCTATATAAAAACAGACATTATCTATCATATAAGAGCAAAATTAATGTGTACATTGCTTTCTTTCTGTCTAACTTTAGATATTTGATTCCTATCCGGGAGACCTGTGGGATTGTGAATTTTAATTCAATGCAAGTATTAGAAAACAAAATTTTGTATGAATATAACTTAGGACCTACTATTTGGCTACATTTGAATGGGGACATTTACATAAACAGGCTGGTGTTAATTTATTATTTAAGCAATATTTGAAACACTGTCTAGAGGAATAATAGTGTATGATATTTTGTAATTTTAGAAGTTGTATTCAATAAATGAATTTCGAAAAAAAGATAAGATAAGGAAATTTAATAACAAAAACATAAACAAAAAAGATTCTCTTAAAGGAAGGGTGGCGGGTTATTTAGGGTATTAACTAAAAATCTTATTTTTAACCATCCGTAGGTTGGAAAAAAAAAGTTTCGACCTATTTGCGTTCCAAAAACTGCCTTTAAAACCAATAAAATAGTTGTATTGTTTGATTATACAAAATGTCCAAGAGAGGCTATAGGACACCAAAGACGTCACATGAATTTTTCGATCAGCCACAAGCACTGCATGCAAAGTCCATTGGGGCGCTCTGCGAGCGGTTTGTGTGCGGAGCGATTCGGAAAACTATCGCGAAAATCAACGGAAACGGTACTGCACTTACTTGGAGTTGCATTTTTGCAAAGTAAAGAACAACGACTGCTGCCTTGACGTAGCTGAACGGCGATTTATATATACGCCCAAATAATGAGCCTAACTCTGTGCCATATTGCTTTCTATACGGCGCAAGATATGCGTGTACACCCCCACCCCACCCCGTTGCGATAATAATACATGTTTAATTACGGAAATTTATAAGTTTTTTCAACACACAGTGCTAATACGAATAAAATTGTTAAGCGATTTCGTATTTATGGGAATACTTAATAAATGAAATGTAAGTCCAGGGGCTGAACATACGGGTTTTACAATTTTATTAAAAACATTTTTATTTCAAATTTTTGTGATTTTAGTGGGGTTCTCTTGTTTAGTTCAATTCAATTTCAATTTAAAAGATTTTTAATTATTGTAAATTTATATGTATAGTTTTATAACCTCATCAGGCTTGACACTTAATTTAGAAAAAATGAATAAACTGTGATAGTTTATTCATACCGTGATAAAACAAAATCGATTATCTTAATACAAATTTTAAAATAAGAAAACAAATTCATTGTCGTCTGGTAACAATTCTTGAACTGAGCTTAGACGATAGGCGTTCATATGCAAGATATCAGGATTGTATTGCAGGTTTCGTAAGATACATTTACTTGCTGCTTGACGACCGACTAGGGGTTTGTGGAAATTGTGGGTGTTCATCAACATTTTGTCTCAATTCTTCTACTTTTTGTGCAGTGCTAACTTTGGGTCTCCCACTGCCTTTTTCCAGACATCCTGTTTTTCTAAACAAAGTCGAAGTCCATGACAGTGGTGTGGAAATTCGTTTGACAATCCTGATCAGCGTCCCGTGTTGAGAAACCCCACTGGCCATCAAAACTATTTAATAATCAACTTAACATAAGACATTTAAACCCAGTAACTAATCGAATAACAACAAAACTGACAATTCGTATTAAAATAATAAAATTTGTCATTAGTACATCTCAATAATGCTCACATGCATTTAACTTATGGACAAGCACTCGGCAATTGTGTGGATGCAAGAAGAGTTTATTCTGTTACATTTCCAAATTGAAGTGTGCGGCATAAAGGAACCAGTAAAATGGTTGATATTTCGGAAATATGTTAAAAATATGAAGTATTTTTTTTTTTATTTATTTATTTACAATCTTGGTTCAAATTACAATGTACATTTAGAAAATATTGCATAATTATATTCTCAAACTCCGCATTACATACTACATTCAGAACTAATGTATTATATGTGCCCAATAATTAGTACTTAAATAATAAAATTACTTGTATGTACTCTAATGTGCTGTTTTGCAATTATTGACGTATCTTCCGCACATTATCATTTTTCCTTTTTTTTTCTTTTTTTTCCTTTTTTATTTCTGTTTCTATACCTAAATGCTATATTTATATAAAGTTGCCGCGGCACGAATACTGAAATCGTGCTTAAAGTTTAAAAATACCATCAAATTTTTTAAATTCAAGAGATATGTAAATTCTACATTGGTTACTAAATTTACGTAAGTTTTTTATATGTTTTATTGTAGGTGGAATCATATTATAAATCTTAGGACCCAAATGTGCTGAGCTCTTTAGATTAATGTTGTTATAATTTATTGGGTAGATAATACCCTTATTCGTTCTAGCACGAGTATGATAACGATGATGCACAATATTCTGATTCGATTTGGTCTTATGAATAAATGTCGACACAGTTGCTCGAATACTGCAAATAGTGTTTGAGAATAGCAATTCTGTTTGATGCATTCTGTTTCTTTTGTACATCACTTTCAATATACACTTCTGCACTATATTCAACCTGTACAGAGCACTTGCATACAGTCCTCCCCAGACCAAAATTCCATATCGAATCAATGACTCGACTAGGCTTTTGTATATTATGTTAAGCAATTTTGTATTTAAAATTACTCTACGAATGTAGAATTTATGGATTAAAAAACGAATTTTTTTTGACAGGTACTCCATATGCGAACCCCACTTCAAGAAGCTATCCACTATTACACCAAGATATTTTGTTTGGGGGCTTCGTTTATTTGCTGATTTTCGACTATTATATTTGTGAAATTAGGTCTACTGGCATTTGTTAAAGAAAATGTAATATAATTTGTTTTTGTTAAGTTGAGAGACAGTTTAAAGCTTTCTAACCATAATTTAGTAACATTTAGCCCATTTACCATTTTATCTTTTACCTCTTCCCAGTCATTGCCAGTAAAAATAAGCGCATTATCATCAGCATATGATATTATTGATCCATTTATACCAAGCGACAACAAGCTATTTATATAAGTTATAAATAAGATATAGGTCCAAGAACTGTGGCCTGTAGAACACCGGTCCTAACCACCTCTCTATCACTTAAAACGTTATTAATTCTTATAACTTGGTATCTTTCATTTAGATAGCTCCAAAAGAGCTGCCCCGCGGTACCCCTCACTCCATAATGCCACAAAGTGTCAAGAAGCTTGTCATGGGGGCACCGTGTCGAACGCCTTTGGCAGGTCCATGAAAACTGAGGCGCACTTCTTGCCAGTAATTAAGTTGCTAGTTACTTCAGATGTTACTCTATATAGCGCATCTTCTGTACTGCAACCTGGCAAAAAACCGAATTGACTTTCAGACAAAATGTTATTATGTTTTAAAAATCCATACTAATAATCTTTCTTTAAGGCACCTTTTAAAGGCCTTCGCAAAATTGCTCACCAAACTTATGGGTCTATAATTGCATATCAATGTCTTTGGACCGCTCCGCGCTATTGTGAATCGGAATGATAACAGACTCTTTAAAATGAGAAGGAACGATACCTGTGAGTTATAATCCCGTCCAACCCTGGCGAGCTATTGCCTTTTAATGATGATATATGCTGAGTTAATTCGTTTTCACTTATAGAAGATAAAAATATAGAATTTTTTAGACTGAAATTAACCTGTATTGGATCCCTGGGTATTGCGATTTTTTCCGCCATTTTACTTCCAATATTTGTAAAATAACTATTACAGTGGTCAGCCATATCCCGATCATTCATGAACTCAACACCCTGGTCATTTGTTATTTTTATATAATTAGCTTTACAAGTATTTTCGTTGGTGGCTTCTCTAACTATGTCATATATTTTTCTTATGTCGCCATTAACATTGTTTAACTGAGTTTTATAGTAGTCATATTTTTGCTTCTTTTGTTTACTTCAGCAGATTTTCGAAATGCGCGCCCTGTACCCCTATACATTTCCTTAGCCAGCGGATGTTTTCTCGTTGTACTTGAAACAACATTCCAGGATTGTCTCGAATTTCGTTGAAATGATGTGCTATTCTTTCTATCAGATTTACCCTGGTGTGAACTGGCATCGAATATACAAGCCTCTTTAAATTTCCCCATAAAAGGAAATCCAATGGAATCATGTCGGGCGACCTTGGTGGCCATAAAATAGGCCCACCTCAACCTCCATCAACTACCAAAAGTATTTAAAAACTGCTGACGAACTAAATTGCTAAAATGGGGCGGTGCACCGTCGTGCATATTTACCACATGTGATTTCTAATTTCTAAGGGCACATTTTCTAAGAACCGTGCAAGAATTGTAAATACATGGCACCATTTAATCTGCCTTCAATAAAGAACAGTCCAAGAGGTGATTCCCAATAATCCCTATCCACATGTTAACCATGCACCTTTGTTGGTGCTTTGTATGTACTGTTGCATGAGGATGGTCTTCATGCCAGATATGCAAATTACGGCAATTTATTACTCCGTCTCGGGTGAAACTGGCTTCGCCAGTGAAGAAAACAGTACTAGTAAAGTTATAATTTTGCCTAAATCGTCGCAGAAACCAAATTGCGCAGTTGACTCTTGCAGGATAATCAGCGAAGGATCTTATGAACAACCCACTTTGTCGCATGAATTTGGACCGACACTTAGTATACACTATTAGAGGGATTTTCAGGAATCTCATCCTTAATTTCCTCCTTTAACTGAGGGTTCCTTGCTCTGCTTGGAGGTCAACATTGTCTCTGACTAATAATTGTAGCTCTCTTTATTATCTTTTTTTTTCGTTTTAATTTGTTAATTTTCAGTTTGAAAAAAATCTCTCTATTACTATATCACAAACTATGTTTCTGTTAATTCAGATGACTTGTTCTTGATTGGCCTGTCATTTATCATTGAAATTATTATATTTCGACAAAGCGCATAAATCTACACCACTACGCCAATGACACATATTTTCAATCGGTCTAATAATACGTTGTGTTACATGTAAATACTGGATTACTTAATATTTCTGAGTTTTAAGTAATTAAAGAGTCTTTTAGCAGAACATACCATGAAGTAATAAATATATAGTGCATATAGTAACAGACAAAGGCAAATCAAAACACGAATTTGCAGACATATCTTGGGAAATCGTGACGAAATTTGGATATTAAATGTTTGTGAATTGTCGGGTAGTAGATGTCGATAATGCCTGGGTTTACAAGCGGCCTCTAAAAAAGGTACTAGACTGTTTATGTATTGGGGTTTTCCTAGATCTTTTTACGCTAAAACTCCTAGGTCAATCAGAGCACGTCAAACCAAATATTATTATTAATAAAAACAATTCTAAATGCATCATCTGTTCTGCGGTGTGCGTGCAGCAAGACTTTAATTTTGATCCGGTAATGGCTTTTATGAGAATAAGTTTTAATGTCTAATGCGACCTTAGTTTACAATTTCGACATGCCTTTGATTTCTTTGAAAATAATACCCAGGCTGATTTTTGTTATAGATGAACTTGAACCTGACATCTTCACACAATGGTTTGTAGGTTATAAAAAGAGGTATATGGATGGCGAAAATCTTACCAAAACTTCGAAATATTAGAAATCTCAAATGAGTTAAGCATTTTTCATTAAAAAAATCAACACAGCGGTAATGCCGCCGTTTTCGAAAAACTGTTTGGTTGCACTCGTATATTTCTAACGCAACCAATATAAAAAAAAACGTAATTACAACTTATTTATTTGCAAACAATAAACATACTATTTTAGTACTATCAAGATTGTCCGTACTTTGTTTAGGATACGTTTCACCTTACTCGTTATGTTAATTAAATTAATTAGCATTTTTTCTGCAATTATTGTTTATCATTCAAGGACGGTCGTTGCTCCTATATTATTATTTGTGAATATTAATATGGGATTGTCGTCGTGGCTTTGCTAGCGGAGATACGTTTTTAGAGTATGAAATTGAAACAACAATTATTGTCAATTTTGCAAGATATCGAAAGCTGCTAAGTTGCGTGGAAGTCAAAGTGTCCATTTTTTTGGTTTGAAAAAAAGTGTTCGACTAATGGTTTATGTTGTTTCAATCGAGTTTTGTTAAACTCAACAAAGAAGCGTTTTTTCAACTTTTAAGAATATATTTAACCATTTCAACTGTATTTTATTTTACTGAATGTGATGAGATCCTCATTCAGATAATCAGCGATACATTTTAAATAATTTGTGTATATATAGCTATAGTCGTTGGGGTCCTCCAGACAAATAATAAGGAGCTCTACAGTGTTTTCTAGTATGTTATCCGCTTCCCACATTCCTTCTTCTATTTCAATCAGATGTTCGACGCACTTACTTCATCTTTATCTTTATTCCCTCTTGCAAGAGGTTCCCGACGTCTCTCATTTTAAAAGTAGTGTTATGCCTTGCTACAAACCCTTTTAGATGCGCCCACACCAATTCTATAGGGTTTAATTATTCACAGTGATATGGCGGAAGGCAAAGTACCGTTATAACGTATGTCCTAAAAGTTTTGGCACAAAATATTTATCGGATTTTTTTTTTAATGAAGAAATTTATTTGAACACTAACTAGTTATCATAAATTACAACTCAATACTTAACTAAACTATACTATCGAATTATGTGGAGTGGCCCATTCTGCTCTACCAGACGCAAATTTCTTCGAATGTCTCTCATGAGGCCCTGGACGGAATTCAGATCAATTTCTCTTAGTTTTTCGTAAATTCGCCGTCTTAATTGTTCTTCATCTTGGGCTTCCCAGCCTTCATGATAAACCTTCCTAGACAGTAAAGCCCAAAAATCCTCTATTGGGCGAGCCTGCGGCAAGTTTGAAGGATTATCGTTTTTGGGAACAAGAAGGTATTTGGTGTTGTCGAAGCCAGTTTTGGGTATCTCTTAAGTAATGGCATGATGCTAGGTCTGGCCAAAACATGATATCGTCATTAGCATGATGTTCGTGGACAAACTGAAGTAATTTGGACAGGCAATTATCAATATAGCTCTGACTATTCAAAGCTTCACCCCTCACTCTTCCCACACAAGGTCGGGATACACCTCTGTTAGAAATTGCGCACCAGACAAGGATTTTATCTGCAAATTTCGCTTTATGTTTATATCTAACATTGTCAGGGCATTCCTCTACGTTGTCCGTATAAAATCCATCGTTTCCCTTCATTTCGGAATTACTCAAAGTAAAATACTTTTCATCATCTAAAATAATGATTTTTTCATTGGCAAAGTGTATCCGCCTCAGTTGACGACAGCATCTAGGTATACGAAGGAGTTGCGCTTGAGAGTATTTGGGGCACTTACGTCTCTTTCGATATTTAAGTCCATTCCTCCTTAATTCCAACGATATCGTACTCTTAGAAGATCTGAATTGACGAGCCGGTCTCCTCGTTGACATTCCAACCTGGTTTTTTGCTCTTCTCACCAATCTCTCTGACCTCTGTGCAGTAAATGTACGTGGTCTTCCACTTTTTGGGAGATTTAGACATGGTATTCCCTGCTCGCACTCTGCTATTGTTCTATAAATGGTTCTGCTTAAAATGTTTTCATTTTGGAATATTCGACAGATTTCAGCTTTGGGTACCCGCCCAACCAACTTATAGATACTTTTTCTTATTTCTAATTTATACGACATCTTAAAGCGAAAACTTTAAAATAAATAAATCTCAACTGACAGTACACAATGTTAACAAACTTCTGTTTCCAAAGGCAACTTGATATTATTTTGTTTTTGTTAAAATTAAAGCCAATGAATTTTGTGCCAAAACTTTTAGGGCATACATTATTTCGCTTTGAAACGACTTCCTCGACAAAAAACTTCGTACAAAGAAGTTTATTCGATTTTACAATCTCCAGTAGCTTCTTTTTCAGTATATCTTTATGAAATGGCTTCTTATTTATAGTAAGCCAATGAATGATGTCATTTCTTTTCCAAGAAGACGTTGGTATTTTTCGGATTGATTTTCTTGAGTGGTAGCTGGCATTATTCATGGCTATACCAGACCCAGGAGGAATAAGATTTAGCATTTGTTGGAAGTATTCTTCAAAGACAGTCCGTTTTGATTCAAATGGTAGTAACCACCATCGGCAGATCCATTTTTGCTACCAAGGTTAGTTGGTGGCGAAGAGCGTTGAACACATTGAGAATAATAATTTTCTCCTTTTTAGAAAGCGCAGTTTTACTAATCCGTTTCTCAGCAACAAATTCAAAAAACACTATCCATTTTTAAGAACGAAGTTTTTAAAAATCAAAATCGTTTACATAATACACTTATGTCAAGTCTTATGTAAAGACCCAAATAATTGACTTTAACTTTACAGTTTAATTTACGTCCTAAATCAATTGTTGCATCAGGAGTATTTTATAGATCCCCCCCCCCCAGACATGTATAAATAGCTTCACAGCTGATTTTTATAACATATTAGGGGAAGTTTTTCCAACGTCCGATATTCTCACATGCTTGTGAGACTTTAATTTTAATTTGTTTAGTGTGGACCATCCGGTCTTAAACAATTTCGAATCGTTCGGTCTTTTTTATATATTGAACGAACCAACTAGAATAACAGACAAATCAAGTTCACTCATTGACCCAATTTTTATAAACGATACTGAAATAGTTAAGGTGAAGTGGGGTAAGGGTGTAGTATAAATACAGTAATTTAGCTTCGAATGGTGCTAAAAGACGACTATAAAAACGTATTGCACTCCGCCGTCTATTGTTTATTTTTTAGGGCTCAGGCAATAGGTTCCAACAGATATTTAGCAAAAAAAGTCATTAATTTAGTATTTAGAATAATTTTTTTTATTACAATTTCATGCTACACACTTCCCCAGACGCCAGGGGCAAGAGTGTAATCGACAGGTATCTTTCACAGAAACGCAATTAAACTAATATGGGGCAAGTATGTAATACCTAACTGTGAGCTTTATAAAGCCACGTGGTCAAAAAAAAACTAAACACTTAGAATTTCCATAAAAAAATGGTTTATCAAAATGAAACCGCACATTCAAAACTTTTCATAAATGCATTTTAACAGAAAAATGTGTCCTTAATATTGAATATATTAAGCAAAAATATGGGTTATTGTATATTAAAAGCCGAGAAATCATTATCAAATTTTAGCAATCCTCGCCTTCCAGTCAATGTTGGCTTTGGAAGAGAGTAGACCACATCACTTTTGCTAACAGGAGCAACTTCTTCGGGATCTTTCCAAGATAATTCACCTCACTTTTATTGAACCAATCAAAACGCTCATTTTCATAGCAACCACCTTGGTAACGGTCGTCTTACCCGATAAGACTACCGCTAGCTCGAAAAGACGCTTTCGAAAAGACGCTTGTAGCTTTTTTACTTAAATAAAAAATTAGTAACACCTCTAACTTGTATATTTACCTTTATCAGACGGCCTTCATTTTTATGTTCAGTAAATTATCCAATAAAATACACCTCTAGAGGCGGTTTCTTATCTTCATACCTTCGTTTTTCACTCGAAACTCGATTTTCCAAGAAAATTTTCACTCAATGTAATTTTTACTTATAATCAAGGATAAGACCCTCGAGCTAAAGCTCTCGGGATCATATCAGATTATAAGTAAAAATTACATTTCGTAAGAATTTGTCAGAAAATCGATTTCTTGTTAAAAACATCGGTATTACCGATAAGACACCTCCTCTATCGGTATATTACTGTTGAAAATTTTGATGAAGAAAAGGGATCTAATGTAGGTATTTTTTTTGTAAATTTTATGTCTTAACAAATCGTCTTTCTTATTAACGGTGATAATTTGTCCGACATAGTATTTTTTAGATTTCTTCCCTGCTAGGCATACCAACACCCAATCATCCGATATTAGATCATCTAGTGGTTTATTAATTTCAGACATACAAGCATCCAGGGCTTCTGCTTCCCTTATCTCTTCCTCGACATCATCGTCACGGCCGTTAAAAATAATTTGCTCTTCGTTTACAGATTTTTTATCGAGAATTTTGTTGAAACATTCCTTTGATTTTGATATTGGTGTTTTATTAATAGTGTTCTTTAAAGAGATGCGTAGCATTACATCATCCGACGTTATGACTTCTGCTCCTGAAGCCACGACCGTATTGAGTTATAATGTCTCTTTTAATTTCATCCAAGGCCCTCGTCAGTGTTTCTGCAGTATATGCAGTTTTTCTATTGGATGTTCTGTTATAATTTCTCACCATTTTTGTATGAAAATAAAAAAACAACTGTTTTTTGTTCACATTTCGGTTTGGAGGCAAGTGTGTAGTAACTACACTCTTGCCCTTACTGTTTACTACGCACTTCCCCCAACACGCTTTTCTGAGGGGGAAAGTGTTTAGTAATGAAAATGTTATGGTTTAGCATAAAATATTAATAAAATAATTATAAACATTAATAAATCTTTACCTTCACTATCGATATGCCGCAAAATACCAATAAAAAATAACTTTCCAACATGGATAATCACCGATTTCCGTGAACCACTCAATCTATAGCTGCTGCCTAAAACGTCGATTACACATTTAACCTAAGAGTGCGGCTGCCTGAATTAATCTGGTTGCAATTTTCGATAATAGATACTTATAAATACTTAATCGAGTTGTTTTTCTATAGATGTCGCTGTTTCAAGAATGAAATTAGCACGGATATTATTTGCCTACACACTTGCCCCGCTTACACACCTACCCCACTTCACCTTAATCAGTGCGGCACTGTTTCAGCGGAAGGCATATCTGATCAGATCACAATCTAGTTTATGTTTGCTTAAATCTCCAATCAGACAAACTACCTCCCTAAATTATATTAATTTTGATAGTGTCTTGGTCAACCTACCCTGGTATGACCATTTCAGTAAACCCAGTATAGATAATAAAATATCACTGTTTAGTAACCTACTTACAGATTTGTTTGACAGGCATGCGCCGTTACGTGACGTTAGGGTTACTAAACCAAGGGCGCCTTGGTTAAATGATGAGATCAAATAGCTGAAAAAACTTGGAGACAGATCGTGGCAAAAATACAAACGAACTAGATACTGACTGTGTTAATTACAGTGCACTACGTAACCGTGTCTGTACGTGTGTCTGCTACTAGGGCGTGAAAAAGTACTTTCTAACCAGAATTGCTTCTCTAAATAATTCATCGAGAACTTCCAAAGCACTTACAAACTTAAATTCGCTCTAATAAATCCAATACGTTGCCTAACAATCTTACCGATCCAGATAGCATTAACCAATACTTCGCCTCTTTTTTGCAAAATGTTTTCAACACATGTAACAACAGAATTGATTCTTATAATAACAATTTAACACTGAAAAAGTGTTTAGTTTCTCGTAAGCAACAATCAACGACATTAACCTTATCCTGAATAGTTTTAAAACAAATGCACAAGAAGTTGATGGCATAAATCTAAAAATGCTGAAACTGTTGCAATAACCTCATTGAATATAATCATATTCCTGATTTATGGAAAACAGCTGTTGGGATCCCTCTTTCAAAATTAAATAACCCCAAAAACTTTTCAGATTTAAGAATAATTAGTATTTTGCCCACAATTTCAAAAATTCTGGAAAAAGTTCTGTGCAATCAAATTTTAGCCTTCTTTACAGAAAATAAAATAATTCCCGACTTCCAATATGGCTTCAGAAAAGGTTTTAGTACAAGCTACTGCACTATCTTCGGTTATTGACGATGCCATAAAAGCGGTCGATGTGGGAATGGTGAGTATTCCAAGGCATTTTACACTCTGGACCATAAGCTTTTATGTGCAAAGTTGAAATATTATGGATTTAATCCCGACGCTCTAAAACTAGCAAATTTCTTCCTATCAAAACGTTCTCAGAGGGTTTCGTGTAATGGTGTTGAGTTCAGCAGTAAAAGTATCCACTCTAAACTGCCTCAGGGCTCTATCTTGTCCCCTCTACTTGTACCTAGCGTACAACGAGAACTTATGCCGATGACACACAGCTTTATTATTCTTTTCATCAGTCAGACATAGTTCAAGCTACTCACAATATTACTCATGATCTAGGTATACAATATACCATTACTGAATGACTGGTTGGAAATGTTGTTAATCCTGGTTGTGCAGTTTTAAATGTATGATTTGAATATGTTTTCCTTCTACACTTTTTATTGTTTGATGAATGACTTTATTTCTTTGTTTTTTTACAATGTATGTCTTTGTAAGATAACTACATGTTTGTAAACTCATTATGCTATATTTGCAGCCATCTATCCTAAAAATATGACCTTCGACAATTTGTATTGTATACAAAGACGTGGTAAAATAAATTATCACTTATTTGAGAATATTCTAGTGTGGCCTAGTCCGTGTTGGAAAATAATAATGTTAATTGATATTTGATGCTTAAATCAATCTCGATATGTTACTAATTATTACTTATATAATCAATATGGTATCAATACCCATTCAGAGTACCGTATAATATACATATTTCACCTATTACAATGTTGCCTAACATTCTGCATGTTTAAAACAATTAAAAGAAAATTTGCAGTATGCGAAGTATGGTCAGTAGGCATAAGGAAAATAAGAATTTTATTGCATTGATTTCGGGGGTAAAAACTATAAAAATATGTGCAAATTCAGAATTATCATTAGTTGAAGCTTATTGATTTCCTTATTGTGGACGAAAATGTTGATCAGAGTAAGTTTAATGTTTAATTAGGCCTTAAAGGGATCTTAAACAATAATAAAAGAGTGTTTCTTTTAGGTGTTTGTGCTAGTTTTCATAGGAACTATATCCTTTGCATCAGTGCTTTCCGTAAAGTCTCAACCGAAAAAACGTGGACTTTTCGATGAAGGATATGGTGGTGGCTTGGAAAGTTACGGGTCCAGTTATGGGTTAGATCAAAGTTACGGAGGTGAGTTGTGAATAATAAAATAGGATATTGAACTAACTACTAACTAAATATTGTGGGTTTTAGGCTATGGTGGACAGGACCATCAACCCATCACCATAACCAAAACAATACCCATACCAGTGGAAAAACCTTATCCAGTACCTATTGAAAGGAACGTCCCGGTACCATATGCAGTGAAGGTGTGTCAACGACAATAATATTAATGAAAAATATTATTATTTAAATCTTTTGCCTAGATTCTTGTACCGTATGAAAAAAGGGTTCCCTATCCAGTAGAAAAACCGTATCCAGTTCCAGTGGAAAAAATTGTTCCTTATCCAGTAGAAAAACAAGTGCCTTACCCAGTAAAGGTACCAGTAAAGGTTAGTATATATTTTATCAAAAATTCGTGTTAAATTGTCATAATATTTAGGATGAATATAAAATAGATTATCAAATTTAATCTTAACTAGATTCCAGTACCTGTGTTACAACCGTATCCAGTTGAAAAGCCAGTACCATATCCAGTGGAAAAGGAAATCCCCTACCCAGTGAAAGTGCCTGTGATCATAGAAAAGCAAGTACCAGTACCAATTAAAATTGAAGAGAGCTACAGTGGGAGTTATGGAGGAAATTCTGGGTACAGTTATGGGGGATATGGTGAGGGGCTTGAGAGTTATGGAAGTAGTTACGGAGGAGATTCTTATGGGAAGCATTTTTAAATGTTGATATTAAATATGTTATAAAATAGTTTTTTGTTGTTTAAATAAAGTTACACTAAACCGTATTTGCTAAAAGCACAGAAACTTTGTTGTTGTGGGTACTTCTGTTCAATTCTCTCGAATTTACCAGCTAGAACTTAGGTAAACCATACTATACATTGTGATTATTCACAGTGAATAAGCCTTGTAGGTAGTCAAATTATTCTTGACACATTTTACGCACTGATTCCTATTCACTACATTTGTTTGGGTATTTTTTCTTTCAACCGCTTGCCTAAATGGTACTTGATACGTGGGTATGTACCAATATCCCGAGAGTACCACGCAATACTTCCTCCTTATTGCAGTCCTTTTTATTTTTTGCCGTTGGGTTTTAGTACTTTTACCAGTCAATTAATGTATAGAAGGATCTATCAAAATGTAATCGACTTTTCAATGACAGTATCACAGAAAGCTTATTTATTTTACGTATAGCGTTAAGTTGACGTAACGGTAATCACTTAGGCAGTGGCGGCTCGTGGGTGTATAATGGGGTGAGGCTAGAAAATAGCGCCGCAGTCGAAAATTTTTCGCTATTTCAAGGTCATTGGCTTAAAATGAGTAGTTAGGAATTCAACCAGCAATATAATTATTTTGAAATACTAGGTTTCACGAGAAAAATATTCAATTTGCAAGGTCAGGGTCAATTTCTCTCAGTGCATCCGCTATTGTGTCTCCATTTTGCTCTACTCTCGTAAGCGCCACAGAATTCTTAATATGTTCTTTTTAACTTTCGTGTGATTTTACCGCCCGTAAAAATGTTTTTAAATCAGAATACCCACCCCCTGAACTTCAATTGTTTTTTACGCTGCCTAATAAAATACACGGCCAGCAATACAAACTTTGTTTATATGAACTCTCGCAAAGCCATTTGTAACTATCATATTATGAAGTTTGAAATAATCGCGAACTTCCCCGACCCACCCTCTTTTCGCTAAAAACTGCCGTTATTTTTGGTGTTGGTCGACTCTCCAAAATTTGCCGTTTTTCTATCTCAGGTCGTCGCGAGAAAGGGGTTTCAAGCAAAGACAAAACAATATCGTGAGAGGGATTCATAATTTAAATTAAAATAGGCACAAAGCACAAAAAAAATAATTTTATGCAACGAAACCTTGGACCTTGGCAATGGCAATACTGTATTAATTATTAAAATAAAAAGCAAATCGGCTTACTCACCTGATGTAAAGGGCTCTTGCCTTACCTTACCTCCTATCACCAACCACAACCGACTCTAGGAGTCGGTATGTGCACCAACACAACAAGAAAACAAATTAATTAGGTGTCAGTATTTTAACCCGCAGACCTGCCTCGAAAATCTAAAATCACGATAGGTTAACAATCATAAACGAATGGCACTAATTAAATCTAATAACCCGACACCTGATCCTACGAGAAGAAAAGATATATGAGCCTGTTAACAATAAAACATAGCCAAGTTTCAAATAGGCACTAGGCACCCACCTATAATCTTTAATTTTTATCTGTTTTTTGTTATTGGGATTTAATTGCATATTTATTAATAATATCTTATAGAACAATGAAAACATTTATCAATCATTTCTAACTTATTTTTTTTATGTTTTTAAAAATAAAACATTTAAATAATAAGTAAATAAGTCAATAAGTGTCCTTGTTCAATAAACATTTGGCAACATGCAAGCCATTGCAAGCTACTGTAAAAATAATACGATATATAGGCCCAAATAAGTGGGCCTCACTCGCCTACAAAATTTGCCTATTCTTCCTGTTCTGCGCAATTAATGCGGTGGAGGTGCCGGGTTGGAGACCATAGCGTTTGTGACGTAAAGGAAGCTCAAGTTTTTGGGATTACATTTTTCTTTTTATGCGGTCAGGCAACCATTTCAGTTTTTAAAATTAATGTTGGATGGGGTGCGCGCTAAATTTAAAAGATAATGTGTTGAACCTTGATGGTAATTCAATGTTCTGTTGTTTTGATACTTTTAATGATTGGAAATTAGTTAAAAAAACGTTTTATATATAAATAAAATAATTTATTAATTTTACATGTGAGGCCCGGCCTCAGTTGCTTTATACGACGAGCCGCCACTGCACTTAGGTATTAGTTAGATTGGGCGACAAAATTTTTTTTTTCTTGTAAGATAAAGCTAAATAGCATATTATGGTAGAATGAACCGATCTAAATATGAAAATGGCAAAAAAAGTTGTAATACGCAAGGTTTTCTTGTTGTTGTTAGAAGGGTACCATTTAATATTTATTGTAAAAATGATTTTAATAGTTATTTATCATATAAGTGTTTAAAGTACATTTATAAGGCACGCATGTCGAAATAAACCACAAGAGTGCCTTAAAAATACTTTTAACACAAATATCATACAATATTTTTTCTACAAACGGCAATAAAAAGCATACAATAATTGAAAATTAAATGTTTAGAATCTCTTACATCCAGGTAGTTTCTAATAGCATCGTATATTTATATTAAATTAGTTTACATTTGTCAATAAAACCTAGCAACCATCATTGTAGGCTTATTTGTTTACAGAAACATTGAAAATTTAAAAGATCCTGTTAACTTTATTAAAACGCTGCTAGCTGTTGTGATTTGCCAAAAATGCAAGAAGTACAAGAAATCGATCCACTTAAAGACATAGAAGAAGCTGCTAACAGAGCTACCTTGGATTTACTACCACGAAAATCAAGAATTCAATATGAGATTGCTCATAATAAATTTATAAAATGGTGTGAAAACAAAGGCGTTTCTGGAAAGTATTCCGAGAACATATTCCTGACCTATTTTGAGGAAAAGGCAAAGGTATGGAATTGAAAGAAATCGTCCATTTTTCTCCAAGAGGCCTGATAATTAATTAATACGTTAAAAAACGTTAAAAAACCACAAAGTCTCGGCCTCAATTTGAGGCCGAGACTTTGTGGTTTTTTAACGTTTTTTAACGTATTAAAGGTATGGAAGTCATCTTTTCTTTGGTCCCATTATTCAATGATCAAAGCTATGCTACGTGTAAATAGCGACGTAGATATGAGCAAGCATTTTAAATTGATTGACTACTTGAAGCGTCAAGGAGAGGGTTACCAGGTCAAAAGATCAAAAATTCTTACTAGAGACCAAACTGAATAGTTTCTGAAGTGCGCACCGGATGATGAGTACCTTCTGATGAAATTAGCTACGATTGTAGGAGTATTTGGTGCCTGCCGCAGGGAGGAGCTTTGTCAGTTGACTCTTGACAACGTGGAAGATATGGAGACTTCATTAGTTATTAAAATATCAGATACCAAAACCAAGATACCACGAAATTTCACTATCGTTGAAAAATTTTATTTGAATTTTTATCGAAAATATACAGCAGATGTCGTACATCAGCGGCTCTTCTTAAAATATGTAAAAGGTAAATGTACCAGAAATCTGGTCGGAATTAATACGTTCGAAAAATTTCCTGCTGCTATAGTAAGATTTCTGCAACTTTCAAATTTAACACTCTATACGGGGCAGTGCTTTCGCCGTTCCTCTGCGAGCTTACTTGCCGATGCTGGAGCAAATTTGACGAAAATTAAGCGGCATGGAGGATGGAAATCCTCAACCGTTGCGGAAGGGTACATCGTGGATTCCTTGAAAAATAAAAATTGTATTGCTCGAAAATTGCTTACAGTACAAACGACATCAGCCGATGATGCTTTAACATGAACTGGACATGCTGCGGTTTCTGTTCAATCCTCCTCAGCCGCGAAGTACAGCAGAACTGAGGAAGGAATTCATTTTTCAAATTTTTCAAATTGTACTATTAATATAAGTAGTGTAAATAAATAAAATAGAAATGTTGTTTGACGTTTTTTTGAAAAAATTGACATTTTACTTTTAACACTAGTGCCTTAAAGTAGGTATTTTAAGGCACTAGTGCCTTAAAGTAATATTTTTAAGGTTAGTAGACAAAGTTAAAAGTTCTATTTTTAACACGCTTGTAGAGAAAAACTTTTAAATGACCCCTCATAAAATTTACTACCTGCCAAAATAAAAGGATCTAATGAGCCAATTGAAGTGGTACGCTTTATGAATATTTTTTTTATTATTGGGAAGGTATTAGAATTGTGAAAATAATGGGCTTTGCTACAAAAACTGTGTCGGCCAGTGTTATTTAACTATAACTATTTTCTAATCTCCTCCTATCATAATAACATTTCTAGTAATTAATGGCAAAATTATCGGTGAATAATAAGTTATTCGACATTTACTCACAAATTTTAGCATAACCTAATTTCGGACTGTTTGTAAACAAACAAACAATATTTTATTGTTGTATTTTTGCATAATGTAATTTACATGCCAAATACTTATAGATTCTTAATAAAACATGACTAGTAGGTACTGTTTATTTATAATGATACTTTGTCTCTCGCAAATTAGCTCGTGGGATTTTGTTATTGTGTCTTGTTAGCAAATATGTATATTTTGAATATGAAAATAGGTACACATTACAGAGATATTTATAAATTGTTCGTAAACTGAAAATCTACAATATTTGCTGTAAACTAAAATTTAATGGATTACTTCTGGATTTCAGGAGTTTCAGGAAAAGATAATTAATAAACATTCGTTGCTATAAGGGAAATACTATTTATACATGAATTAGTATAGTATTTGTAGAATTATATCGTTGATTTTTAGACTGCAATAAAACCCTCATTATCCCTTTGACCATAAAATAAATAAGGAAATCCCAAATTTTAAAACCTTTTCGAGTAGAGCCGGACCAGGTACAAATTCAATTTATACCTTTATAGGTACCTAAAACTAAAAATACCTGTCTATTTATATTAAATTATAAAAATAAATCATGTGGTGTAGGTACATTTTCAAGCCGACCCTGATCCCATTTATTCAGCTTTGAAGAGGTTGAGGCGTATACAATAGGATTTAATCAGGTTAATTCTGCAAATATTATAACAAAATGGATTTATTCTCTATTTAAATTAGGTCGTCAATGGACAGCTGTACCTAACATAGAACCCTATTTAAACTAACCTAACCTTATCTCTTTCCCTAAACTCCGAAATACTGTGATACCGGAACAAACAATTAAACAGCCTTGAGCAGGGACGGATCCAGAAAAAAAAATATCGGTTAAAAAGTATAAAATATCGTATTAAAAATCATACAGTATTGTAACGAGTGATTTTTAATTATTTTGCTCAAGGGAGGCCATGCATTTTAAAAGCATCATGGCCGTACTGCGTAGATAAGATGACATGATTGTTTTATGACATTTACGTCTTATTTGAATTTGTGTATTTGTAAAGTTTAAAAATTGCCGAAATTAATAATTCTCCAAACGTATTGGTTAATGTGGCTCTGAGGGTAAGAAGAAACATCAGAAGGTGTCTAGAAGTAGGAGGCGGCTATATAAAGTAGGCTTTCAAAGTAAGATAGCTCAGGATTTTATATTACATACCGTCAAAAAACATTATTTTAGGTTTTCAACGTGACAACGCTGCTTTCTTGCAAATTCGCCCTATGATTTAATCTACGCGCTACTGCTACACTATGTATACTGGGTCACAGCCGCCCTTGAGCAAAATAATTAATAATCACTCGTTATAAATAAACCAAAATCTCATTTTTCACATTTCTGTAGTGGCGAGCGGGGGGGGAAAAGCTTTGCAGCCTACGAAAGTTTAATTCATCTCCAAAAAATTAATATCAACTAGGTGTGAATAGGCTGTTAAATTCTTATATTTCCAGACCCTTATAAGGAACTGGGTATGTCTATAACTATTGGGTATGTAGCCTTAATTATGACGTTTATAAAGTATATATATTTTACTAATTTATTTATGGTAGTTAAGCCTGTACAGGTCGCTCCGATCTCATGTGAGTTTATGTAAAATAACTATCACTGACAGCTTTTATATTATGAAAGAAAGTAAAACTGGTATTATGTAATTGTTGTTTTGTTAAAATCGCTTTTTATCGTATTTGTTACATTTAAGTGATTCGAATGTATTAATCCTCAGTAAAAAGTTAATTAATAATTTTACAGAGAGTTTTCGCGGGTTAGTACTGTTCAAGGGGGGCTACGCCCTTACCTGAGGGCAAAATTTGCAATTTCTGATATTGATATAATGTACTTTGAAGACATTAAAAGATACTTGGGCGTCTTAAAATTGGAGAATATTTTTCTCACGGCCACGACCAAGCCTAAATGCAGAAAAAAGTCGTTTAAATAATCTAGGAAAGTTAAACTTTCTGCCAATAATAATTAATCAATTTATTAAATATAGATGTAGGACTAAAGAGTTTTCGGTTTGTTTCTTAAGCTTGAACCGTAAAATCTTCTATAATATATTATACTACCGCCTAATATCCTCTTATAGTTCAATGGCAACTGACGCGTATTGACATATTATTACTATAATTTGCGGTCATTGCTTTGTCACGATCACACTTTTCACGAACAAAGAAGGTGAAATTGGCCTAAAAAGTAACAAATGTCACGTGGCAGGGTTCATACGATTTCTCGTAAGCAAGAAAAATTGTTTAGGACACTATATGAGCGATGTATGTACGAGGAAAGCGATTCGATAAAAGCAGGACTTCAGTAAAGTCGTTGGGCATATATCAAAATAATCTGCTGTAATGGATATTGAAGGGCAGTATTCTGCACATTCACTGAGAACATAATATACTACCTATCTACCTTTTACATATGTTAAAAATTTTGTCTAGAGAGGCAATATTAATGGGCCCAGTATGCTCCCTTGGGCAACACCTCTGGTAACTGGAATTAGCTGGAAAGCTTTACTGTTTATAACAACCCTCTGACCTCTATTCCTAAAGTATTCTCTAAAAAAGTGTAAAGCAGTGTCACCCAATCCAACGTGTTCAAGTTTCGAATGCAAAACTTCATGGTATATAGTGTCAAAAGCTTTACTACAGTCTAAAATAATTAAATATATGCATACTATAAAAATGTGTCGTATCCCTGAGGAACTCTTGACGATACCGGCTTCAAGGAAGAAGTCATACTTCCTGCAACTACCCTTTGCGATCTACCCGACAAATAAACACGGCCCGCCCTGAGAATCCACTGCATTGCGGCATTGCCCAAAGCAATGTATGATTGATCGTGGCAAATGCCTTTGAAAAGTTTAACAAAACCAACAATGTCATCCAAAACAGAACAAAGGAAAGCAGCTGTGCTAAACCTCTTCCTGAACCCTGACTGGTCTTCCTTGATAACATTTGTGTTAAGATATTAATAAATTGGTATATGACGCGTGAAATCCAGAATAAAATTAATGTTTTAGATCTTTATCCTATAATTTTAAGATTAAGGATGGTGATATAGATCAGGCTGTGAATACTGCTATGTAGGTGCAATTATATTATTATATTTCTTTATCGATACCGTAATAAGTGCGTAAACTCCAGGGCACTTTAAACAATCGCTCGTGCCACTGCTGAACATGAAAGATCATTTTCTGCTTCTGTTCCGCTTAAACTAATTAATTTCTTCGCACAAAATTAGAATGAAGAATTTGATAACATAACAAAATAAACAGTTTTTTTTTACCCAAAGAGAAAGAATCTTATAAGGGTGATCAAATGTAAAAGTAGGTATATAAGGAAATTTGAGACGGTTTTAGAATTCAGTGTACGGCGGGTATTACGTGCTTCAACAATGAAGGTCTTTGTAAGTAAAAAAAGAAAAAAATGGTCATCTTTGGATACTCGTACAAGGAATTTAACTTTTGCATCGTCTTGGTTTTTTAAATTTACTGTGTTAATATAAAGAACTATAAGTGGATATAAGCATTGCTGGGGAAATTTTAATATAGCAGAAGTTAGGCTAAATATTGTTATTTTTAATAGAATGCCCTATGAACGAGTATCTTGCCATTATTTCTTAAAATCCAAGTAGCCTTTGTTGATAATTCCCCATATCTATCTTTCATTCTGTTGATTCTGGTTCGAATCGTTTGAATTTTAAATAAAATATCCGCGATGGTTTGTGTTGCAATTCAGTCTATAAGGTGTTCTTCTGTTGAAATTATTACTGAATTGCACTCTGTTGAATAGTGAATTAAAATTTTAAAAATGAGGACGGAAACCGTGGCTAATATTGTTTCTTGAGACATTTCGGAGAGATCCCATAGTAAATCCATTATTTTGGAGATTTCCCCTATTTGATGGTCCCTAATAAGAGTTAATCTGGGAGAGAATTCGATATAGTTCTTGTGAATTATTAACTGAGAATTCTTTGTCTTTAGAACCCCTAATATCGTCATTTAACTTAGTATCATTTCGAGCCTTAAGTATTGTTTTAATTTACAACAGAACTGTTAAACCCATTCGCGAAAGAATTAACAGAAATTTTTTTATTTACCGGTTAATATTGTCCTACTCTGATCATTTCCATCGGCCTTAGTTAACGTTAAATCGACCAATAAGTCCTCAATCAATTTTCGAAACTCTTCAATTGACTTGGAAGTTTGTTTAGTATTGTTAAGCTGTAATAACAAGGAAGAAGCTGACTTTTTTTAAATAAAATTTAATCGTAAATCGCTTATTAAAAGTGCAGTGGATGTGTAAGTTTGTTTCATTCTGATTTCTGCATTCTTCGAAAGTCTAGTTTTTAGAACGTATGTTGTTAATAATATTTTACCCTCGTTATATAATAATGACTCATACCAATCAATAGCGTCTCTAATTTGTTTAGTTAGAATCTGATGAATCGATATGAAAATTTGCTTCAAGTTTAACTGGTTGGGATTTAATCTTTCTTTCATTTAATTATTTAATATATAATTTTGCTTTTCCAATAACAGTTTTTTAATAAGCATTTTTCTAGGCCTTTTTATAATTTATAAGTTTTCCTAATTAAATCGAATTCTAACCTTGTTCCTCTACCTTTTCCCTTTTCCTTTCAGTTCTTTTGTTACACTCTCTACGTTCTGCACTGTCTTTCTTTAAATTTCTTAGCACACACCCTCAGTTCTTTCAGCAAATTTCTAAATTCTTCGGTTTCCTTGCACATTCCATATCACTTTCTTATTGACATTTATAGTCTTTAGAAACTAGGTTGCTAAAAAAAAAAGAATGAAGCAAAACTCAAATTGCGCAAAACACAATTCTTCGCACTGCACTGTTTCTTGATTTTCTTCTAATAAGTTTGGAACAATTTTAGGATTAAATTAAAAGCAACGATGATAGATCACTATTTTACCATCCTTAGAAACATTACACCTATTTCTTGCACTGTAAAGTTGGAGGGAGACCAGTTTCCTGTAGATCTTGTTGTGCTGATTCACTTGTATCGCTTGTAGAAAAAGAAAATTGTTTTTCACTGTTCTTAAGGCAGGATCGCCATCTGATAACTTGGATTGGTTTTTTAGAGGGGAAATTAAACAACCATTCTTGATGGAAACTGAACCAATTCTGTATTGTAAAAGAACAGTAAAGATGATAAAATTGAAAAAGTATAATCAATCATTATTTTGCTTAATTCGCTAATTACCTTAGAACAAGTGCTGATTCAGGTTTGCCATAGGAAATTGTGAAACTTTAACGGTATACTTTTATAATAAATAATGCACGTAGTAAGTAAAGGTGATTATAAACTTAATATAAATTCTTATTTTATTACATCGCAGATCGTACTTTGCCTTGCAACTGTAGTCCTCTGCCAAAACGATGCTGATGAAGTTCATCAGAGATCGAAACGAGGATTTCACGACGTAAAGACCATCACTGTTCCAAAACCGTATCCGGTGTACATACCCAAGCCGTACCCGGTGGTGAAGCACGTACCAATCAAAATTAGAGTAAGTACTGCCATTCAAATGAAGAGCACACTTTTATTATAGTTGGTGGTGTAATTTACCAAATATTCTAAATACCAATAATATAATTATTTTTTAGGTTCCATACAAGGTTACCGTCACAAAACCAGTGCCCTTTGCAGTACCTAAACCTTACCCAGTACAAGTAACTAAGACCGTTCAAGTCCCAGTAACCAGAACTGTACAGGTGCCAGTTAAAGTTCCTGTCCACGTACCTTATGCGGTTAAAGTACCATTTGCAGTACCCCAGCCGTTTCCCATTGAAATAGAAAACATTAAATATATTAAACAATCCTACCCAGTTGTGGTTGAAAATAAAGTACCTTATCCGGTGTACATTGACAGCGGGAGCCATGGTGGTTCCGGCGGCTTCCACAAGTGGTACTAGATTTTTTTTTTACTTTGTTGACTGAAATTCCGGGTTTGTCTTGGGTGAATTTTTTGTGTGTGTAATTTTGTGTTTATAGAAAGGTCCTTTTTGTTATGTAATGTTACGTTATGAATACTGTTGACTAGTATGTAAAAACTGTAAGACTTTCAATAGCTTTGCTTTTTAACAATTTTTACCGAACCCGAGTTATGATTCTTAAATGTTGTTAATAAATAAGCGTTTGTAAAAAGTCACTGTGTATCATTCATTAGATTGACCGACACGATTTTTGTAACACAGTTCAGCCCATTGTTTCCACAATGCTAATACTTTTCTAATAATAGAAAAAAAATATTCATAAAGCCCTAATACGTACCACTTTTCAATGGGTTCATTAGACCCTTTTATATTGGCAGGTAGTGGATTTTATGAGGGGTCATTTAAAAGGAGTGCATTTTAAAACAGAAAGATAACTTAAAACGGATTGTTTATAACATTAAACTTATTCTCTTATTCGTTCTCCTTTTGAGTTTCGAATTGAGTGGTTCTGTGTAGTTAAGAAAGTTTTTTCAACGACGAAAATGTCAAGTGAACAAGCAGTTGCAAAAAACAAGTTTTGTTATATTTGTGGAGGATTTCTGGTAAAGTCACAAGCCAGACCATTTTCTGAAAATGTGGAAAATACCTATTTCATGTATTTTGGTGTTTTAATCGGAGATCAGGAGTGGGCACCCCATGTGTGCTGTGTCAGCAGTAGCGTGTCATTGGTGCAGTGGATGAAAGATGCAAGATCGAAAATCCGAATTTGCCTTCTGCCATAAGACCTGTTCCTCACAATGCAGACTAACCAGTACCGACTGCGCCTGCGCCAGATATTGTCTCGGAAGACAATGGAGATAATAACGCCTCATTAGGCAGCTCCGAATAACAGTGTACCGACCCCACTTTTACTCCAGGTCCCAATTGCGGCGCGTCACAATTGATTGTCCGAAGGGTTAAATGATTTAGTGCGTGATTTGGGATTGTCAAAGCAGCAGTCAGAACTACTTGGTTCCCGTCTTAAGGAGTGGAACTTACTAGCTAAAAGCAGGAACTCAATATTGAGCACTTCCCTTGTGAGTGGCGCTAGTCCGCTAGTAGACTCATCGAAATATAATTTGAAAGCTGTGCTATTACATAATGGAAATTTAAACCATCTATATCAGTTTCCCATTTATTAACAATGAAAAACACCTATGAAAATATGCTCATCTCTGTTGTTAAAATTGTATAATTATCCACAAACAATACTTTTAGAATTTGCCTGGTATAAGAACCAAATAACTTTGATATTGATAAATTGATAAGAACGGACTTAATTTACATATTTTATTTCATTTGCTATCAATAATTATTATTTATGAATAATTAAACAAAGTCCGTTATCTAAATTATAAGAAGTATCTTACAAATACATTAACTACAAATTCTGTGTTCTTTAAGCTGATAGTTTGAACAAAATGTCCTTGTAAGTATTTAGAAAATATAATACAATACAAATTAGAATAGAAACATATATTATGTGATTTTTTCAAGTTAGTATCCACAAACATAATAGAGTTTATATCATGCTAATTTTGTTTTAAGGTTAAAGCTGTTTCTTCTTCTAACATACATTTCCGTACTAAATGGACTTCACATAACTAAAATGGGGTCCGAAGTTACAGTGTATGACTCGGAATTACTTCCGCAACAACATCTGAATTTTCAAGGGGTGAAAAAAGTAGCCAAGGGTAACGTGGAACATATAATTATAAGAAATTGTTCTGGAGTTATCGACGGAAAAACATTCCAAGGTTTTCCAAAGGTTGGTATTTATTTATTTTTGTTAATGGTCAATCTTTACAGAAGCATACACAGAACTTACATAGAAATTACATGCATATACAGGTATTTCCGAAAACTATTGCTGCTTATTAATGGCTACCTCTGCAATGCAAACTTATCAATATCACGCTTTTCTAAACAGTATATGGACATCATTGCTATTTTCAATTTTATATTACTGTTTTAGCTCAATAAGCTTACAATATGGAGATCAAACATTGAAGAAATAAGTACCACTTTACCAGTAAGCTATCTCGTGGCGGTGGGTTCACATATTCCAAATCTGGACGAGGATCTGCAACGAAATCTTCCGAAGCTTCAGAGCCTTTTACTTTTAGGCAACAAACATTTTCAAGTCGACGCCCATATTTTGAAAAATTTCAGAAAATTGACTGGTCTTTACATATCAGAAGCCAACTTTACACATAACTGTATTACAAAGGAATGGTTCAAAGGTATGGAATCGTTAAAAGAGTTGGGGTTGAGCGACAATAACCTCAACTGCCTTTCCGAAGACGCTTTCAACAGTATGAAAAATCTTCAAAAATTGGATTTAACGTACAACCACATCCCAGACTTAGAAAGAACGGTCTTCAAGAAACTGACCAAGCTAGAAAAACTCGGACTTTATGAAAATGACATCGACCATATGGATCTTAAGGAGTTTGCTAGCCAGAAAAATCATTTAGAAGCGTTGGGGATATCGTGGAACGCCCTAAAGAATAGCGAGGTATCAGCGGAAGACTTGCTCAGAGCTTTTCCCAAGTTACAGTGGGTATCTTTTGGGCATAAGGAAATGCCCAATGATTTTAAAGCCGGCGAATTTTGTCAGATGTTGAGGCAAAACGGAGTCCGCTGTGAAGTTGATGGCGTCTTTGGGATTTCGAAGATTTTGGGATATTCCATGTTGGGGAGCGAACCCTGTTGATTTTATTTTATTAGTTATTATAGTATATTTGTAAGTTAAATTATATTTTTTACATTGTATATTATATACCTACTGTATTATTATGTAGAAATAGAGAAATGTTTTACTTGCTAATGCCGTAAGTTTAATAATAAAAGTACTGCACAGGTTAAGGGGCATTCCTGTTTGAAATATTACTACCCTATCTGAATTATGTTATTATATTGGAAATATCATATTTTTTATACAGGGTGAGTCGGGAGAAATAGGCCTAACTCTAAGGGTGTAATCTATGCATCAAAATAATAAGAAAAAACTCAAATGTTGTTATCCAATATTCATTTATTTTCAAGTTATAAGGCAAAACAAAATATTGTATTAATTTAGCTTTCCTGTAATAAATGGTATTATTGTTTGCTTTTGATTGTTGTGCTGTCACTATCCTATTAGTGTCAGTATAAAATGTTACATTGATTCACCGTTAACTTTCGGATTTGTATCATTTTAATTTTATAAAATGCCACACATTTATTCACATCTCGAATACGCCAATATGGTTTTTATTTATGGTTTATGTAATGGGAATGCTACAGTGGCTGCTAAAGAATATCGTGAACGATTTCTACATGAAAGAACACCGAACAGAAAGGCCTTTCTCAGAGTTTTCCCTACCCCAAACTCTGCGAGACCGGAACGCTTTCAAGTGCTAATGTAACATCCGAACGAGCCATTCAACTGGATTTAGAAGAAATAGAAAATGTTCTAGCTTTAGTAGAAGAAGATGCGACGACAAGCTCACGAAGAATTGGAATTCAGATTCCCCAAAAAAGAGTGATCAATACGCTTCACGAGCAAGGCTTATATCCGTACCATGTACAGCGTGTACAGAATCTTCAACCTGGAGACTACGCCAAGCGTATGCAATTTTGTGAATGAAAAAACAATAAATCTATAATAATAATAAAAATAAAAATCAAGCTTTACCAACCAATATTGTTTTTAGATTTACCTCGTATAGAATCCCAATAATCTCAAAATGTCTTTGATATCAACATTAAAATTGTTTGTTGCAAAAATGTTCGCCATAATATATTGACATGTGTTTTGAATTTAATATCGGTTTTATGGATAATATAAACAGAATTCAAGCAATGATGTTCATAAAAATTAAAGTAATATTCAGTTCAATGTTTAACAGACCAGTGACCATGAGTGATTGACTTTTAAGTCCATCATTTATCACACTACAGAAGGAATTAAACCTTTAAAAATGAAATATATTAGTTTTAGGTTAAAATTGCTTCTATTTTTCTTGTGCTTAACATGCACTACCATAATAAAGGGACATTGTTATATATCTACTACTAATGGCAGTATTACAGATTACACTTCACAAGGATATTTGGGAAATTCTTTAAGCCTGAAGAAGAGTGTTATAAGCAATGCAACTACAATATTTATGTACAATTGTTCTGGAGTTATTCGAAAAAAAACATCCCAAAGCTTTCGCAAGGTTGGTATTTATTCTATGCTGCTTGATAAATAATTGCCTTTAGTAGTCCCTTCTTTGAAAATAATTTCTCTAGTTCTTATGTTTACCTATAAACAACAATAATTTTTAAGCTGACCTCCATATATTAAAACAATTTGAGAAATTGATTACTGTTCGCATATCAAACTCCAACATAATAAATGACTGTCTAACAAAGGAGCACTTTAAAGATTTGGAACAGTTAGAAAATCTCGATTTGAATTATAACAACCTCACGTGTCTTGCTAAAGACGCCTTTTCAGCGGTCTCAAAAGCCTTCGAATATTGAATTTATCGTGCAATAACTTTTCAAATTTAGAAGACACAGGCTTTAGGAACCTGAAGAAATTAAAGCAAGGGCCACGACATTGATCATATAAAACTAAATAGCTTTGCTAGTCAAAGAAATAGCTTAGAAGTTCTGGGCATGCCATGGAAGACACTAAAAACTAACAATGTTTCAGTGGAAGATTTATATATTTCCCTAAATTGTTTGTTGTCGTTTTTACATATAACGACTAGTAGGATAAAAAATATTGTCGTGCGATGAATCGAAGACGCGTTTCTTATGACGATCTACGGTTATAAATTAAGCCTTTTTGAAAAGTTTGGGGTATTCTTTGTCCTAATTTAACCTAGAGGACAAATTAGAATTTTAAACCACACCAGAAAATAAAAGTTTTAGTTTCAATTATTAATATTCAGAGATACACTGGACTTGTAAAAAAATATGTGTTTATTTCGTAAAACTTATTACAGAGGAAACATATCTTACAACAGCATGATTATTATATTAGAAATGAACGAACATGTAATGAAAAAGTACTTTAGAAGAAAAAAAAAATGGGAATTAATAATATCACAGACATGGAAAACAATGAATGAAAAAAGAATAAATTTACAATAATAATGACAATGAAAATCGAAAACTATTTATACAAGTTTATATGTTAAAATAAAAGGTTTTTTTATTTAAATTTCTGATTGCGCTGCTAAAAACCTTTGTAAAAAACTCTTTGTAAAGTAATATTACAAAGCTATTTTACCAAGTTTTTGTTACTAGTACTGGCGAACTCAGAAGACAGAAGCACAGTTGGTCTGTATACATATTTACAACATTAACATAATTTTTGAAGACAAATTTTAATTTCTTTTTAACCCTGAAAATGATTTTAGTTAACTGCAAAATTTTTCTTCAAAATTATTAAAACCTCTACTCAAATGCATCATTTGGAATATGTATTAGTGCTGTCCATAACCTCCTGAGGAATATCCTCCTCCGAATCCACCCTCAGAGAGGCCTTGGTGTCCTCCAAAATTGCCTCCTTGTTGTCCACCAGAGAATCCACCGATAGATCCACTTCCGTAACCGCCGACAAAACCGCTGTCACTTCCATGTCCTCCTTTAAAAAGGCGGATTTTAAGTTTATCGAAAAACCAAGGACTAGTTAATGGTTCTTACCAACAAGTACAGTTACAGGTTTCTTAATGATGTTGAGTTCAGGAACATGGACTGCTACAGGCTTGTGCACTGGCACGGCTACTGGTTTGGGGATGTGGACTGGCACTCTAACTGGCACTGGAACCTTATAGGGTACTTGGACGGGTACGGGGACGTTCTTGTACACCTGGTGATGACAAAAAACTTGATGAAATAAGTTAAAATGTATTTTACTATAAGAAACTTACCTTTACGGGATATGGCTTGTCGACTTGTACAGGGTATGGCTTGGGTACAGATACTGGATAGGGTTGGTCGACCTTGACTTGATATGGTACCTTTACGTGTACTGGGTATGGTTTGTCAACCTTGACTGGTACAGGAACTGGGTGGGGTACATCAATTTGTCTGTGTAGAGTAATGTGGGTAATTCTACCCTCTCCACCAAGTCCGCCGCCGTTTCCACCTCCGATACCTCCCCCAAGCCCACCTCCTGATCCATATCCGCCAGAGAAACCTCCTTGCCCTACAAATATTAATTTGATTATACCAATGAGGCCATCAGCGAAATTGCTATAAATCGTGTTCCAGAATGATCAACTACCTCCAGATAAACCGCCAGAACTATATCCACCGGAACTAGCTCCACCAAAAGATCCATAACTTCCTCCAAACGAGGCGCCCCCACTGTGACCTTCAAAACCTCCTGACCCTAAAAATCGTATAGTATTAAGGTAATATAAATTGATTTGCAATGTTTTGTCATATATGCGACTGTACCTCCTCCTAGAGAAAGACCTCCTCCATGGCCACCTAAATTGCCAATGTCAATAAGCCCCCTTTTGGATTTTGCCGCGTCCGTGGATCCTGCGGTGGATTCTTTCTGACCTCCAGCTATTACGGAGGTAGCTAGCAGAACAGTGCAAACCTACAAACAAGAAACTTTTATGTAAATTGACAATTCTTTAATAAGAAAAATACAAAACAGGAGGTTAGTGCAAAAATAGCGTACCAGAAACTTCATCTTGTTTCACCCAAAGATGAAATTGGAACTGTGATAAATTTGGTGGGTGCAAGGCGGTTTTTATACGAAGCTAGGATTGCATAGCCCCCTAATTTAGTGATAGTACTTTAAATATGCGGTACTACGAGTATCAATTTGACGGATCTCATTGGTACTTTACTTTCTCCCTCCGATGATTCTCGTTGGAAAAAAGGCGGCTTTGGGGTCATTCTTTGAAATTGTATGTTTAAAATTGTTTTGTTACCATTTTTTTTTTATAGGAACGCGGGAATATGCGGTCTTCTCTAGATTTATAGATCTGTTCAGGGCCTGTAGTTGATCTCCTAATAAATAATTGTTCCATTTAGGTTGTTATTGCCAGTTACGTGTGTCCTGTCGCCGCCCTATCCTGCCAATACTTGAGTCTAAGGTCAGGAGTCCTGTTAAAATTCTTAGTATCTTCTCAACATTTCGTCCTACAGACCTGGTTTAGGACCATTATATGGCGCAGCTGACGTTTTTTTCAACTTTTCCAATAAGAATATACTTTATTCTTTCAAGTTAACTGTCCTTATTAAACAAAGTAGTAAAGAAAGAAGCGTCTAAGCTAAATCACCTATAACAGTTAATATATAAAACAGCGTCACATACTACATGCTAGTACAGTTAAAACGTAGTAAAATATAAATGGCTAATACAGCTAAACACACAAAATGAACCACTAATTAATAATTGGGTGTGTGCGAATAAAACTCGCTTATACTATAGAAGGCTAGTAGGCTTTCCCGACTGAAAAGTTCTAACAATTAAAGTTTAAGCAACAGTATCCCGTGATCCACACAGTCGAAAGCTTTGGATAGATCACAGAATACAGCCGCCGCCACTTCGCCCCCATTAAGCTGACAGTAGGGATCCCTGGAAACCAAACTGAACTCTTTGCGAGTTCATTCCTTTTAGCAATATTATAAACAAATATTTTATTTGATTTAAAATACTCGTTGAGTGATATTTTATTTCAAAGAAATTATTTGTAATACCTGCATATCGCTTGATTCTTTTGATTTGTTTTCTGAAGAATCGCCCATATGGTAAAGTACGGTTTTTTAAAGAAGTAATTGCGTAGCTCTTTATTCCGCTAGGTGTTTTAGATTCATTTGGATTACGATTACCTGTTAGAATAATAATAATAATAGAATCTAGTTTATTGTTATATAACCCCAGTTCTTTTCTTATTTGACTTAATGTACCATTTGGTCTTAGTTTTCCTTAATAATTTAATTATTTTTTTAATAACAATACATGATAAGACATATAGTATTTAATATATTTCCCAATATTTTTCCAATGTAGTGAAAAACCAGTTTAACCCTCATTTTGTAAACGGTAGATTAGTTCAATGCAGCACTTCTCAGATTCACCACAATTTTATGGGTTTCTCTCCTGTTACAAGGAAAGATGTAAAGCAAGTCATACAGAATCTAAACAATAATAAAACTAAATAACAAAAAATGGTGACCTATCGACCTGTGTCTCTGCTTAGATATTTTTCCAAAATATTCGAAAAGGTAGTACCTATGTGATCATAGCAGCGTTTTATTTTAGCAACATTCTACCGAGACTGCCAGTAGGCCGGAGTGCTCTTTGATCTGTCTAGGGCGTTTGATACTGTGGATCCGAGTTTTGTTGCAAACAAGATGTATTACCCTAACCATAAGGAAACCATTAAACAAGTAGACTCTATCCTTCTTACAGTACAGAAGCTTCGTTATCAAATATGGATCGAATTTTCGGATCCACAGGGTGTTGTGTGGAACACCTCAGGGAAGTATTCTTGGTCCCCTGATGTTTATATTGTATATAATGACTTGCCAGAACATGAAACTACTGACAGTATTTTTATGTATGCTGATGACACCACTGTCATTGTGGGTGACTAGGACCCAGATGTTTTGCGTAGGAGGGTATACGATGTTGTTTCAGAGTTTAGTTGCTGTGGTGCAATAGAAACAAATTAATTAATAATATCAAAAAGCGGGTAACTGTTGAATTTTACTCCAGGCACAGAATATCGGGCCTGAGTAATATGCTATATGATAGTAATGTCATAAATTTTGATTCTAAAGTTCTTTGGATTACATCTTAACAATACCTTTGACTAATCACTTCAAGTAAATGAGGTGTGGTCCAGGCTTAATAAAAGTTTGTACATAATTCTTGTTGGGACAGGCAGTAGATGTAAGTAGAGTTTACAGGTTACAGGTGGTAGAGATTTTTGCGCACACATAATATCACAGACAGAGAGTTGCCAACATTTACTTGTTTAAACTCCTAAGTTAGTTTATGAAAATGAATCTTGTTTTGCAAGAAACGGTAAAAATCATATCTACAATACGCGACGAAAAGAAAAATGTAGAATACTGGATACTGGATGCACTGGACCCTACTACTTAGTTCACTAAGCAGGCTGGAACACTAGGCAGGTTTAAGTATTTGTTAAAGCAGTTTTTGCATAAGCATAGCTTTTACAACCAATGGATTCGTGAGTCTACATCCCTACTGAATTTTGCCCGATATAGTTATTCTATGGATTTGTTAATATTGTTATCTATTTTTATTTTTGTGATGTGTCCTATCTGTTTATTGTAACAGCTTGAAGGAAACAATAAAGTTCTTATTCTTATTCTTATATTTAAATATATATGTTATGTTGCGTTAATTATATATATATATCGTAAAAAAAACAAGCAAATAACACACTGATAACGAAACTGGTCCATTAAAAATCATTCACTATCGCCTCTTACTTTGACATGACACAGATTGGAAAGCACAAAAAAAATGCAACACAAGACATGTAACATTTAGGCGACTAGACGGTGAGACTTTGAAACAAAACCTCCATTTCAAAATTTTTACATTCATTCTGAATTAATTTCGTATTAATTAGTATTTTTTTCTGCTATGTTTTGCACCGATCACGTTGTTTTGCAGCCGTGAAATATTTTTGGGAAAGTTATATAATGCATTATAAAAAATATGTGAATTTCTTTTGATGATGGTAGACTACGAAAGCTTCTAGAGACAAACTTGAACTTTTCTACAACAAGTCAAAAATGTAATGATGTAAAATGTTAAATTCTTGATTGTAATCTTTGTTATTTATCACCTTTCTGAAATTACATGTATGGGAATCTTGAAAGCTATAGAAGAAGAAAAAATTTAAATGGGAAAAGTTTTAAATGAGTATGTTTGCAACTGAAAGCCCCTTAATACGCGATTCTGTCTTTTTTTTTGAGATATTTTAAAATAACCAAGAAGCTGCATTTTTGAAACTATTCTGTAGCTGTTTTAATAACAATAATAATAAAGGTATTTTTATTATGAAAACATATATTATATATACTACAAAGAATACAAGGCAATACAAACAGAAGCAAGGCGCAGTCTAGCCTAAGCGGCTACTCTACTAAACCCCGCACTGCTTGCTAAAATTAAATAATATAGATAAATTATGCTAAATGTACACATATAATATTGGGCATAATGTTATGAAAAGGAGAAAATATATTATTATACATAGTAACTGAAAACGAAGAAAATAAAAGGAAACGAAAGAAATATGTAACATTCAGACTCGATGGATATATTATAATATATGTAATATAATTATAATTATGGAAAAAAAGAAGAAAGAAAAAAAAATAACAAATAAAAAGTAAAACTAACGGAGTGATTTATTTTGAGAATTAAATAAATATTTTTCATATTGCAATTTAAATGTATCACTCTGATAGTGAGGCATCGTTATTCTGTTAGGGAACCTAATGTGGCGAACATGGATATTATCACGAGATACAAATTTACTTTTCAGGGAAAGAGGCAGGCTACGATTTTTTAGAATTTTAAGCAAGAAATTTCCTAAATGTAAAGTTCTACGATTGTTCATTACTAACCAATTGAGATATTTGAATGAGTGACAAATGTGATCAAGCTTTCGAAGTCCAAAAATAAGGCGTGAGCATATATTCTGTACTTGTTGTATTCTATTTTTATCTGCCAAATCAAGGCATGGCCCATAAACGAAGTCACAGTAGTTAAAACTTGATAAAACGACACTCTCACAGAGCAGTTTCCGCAATTTTAAATTAAGGATATGACGAGTGTTGTATAATATTCTTAAGGACAGATATGACTTTGAATTAGTTTCTTTACATGCTCTCTAAACCTTAATTCACTATCCAGTATTATTCTCAAGTTTTTGGCTGTCTTAACCACACGGAGCACAACACCATCAAAAAGTATATTGATATTATCAGTTAAAAAATTGACGTCATTTTTATTCCCAAAAGGGATTTAACCTCAAATTGTGGTCCAAAGAAAGCTTGTTTATCACATTCAAATCTTCGTTTGGTAAATTTGATGCGTTTATATAGTCATGGCAGTCAAAATGAAGGAAAACTTGTGTGCCATCGGCATATGCCTGAACCTTACAGTGCTTTAGGGATTTTAAGATATCAGAAGTATAAATAATAAAAAGTAGAGGCCCCAAAATAGATCCTTGAGGTACACCAGACAAAATTTTAATTTGTTCTGAGTAATTGTTTTTATAAACAATTTTTTGAAACCTGTTGTTAAAATATGATGCATTAAGATGTAAGGATGATTCTTCAAAGCCATAATATTTTAACTTTGCCAGCAAAAGTGAGCGGTTAAGGGTATCAAAGGCTTTTGAAAAATCTAGAAGAACTAAGGCTGTGTTTAGTTTTTTATCAATTGCTGCCATTATATCATCTGTGATGTTAAAAAGAGCGACAGAGAGTTGCTAAAGTCTTTTCTAAAGCCACATTAGCTATCTGGTATTATTTTGTTTGTAACACAGTATTGAAATAATTGACCATATAACACTTTTTCAAAAATTTTAGAAAGTAGCGGTAATATACTTATGATTCGGAGATCGTTAAAAGTTATAGGATTGTTAGATTTAGGCAATGGTTTGCCAACAGAAACTTTCCACTGATCTGGAAAATAGTTAGCCTCTAGACAATAATTGATGATATGTGTGACATACTGATCTACGTGCGGGCTACAGGATATTAACATTTTCAAAGAGATTTCATCTATACCAGCAGCATTAGAAGTGATTGAGTGAATTATTTTGTGAATATCTGGTATTTCACTCATTCGAAAAGAAAATAATAGGTCATTATTAAAAATGCTATTATTGTAAAAATTCTCCTTAGGGCCACAATCTGAGGCAGTCTGTACCAAAAAATGTACTTATATCATTAGGATCACATAAATTATCAGGAATGTTACAGGTCTTGCTTGAGCTTATATTTAAAGTCCTCGAGGAGTTTTTCTGGAATTACTTTCTGCACAAATGAAATCAAGATACTGTCTCTTTTCCCTTCTAACCATAGAAACAGCAAAGTTTCTTAATCGCTTATACTTTTCCCAGTCTTGAACGTCTGTAATGTCCGATCCCTGTTCTTCATGAAAACCCTCAGGTTAGGTGTCAGTCACAATGCTCTGGGTTTAGTAAGTCTAGAGTTAACTTTTTTGGCAATTTGTAAAAACATCTTTAAATCAACTTTTCAAGTAGATTTTAGTTCTGTAATTGGATTTTGAACAAGACGTTTCAGCTATTTTATACCATCAACAGGTTAATTTTTTCTTATGGAGACGTCATATTGTATTTTGTAGTTAATGCGCAATAGCAGTGTAAGAGTTTTAGAGATATAATGGATTAAACTGAAGGATACAAATATTTTAAAATTATATGTCTTAAAAATGTATGTCTGGTCTTATTGTCAATATTGCCAACTTCTGATAAATAATAAAAAACAATACCAAACACAAAGTCTAAGTCTCATAAAAATAAAATATATTAAACGGTTACATGTTTCGCCCGTTAGGGCATCATCAGACCTACAAGAAGAACAATTAAAATTAAAACAAAAATATATAAGACCAACTTAACAAAGTTTTTTGTTTATACAGCAGTAAAAAAAAAGAAAGATAAATAACGTTGCATATCGGGACTAGTGTTGTACAGAGTGTATTAGCCATTCCAGCTCTAGATATTTTATGCTGTGGTGTATTTAAGGAATCGTAATTAGGACCAATGACTAACCAAGCCTAACTATAAATCGTATCGTGTGACTAGAACGTCATTCTGCTGTTTTAATTCAATTTAAATGGTCACAATCTGATAATCCGATAAATATCAGTGCAATGATTGTGCAACAATTTTGCTTTTCATTAAAAAGGAATGCTTAGTGCTCTGTTGGGCGTATGTATCAACACTTTTTTATTTTCATTTCTTGTTGCTTGATCGAAATTGACTCTTCCTAGCTGTTTTTTCCTACATTAACAACGTTTAGTTGTCATTGTCAATGTCATTGAAATATGATATCACCTTCGTGGACGTCAATAAAGTTACGTCATTTATTGGTGACCAATATAAAGCTTGATTTATAAACTTGAAAAGTTGGTGAGGTTGAAGTTATGATCAATTTTGTAAGGTTAGATATTCCGAACTCCGAGCATAAAAATTGGTTATCTCGAACTACCCGGGAAGTTTTCGAACCTTACATGAGCTTTTCATGAACAACATGAACGAGTGTATAAATGGAACTGAGTGTTCCCTTTAGTTTAAATTAAAGTCCTATTTCCAACACCAACTGAACCTCAACCTCGCCAACTTTTCGAGTTTATAAATCCAGCTTTATTGGTCGAATTTAGGACAATAATTGATGAAAAGGTTTCATTTTTGCTAACGTCTCGGTTGTATTTTTAATTTTCCTCAGAGCTACAATTTTAAAAGTCAATATAGAACACACATAATGGCATGTTTGATTTGATTTTATTAAACTCAAACTCAAACTCAAAAGTGCTTTATTATCATAAGACATAATCTTGTTGACAAAGCTAGGTTGTATACGGGGCTGCCCAGAAGTCCGGAATAAAACTAATATAGCCTTAACCTCTAACTTTTGGGGAAAATGCTCGGACACGTCAATTTAGTTTTATATATGCTCACATTTTGACGTTATTCGTTTGTTTTTTCATAGACATTTGTCAAAGATATGACGACATCGATCTTTTTTTAAAATGGAAACATACAGCTTGTGATACATCATTGGAAAGCTAATATCTTGTACAGTATGCTCATAAATTTTGACGTGATTCTGTTAAGCTATTTCAAAATGGCGACTGTTGAATTAAAAAAAAATCCCTATTTAAATAAGCGAAAAGGATAAATCATTGATGTTTTTTTTACCTTCCAAGATAAGCAATCTTCATTGTTATAAAACCGAAACGTTAGCATATTACACCATTTAGAAGTTTTTCCATGGTTTATCAAACTAGTTTATTTTCTTCTTCTACTTAGCTGCAAATTAGATAGTAATACACTTCTTTATTAATTGCTTTGTGTCATTGATTTTGATGTATTCGTTTATAAACCTGCTTTTAATTATAAATATATTTCAAATCAAGTGTGTACACCAGGGCCAGAACTTTGGCTGAAAAGGCCCCGGGGCAAGAGAAAATGTGGGGGGGGGGCATTTATGAACTAGTTATGATATTAATATAAAATATATAAAAGGTAAGAATCACAGTATTTTTTCAATAATTATACTTATATTTTATTCGTTCGTTATAATTCGATAAATTCGACAATATTAACCAGAAAGCAACTGAGATAGAAAAGAAGATGACCTGTTATTTAAATAGGTTTTTGAAAACTCATCAGCTTTTTGTTGCAAGTCACTCTTCAATAAATTTGTGAGATATTGAGGTTGCAGGATTTGATAAGTATCCAAAACATACTTCATCCCCCAATTGTCAATTTGCATTTACCTAGAGGTTACATTCGAAACTAAATCGTGCCCTTTGGTCTCTGGCTACTGCAAAACCTGGTACATGGTAACATATGATTAGAAAATAATAGAATGAGTAAAGAAGACGATACTTATATTTATTCTCATCAGTGTTAGTGTTCTGAAATAATTATATTTTGTTTCAAACACCAGCTAGCAGCAAGAATAGGTACGTATCTACCTTATGTATTATAGGCAACTAAACATTTCAACTGTTGAAACCTAGAATTCTTTACTTCCTAGACTTTCACCTCTTAATTGTATATGAATTAACCTGTAGATAGCGCTAGCAACGTTGGTGACTTCATAAAAAATCAAATCTTAAATCAAAGGAATTCCCATCATGACTGACTACCAGCCCTATGATCAAACACACAAATTAACTCTAGACGCTAACTTCAAAATTAACTGTTTTTCAACCACAGTGAAATATTAACAAATAGGCTTTTTTCGGTTGTTGTCATGGAAACCGTACGTTAAAAGTTAACTTGTGTGTTTGATCATAGGGCTGCCGTCTGCTTTAACAAGTACTTCTTTATCTTCGGTAAAAGATATACCTACCTAGTCCTGAAACCTATCATTCCCAGAAAGAAGCGAAGTGACTGTGGCATTGACGAGAATAATTTGGATTAATGAAGAAGGAAACTTTTTCAAATGTATGAAGAATAATCTGTACCTATCCTGGTTTCCCTAAAAAGAGGCTTACCGATGACGAAACCAACATTTCTTGTATCATACCTTATTATTCATTTTCTCGGAAACTACAATTTTTTAAAAAAATCGCTTGGACCCGTCGATTTTGTTTTTTGATCGCGCATATTCTGACATAAAATGTAGATATACAGGGTGTTCCAAATAAGAGTGCCAGAAAAAATATTTGTTTCTTAAATAGAACCCCCTGTATATTATTGCATGTTCGAATTCTTCGGAAAATTCTAAACATTTTTCATGTAGCATGTGCTATACCTTAGCCCAAGCGTTTGGAGTTATTCTCATTCAAAATTTGAAAAGTGGAAAAAAGTCATGGAGAAAACAAAGAATACAATTATTTTAAAAATGTTTTATTTATCGAAAAAACAGTTGGGTGAACTTAAAAATAATTTTACTTAAGTAAATGTTCGAAGTGTCTTCCGTTGGTCAACTGACAATAGCCTAACCGATCTTCAAATTCTTGCTGAACATTTCGAACCATTTGGGGTGTAATTTGCCGAATTTGTTGCCGGATGCGATGTTAAATCATCGAAATTTGCAGGCTGGCTTTTGAATACTCTTTCCTTAAGGTATCCCCATAAAAAAAAGTCGAGTGGTGTTAAATCGGGTGACCTAGGCGGCCACTCAATAGAACCACCTCTTCCAATCCACCTCTTTGGAAAAGTATCGTCCAAATAAGTACGAACTCCCACAGCGAAATGTGGGGGAGCACCATCTTGTTGCAACCAGATATTATGATGTGGCAAATCGGGGCGTTCTAACTCAGGAAAAAGGGTGGCCAAGTGAACAAGTGGTGAACAAGGTGAACAAGTTCTTGTTCTGAAAAACTCAAGTATCTCTCGCCTGTTAAATTTTCGTCAAAAAAGAAAGGTCCTATAACAGTGTCATCAACAACGCCAGCCCACACATTGATTTTTTGATTATATTGTGTGTGTCCTTCCCTCATCCAGTGTGGATTTACATCGGACCAATATCGATAATTTTGGGTATTTACGTCACCATTCAAGCAAAAAGTGGACTCATCGGAAAAAATTATATTTTTTACAAAATTTCTGTTTTCGAAACACATATCCTGTAACCGCTCACAAAATTCAAGGCGCCTCTCAAAGTCCCCTTCCAAAAGTTCTCGGAGAACTTGCATTTTATAAGGATGGTATTTATTTCTATGCAGTATTTTAAGAACTGTTGTTTTTCCAATATCACGTCACTTGCTACCTGCCTAGACACCATATGCTGGTTATCTTGAACTGCCAGTAAGACTTCTAATTGTTGATTTTCATCAACTTGAGGACGACCACATCTAGGGACATCTCTTACATGACCGAATTGCCTAAACTTGTACTCAATTTTGCTTACTGTTGATGTTGATTGTGATATTGGCGGACGATTGGGGTATTTTTGATTAAATAACTCACAAACTTCTTGCTGCTTTCTAACTCTATCACCGTAGCCCATCATCATCAAAACCTCTATGCGCTGTTTCTCAGTGAGCCGCATTTTAATGTAATTTAGTTATGAAAAAACGAAATGAGTCTTTTGAAAACTAGTAAAGCGTTAGGAAAATACACATAAAACTGACAATAACAATAACTATTGACATTAATTCTTTTGATTCTTGCGTCATAAATCCAAAGCCTACCTGACTTTTTTTGCGCTTCACGCATGCTGAGTACAAGTTTTGAATGAGAATAACTCCAAAACGCTTGGGCTAAGGCTCATGCACATGCTACATGAAAGATGTTTAGAATTTTCCGAAGAATCCGAACATGCAATAATATACAGGGAGTTCCATTTAAGAGAAAAATATTTTTTCTGGCACTCTTATTTGGAACACCCTGTATATCTACATTTTATGTCAGAATATGCGCGATCAAAAAACAAAATCGACGGGTCCGAGCGATTTTTTTAAAAAATTGTAGTTTCCGAGATAATGAATTTATTCCTTACTTTACATCCACCCGTATACCTATATAGTGTACTTTGTTGACGACTGTAAAAACTTTATTGAACCGAATAAATCTGTATTTTAGTATTTTATTAATTTTTATTGTACTTATTATGTCTCAAAATATTACTATGTATTATAATAATTGATCTTTACTTTGATTTGGTCTAAAATGTCTCTTTAATTCAAAATTAAAATAAATCAATAGACGGCACAAACACATTGCATGCATATTCCCAGGATATTCAATTGGCATATTCATATATGCCAAGAATATGCCATATCTCACGTGGCATATCTTATGGATATTCGGGGGATATTCAAGGTTATCATGAAACATATGCTAGCAACATCTTTTTATCTTCTAGAATATATCCTGGGCATATCTAATGCATGTCCCTGGCATATCTAAAATTGGTAATTTTTGTGCTTATTGGTCGTTTAAAAATTGCTACGAAAAAATTTTAAGAAGTAATTATTAGCTAAAATTAAGGGGGGTTTTCATATTTTTTTACACTACTTCCCTTCAAGTTATGCCCTTCCAAAGTTCAGGAAAAATGGTATTTATTTATTTTCTTCTTTATAGAGAAAGCCAGAAGACTGAAACTGCAATTTTTAAAGTAAAAAATTTGATTCACAAAGAAAGGTTCATTCTAAAACCTTTATTTAATTTAATACTTTTCCCACAAAAAAAAATAACACGTATTCCCAAATAAATCTTTTAAATAGGTTAGTTCTGTGAATAGCCAAGTAGGCTGTTGCCAAATAAATTAATGAATAAAAGAATACCACTTTGGGATTAAAATAACTGTTGAAACTGTCATTTTACTAATGTGAATAAACCCTTATATTTTATTTTTCTAGCTTTTTCTAAAGGGGAGGATTTGAATTAAAAAAACTTTTCCCTCAAATCTTAGAGGGGCATAAATTGGAGAGGAGAGGGTTTTGAAAAAAAAATAATAATGCAAGAACATTCATCATAATCAACAAAAACGTTTAAATAGATACATTTTATTAATTTAAAAAAAAATCTTAATTTTAATATGCTGGTGGAATATCTTGCCAATATGAAAACCAAATATTCTCTGCATATCTGTTAAATATAACCCTGGACTATTGCTCTTGTACATAAATTATTCGACATATTTATAAGATGTCCCATGCAATATATTTTGGCAAATAAGATATAATAGGCATATTCCACAGACATTGGGTGGCCATCTGGGTATATTGTCATGCCGACCCTGCACAATGAGATATAATCAGGTAGTCGACTTATGGCAGTAAAGGTCGACGATATAATGTAAGCTTTGCTATACTCTCGGTAAAAATGGCACTGACCACAATTATTAAAAAGTACAAGGATAAGAGCGTGAAAAATCCTTATATTTCAAACGTTTTGGCTGAAATTCTTGGAGCCAGAGTAATATTGTACTGTTCTTCATAAAAAGGAATCTGAATACTGAAACATATTTACAACTTCTCTAGGATCATGATATTATGTATATAATTACAGGATACGTTTCTTCACATATTAAGAAAGGAAACGTATTTTCGAGTAGATATCTTAAGTATAAAAGGTCAAGCATGTTGTTAAAAATTTAGCAACAAAAACGCACAATCCAAGGTAAAAATATTACATCCATTGTAGACAATTCCTAATTCAAAAGAAACCAGTCATTGTGTGGTATTGAAAAGCTGTGGATAAGTTCAAAGAAATATTCCTAAATTGTATTCAATAAAATCAGCACATAAAAAAAAACAGTCAACTTTATTATAAAAATCTCTAAACTAACGACTAGACAACAATATGTTTAACAACAACAAAAAACAGACACATTTACACTCAATTGAACTAAAAGACTAAATAAACTAATTTTAGTCCCATCCATGGGCGTGTTCGATGTGGTGTCCAGTTTCGATATGGTGCACAGGTTCGACGTGGGCATGAATCTGTACCGGTACCTTCTTCTTTATGATAACTGGATGAGGTACTGGTATTGGGACCCTTTTGATTATGTGTACTGGAACAGGAACGTGTTGCTCAACCCTGACCGGGTGCGGTACTTGAATGTGAACCGGTACGCTAACTGGAACGTGAATAGGTTGGTCTACTTGTACCGGTACATCTCTGAATACTTTCACTTCATAAGGCCGGGGTACTTGGACGGGATAGGGGCGGTCAACGGGAACATCTACTGGAGTCGGTACCTATGGAAAAAATAATGGTATGAAATACCAATACTAAGAGACCTAAAACCAGGTGTTTTGTAACTTACTTGAACTGGTATTCTCCTCTCGACTTGCACGGGGTAAGGTTGTGGAACGGGAATTCCAATTCTGTGCAATACAGTCACATGACGTTGGACTGCGTGTCCAAGATGATAATGAGGTTGGTTGGAGTGTTGATCTGGGCCCCCGATGGGTCCAGATATTCCTCCAGCTCCTGCACTAGCTGTAGCTCCGGCAAAACTACCGCCTCCGCCCAAACCACCCCCAAGACCAGCTCCTCCAAAGCTTCCGGCTCCGGCTCCAGCTCCAGCAAAACTACTTCCTCCGCCTAAACCACCGCCAAGACCAGCTCCTCCAAAGCTTCCGGCTCCTGCAGAGGCAAAGCTGGATGCTCCGGCGTTGCTATAACTTCCACCAATTGAATCTGCACCAGAGTAAGCTGATGAGCCAGCGAACGAGGATGCTCCTATAAAGAAATAAAGTATGTTTAATTTTCAATGCGGTTAAAGAAAGTTAACAAAAAATTACCTCCAAATCCGTGTCCGCCAGATTCCGGACCCGAGCTCGGTACGAATCCGCCCTCTAGGGGTAATGCAGATGCTTGTGGGATGTCATCGTGTCCACCTCCATGGCCAATGGAATGCTCCCCAGTTAAAACTCCTCGTTTGGTTCTAGTCTCTGGGGCCGCCAGTGCCGCAGAGATGGACAGAAGGAGAAACGCCTAAGATAAGTAAATAATAATGTATCTAAAAATGAGTTTATTACCGTTGGAAAAGTTAAACTAACTTTTGAAAATTAGATTATTAGTTAAACAGATTTGTTTGTGTAGTTATGGTTTAATTATTCAATATTTATTTTCGGTACACTTACTATGGTCCTCATTTCTCAGAAAAAAAAACAAATTACGAAAAGATCGAAACTCGATGAAGACTGATGACAATTTTCAAATTTCACATTTTTATATCAAACCAAAAAATTGGTGGGAATTTCTTTACAAAATAACTTAGATATTTGCTTTCTATATTTAAATCGGTGCAATAATTTTCTGGACCCAAAGGCTTCGATTAATATTCGGTATGGTTCAATCTACCTATCAAAATTTTACGTAAATTATGGTAATCTTTGCTGTCTTCCTTCTTTAATGCGTGTGTTATGGAGATTTTTAAGAATCCGCTAATATCAAAGTGCCAAAGAAAGTGAAAATTGAATAGATTAAATGAGTTAAATGACATAATAGTTTCTGAAATTTAAAGGATTCCGTTTAGTCTGTGGGCTCAATAACGCATAAAATAATGCGGGTCTAGAATTATGTAAAGGTTCCGACCTGAACACTGATGATAACAAATTTGGACATATTTAGTTTATTTCTTTATGAAATTTGGAACCAAGACCCAATTTTTTTTTAGGCAAGATTCTTTACCAGTTAGGATTAGATACAGTACAATAACAAAAATTAAATAATGGAATTTATGCAGGGCATTCTTTTGAACCCAGGTCATAGGCTTTCACATATTAAACTCTTGACCATATGCTAGAGCCCTTTCTACTAAAGCAATATAACTTTTTTTTTACGATTTTACGAATTACAGCACTGCAGGATTAATACTTTATGGCGTTTTGCGAGCGGTGTGTGTGCGCAGGAAACTATTCACGTTGGTCTTGAATATTTCGAGATTATACTCGTTGGGGAACACGGCCTCAAGGAAAAACAAGTGTCAGCGCAGTTATATATAGGATTCTTAGATTAAAAGATCCCTAAAAATTTTAACTTAGCCGGCTGAGTATTTTTCTGTGTCTTATTTATCGACATCCACAACGTTTCCACAGTAGCGCCAAATCAATTTAAAAAAAATTTCGGCCCGGCCTACCCCTCATGCCATACTCGGTTAAAAGCCTTAGAAATGTCCAGTGCTACCGCCCGGGACTCTCCATGATGTTTTATTGCGTTTATTCCAAACGTGAGTAAGATAAGCGAGAAGGTCTCCTGTTGATCTAGACTTACGGGACTGAATATTGCAATAGGGAATATTTAGGGTCGCAGGGTTAGAATCAGTCTATCTTTGCGCAAAAACGAACATAAAGGATAGTGTGCCCGGCCTAAGCTTGCATTTAAAATGCGTCACAGGCGTTAAAAATGAAAGGATGCAGTTTCTTTTTTGTATAATAGGATATGATTTTGCTAATATTATTCTTATTGGAAAATTGAATTTAATTGAAATAAATCACAGTCGCCTCTATCGCGGATATGCAAATCAATATTTAAAATATTTAAATTTGAATAGGGCGTGGTTAAAAAATTAATTAATCTCACTGAGTCTTAAAATTTTTTTTTTTGGGCGATGAAGGCTTAAGACCAAAACACAGTACGTAGGTACTAAATATTCTAAAAGGTGTATTTTGAAATATAGGTAAGGATTAATACAGTTTGTATAACTGATGAAGAACTATTACCATTTAAATTATTAAATTACCGAAAAAAACGAAATTTGTTGAACTAGATTTTTTAGAATTTGGTAATCGCTTACGTGGGAATTTTATGGGGGAAACTAAATACACAACGTCCAGTTGAAACACAAGAAGAAGTATCAATCTCAGAGCATTTATATTAATATATTTCACAAAATATACTATCTCATAGGTGGCATTATGCCATAATAGAGGGTTTTAGTTGGGTTTTGTATATTCGGGGGAATTGACGTCGTATACAATCGACTAAAACGACAACATTTTATATTATTTAAGTATATACAGTGTGACTATACTCCCTTGTCTTGTTCCTATGCACATGAAGCACTACCCTGCTTTCCCGAGATCATTCTATTTTGGTGTTTCTAACGTATCATAGGATAATCTTCGTGTAGCTTTCTTTATATAAAATCTTGAATAATGTGATAGAAAGTCCAGATATTTTTCCTCGAATTTATATTAATGTCCCACAGAGATCTCCAAGGACCAGGGAATTGTTTTTTTTTTACCTCTTATGAACCCATACATTACACAGCACTCTCCCCACTGTAGAGCACAACAACATGTTTTCTGAAGTTTTTACTATTAATAAAAACTATTTTCAAAAGAAGTTAGTAGCATTGGGATGGGGGTTTATCTCTTGAATCTTGTCCCTCGTTAATATATTCTTTCCTTATTTTCTAATTTTCTACTTTTAGGTATAGTATAGTGTACTATACAGTGGCATAAAAACCGCCCCCGCAAGCCACGCATTGCGGGGGGGGGGGGCGCAACAAAGCCAGGGGCGCCCTCAAGTCCCTTGATGAAAATAATAAATCAAATGAAAATCGACAAAAATAATAGTTTCATTATCACAATATTAAAGTTAAAAATAAACTTTGTCTGTTTCAATTATCACATTGTTTATTTGCAGTACATTATTTTAAAATTTCTTTTTTTTTACAACAAAAAATTGTTCTTTGTTCTCTGCAATACTTTATATAAGACCCACACGAAAAAAGCTTATTACATAACCCATTTTAGCCTGTTTGCGTTATGTAATATACTATATTATCGTGCTGAGTGATGTAATGAACTTATTACACTACTCATTTTTAATCAAACTATGATTTTTTTGTTCCGTCAGTCACTGTTATTTTTTGTGTAATGTCACTGCATAAATATGAAAACCATTTTGAATACATAAAATAACCAAAATTCTGGGTCTTAGATAAATAGTTGTATATCACACGTAAGGTAAGGCTCATACCGTACTAGTAATATAAATAACTATTGTATCCTTCTATATTAAACAACGCTTACAAATGACAATATTTTTTACTATAATGTACGTGTGAAGGATTCAGACAGATGCAAAATAGCAGGGCGCTTTCAAAATCTTGCGGGGGGGGGGGGGGGGGTGCACATACCCTTAGTTACGCCACTGGTACTATATAATTTTTATCTCGCTATTTCTAAATTTGAAATCAATTATTTGTAATACCAATGTTTTTTTATTTTATTATAGTTATAGTTCTGTTCACAATCCTGTCTTGTAATACTTGTCATATTGTGGATATACTTTGTTGGATATTCTCTATACTTGCTAATACCCCTGATGATCTGAATAAATAAAGAAAATAGTATAGTGTTGTATTTTTGTCTATATAGATATTTATTAAGATCAGACTGTAAATCACAATAAGTAGGTTGCGCCTGAAAATGTAAACTGATAAAGAATAAATTATAAAGAGCCATATTTCATAATAAATAATAATACATTAACCATAATATTGTCAAATAACATGGGATTTGCAATACCTTAAAAGCTCTTATTTTTGAAAATCATTAGATAAAATTGGATTATACAGTATGTCTCCGTAAGTTCGCACCATATGGAAAACTTTTTTATTATTAATTTTACGAAAAAAAGTTATTCTTTATAAAAAGCTCTGCATGGTCTAAAACCTAAAATGCCACTATCAGGTATTAAATTTTCCCAGGCATATACGGGGCTTGTCAAAAAATATGAATTTTGCCCAAGAGTAAACTACCTTTATTTTTGTCAATATCGAAAATTGTTATTAAAAAAAGTTGATCAGAACTAAAAATCACGTTTAAATATGCAATTACACCCATTTACGATAAAAAAATATAGGTTTTGTTATGTTTTTATAATTTTTATATTGCAAATAAGAAAACACATACAAATAATAAATTGTAACAATAATAGTAATAGATATAAATATAAATTAAATTTTCACTCATTCCACTAATGCCTCAACATATCCACCCTCTCGTTCAATACATTTCATCGTTCTATTGGCAAATTTCCTTAATACTTTCCTTATCATTTCTGAAGAAATTTCCCGGCATGATTGTGTAATTATCCTCTCCAAATGATTAACATCATGAAAAGGCCATTGCTGGTAAACTTTTTGTTTTAAGTAACCCCATAAGAAGTAATCTAGAGGAGTTAGGTCAGGGGATCTAGCAGGCCAAAAAAGATCTGAAAATCTGTGCATAACTTTTCCATTGAACAAATGTTCAAGATATGCCCTAACATTTAATGTACTGTGGCATGTTGCACCGTCCTGTTGGAACCAAATACATTGACGTTCTTGTAAAGGTAGTTCGTCCATGAAGTCACTGATCTGATTTTGCAAAAAATGTAAATAACGTTCGGCATTCATAGATTGGTGAAAAAAATACGGTCCTATTAATCTGTCCTTGTAAATACCACACCACACGTTGGTTTTAAATGAATATTGGTCACGAGACTTTATTGTAAAATTGGGATTTTCATCAGACCACCAGCGACAATGTTGTGACGAGACAGTTCCATTTGAAGAAAATGTTGCCTTCTCGGAAAAAAACGGTCCTCTTCTAACTCTCCTTGGATGAGAGAGCAAAAATCAATAGTCCCTTTCTTTCAATGTGTGAACGATTTTTGGTTTGAATGGTCTGAAATTATTTCGTTTTAAAATTCTTCCCACTGTATCTTTACTTACATTTTGTTGTATTAACGACTTTCTTTTGCGCAATGACACTTTTGGATGTTCTACAACAGACAGCATTACTTCTAACTGCGTGTTCTCATTAGCAACCAGTTTTTGGCGTTTTCCATTAAAGTTATTGTTTAAACTTCCAATAGTCTTAAATTTATTCATTATTTTTGTAACAGTTGAATGATTAATATTTTTATTGAGATGTCTATCATTAAAAATAATTGCTGCTTCTCTATGCGTTTTATGGTTTTCTCCCACAATCAAAACAATTTTAATTTTTTCTTCACAACTTAATAACACCATTTTTATGTACTTTATAAATTTTAATGCGTTTGGACGGTCGCTGTCAAACATTTCTTGCTATAAACAATTCATTTGTATGTCAGAGCACCCTAGATTACATGTAACTACAGTTAAATTTGCATTATTATTGTAAACATACGTTTCAAAAAAGAAAAAATATTTTTTATCGTAAATGGGTGTAATTGCATATTTAAACGTGGTTTTTAGTTCTGATCAACTTTTTTTAATAACAATTTTCGATATTGTCAAAAATAGAGGTAGTTTACTCTTGGGCAAAATTCATATTTTTTGACAAACCCCGTATATGCCTGGGAAAATTTAATATCTGATAGTGGCATTTTAGGTCTTAGACCATGCAGAGCTTTTTATAAAGAATAACTTTTTTTCGTAAAATTAATAATAAAAAAGTTTTCCATATGGTGCGAACTTACGGAGACATACTGTATAACAAGACAAAGCCATAGTTTAAAGAATTTAATAATAATTAATTAATAATTAATCTTTAAACTATGACAAAGCCAAACTTAATCTGTTGCATAGATTTCTATACGAATTTATAGATCTAGAGAATTGTTTTTTTTTCTAAATATGAAAATCAAGATGTTCCTATAGAAAAATCTGTATTCAGTTTTCTTGTATAGAATTTATTAAAATATCATAATGGATAATCTGTAAGTAATACTAATGCTGTAATATATCCAGTCTAACATTATTTTTCATTAATAATTTGTTAGTCTGGATCAACACATTATGTTTACTAAAAATATAACCTTAAAACATCTGCTAAATTAAGGGAGTAACTCTCTTCGTTAAATCAATTGGTTTCTGCCCTGTCTAATATTTGTTTTTTTCGTGCCATATTATGGTCTTGATTGGATAGATTAAACTAACCTAAACTAGTTTGGACCATACGAATTTTGTAAATAAAGGGCAGTCCTAGAAGTCAGGCCTAAAACCGCTATCTAAGAATAAAGGAGATGTTAATTGAAAATTATAGACCACTAAGCTTTCTACCTTTCTTTTCGAAGCTGTTTGAAGCATCGATGTGTCAGCGTCTTACAGAATTCATGAAAAAATGTAATTTATTAAACAGCAATCAACAGGGATATGTGTCTGGTAGGTCAACTCATACGGCAGTTTCCCAGTTTGCAAAAAAAATCAGGACATCATTGAGAGAGGTGATATGGCACTAGGCGTGTGTTTGGACTTATCAAGGGCATATGACTGTGTTGATCCTCAATTGTTGTTAAAGAAGCTAGGGTTATACGGCATAAGAGGAAACGCTCTCGGCTTATTTAAGTCATATTTATTAAAAAGGCCTGAAATAGTCAAAATAACAAAAAATAGAAAGGCTTATTTGAGGCATTGGAAATAAATAATGGTAATATAGAACTTGTCGAGCAAACTTCCTTGGAGTTCATTTGGATGAGTTTTTGGATTGGTCACATCACATAACTTTGCTTTCTAAAAAACTAAATTTGGTCTGCTATGGAGTTAGGGTAATTTCCAATTACATAAATGAAAAATGTCTAAAAATAATATAGTATGCAAACTTTGAGTCCATCATAAAATATGGCATTATGTTTTGGGGTAGTAATTGTTTAATGGAGAAATTTGTTACCCAAGAACGTGTTTTAAGAGTGATTAAGAAAATGGGTTATAATGACAGCTGCAGGGGTATCTTCAAATCATTTGGAATCTTAACTATATGTGGACTTTATATATAGCGTGGCAAAAAGAATGGAACACCCCCAATATTTTCATAACCATGTATATTTTGAAAAAAAGCTCGGAACCGTCCATTTTATATATCATTTTTATAAGTCCTGAGAAATTTTAGTATTATACAGGATTGTTCAAGAAGTCGGGGCACAAGTCAACTTTAATTTTTTAAATGAAATACCCCAAATTTTATTCGTATTTTGAATTCTACTTAAAATTCTGAATACTTTTTATGTAGAATACCCTATTTCGATATTCAGCTGTTTTCGATATATCACAATCTAAACAATAATGATGGCAATTTTGATGGAATTAATGAATAGGGAAGAAAATACGGTAACTTATTACTTTTATTCTAGTAACCCTGATAACCAAGCACATTATTGTACTTTCTCGCCACTGTTATTTTATTTTAAGTGATAGTATTGCCAAAAAAAGTTACGTTGTATTGTTAGAATGACACGTTTTAAGTAGAATGCACTTAAGTGAAAGAGAGCGCATAGAAATCCTCATGATGGTTGGCTATGGCGATAGAAAGAGATCTACATTTGAAGCATGTGAACTTTTTAATAATGTTCATCGAGAGCGAACGCCGATATCAAGGGCTACAGTAAGTAAGATAGTTTTAAAATTTACAGAAACTGGATCTGTGCGCAATAAACTTAAAAGTGGCCGTCCCAAAATTTGTGATGAAACTAGATTAAATGTTTCACTGTCGTGTCAAGACGATCCCCATTCCAGCACTCCTCAAGTGGCTCGGATTCAAAATATTGGTTATAAATCTGTACAAAATATTCTTTATAAGGAAAAATATCATCTTTACAAAATTTGCCTTTTCCACGAACTAAATGGGGATGATTTCGATCGACGCCTTCAGTTTTGCGAGAATATGCAACACATCTGCAATAATGACGGAAATTTCGCACAGAATATTTTATTTATTGATGAGGCTACATTCTGCCTTAATGGAACAGTCAACCGACATAATTGTAGGTGTTGGTCGACAGAGAATCCTCACTGGATGCAAGAGGCCCATACATAGCACCCACAGAAGCTAAACGTATGGGCCGAAATTTTACGTAACAGAATATTAGGATCTTTCTTTTTAGAAGAAACGTTAAACGGAGAGAGGTATTTGGAGTTTTTACAGTTTGAATTAGTTCCTGCTTTAGCTGGCCTATATCCAGATCACGATGAACAAGATAGTCCTGAAATAATCATTTGGCTACAACAAGACGGTGCACCGCCCCATTACGCCGCACGGGTGCAAACGAGGTTTTCCAACATAGATGGATAGGCAGAAGGGAAGAAATCGAATGGTCAGCTCGCTTACCCAATTTAACACCCCTAGATTTCTGAATATCGAAATAGGGTATGTTACATGAAAAATATTCAGAATTTTAAGTAGAATTCAAAAATCGAATAAAATTTGGGGTATTTCATTTAAAAAATTAAAGTTGACGTGTGCCCCGACTTCTTGAGCAACCCTGTATAATATTAAAAATTCTCAAAATTTGTAAAAATGATAAATAAAATCGACGGGTCCGAGCGTTTTTCGAAAATTTACATGGTTATGAAAATATTGGGGGTATTCCATTCTTTTTGCCCAGGTTGTATATGAATGTCTGATATTTTTCTTTAAACATAGATATATGTTTGAGCTTCAAATAAGTCATAAATATAATACAAGAACCGTGAACGTGAATTACCCAATACACAGATTAACACTGACCGAAAAGCGTCCAAGTTATGCCAACCTGAAACTTCTAATAACTCATTTAAAATGCATCACAAATTTAAGATTGTTTAAAACGACGGTAAAAAGGTTCTTGATTAAAATGGAACCATAATCCATTAATGATTATTGTACCAATAATTAGGAATATAGAGTGAGATAGTAAGCTGGTTCCCTTTCCTTGACGCCATTTCACTTTGTGTGTGTATGTTTCTGGGCGCTGCTGCGCAAGAATTGTAAAATTAATAATTTGAAATAAAGATATTTATTATTATCATTATTTGAATCCATTAAAACATATCAAATACTTTTCAACGTTTATTTTAAAAAATCATAAATAAAACATTAACACATCGTACAAAAATATTTATAACATAACCATAATACTCGATTGAATTTGAACTCTAACCAGGAGCGATTTACCACCAGCCACTTCCACCAGAACTGAATCCGCCTCCTCCATATCCACCTCCGAATCCACCTCCGTATCCACCACCGAAACCACCTCCGTGTCCACCCCCGAAACCGCCTCCGCTATGCACAGCAACTGGTACTTTGACAACTACTGGTACTTTAACTACCCTAGTTACAGGTACGGCTACTTTGTGGATAACTGGCACGGGGTGGGGGACATGTACGGGTACTGCTACTTTCCTTATCACTGGAACTGCTACTGGATGAGGTACAGGTACTGCAATGGCTACGGCGTGTCCACCTCCATATCCGCCTCCGTGTCCACCTCCGAATCCACCACCGAATCCACTACTACTGAATCCATGCCCTCCACTGAACCCTCCTCCTCCTCCTCCGAAGCTACTGATACCTCCGCCGTATCCTCCCAAACTATGTCCTCCTCCGAAGATGCCTCTCTTTGGTCTTGTTGAGGGGGCAGCGCAGACGGCATAGAGGACGGCAAAAAGGAAAAGTGCCTAAAAATATATTTTGGGGTAAGGTTTTTTTAGCATTTGGAATAAAGTACGTCAAGTACGGTACATTATTAGAAATTAAAGAATAAGTGTCCAGTAGCAAAAATAAGTACTTACTCTTTTCATGGTGGTGTTTTGCTGATAGGATTGGGCGATGAACTGATTATGTTGATGAACATTTTTATTTTTATACTAAAAAAATTAACATTGGTGGAGGCCAGAGGATGTTCTTTAACATTTTAGCTTTTCAGATTTGAAGAACACATATGACATAATATTGAAATTAAGCCAGTGGCGTACTGCCTAATGTAAATGATGAATAGCAACAAATTTTTTTAATGTTCTTAAGAAAATCGGTGCCTGGCTCTAATAGGAATTTATAAATATATTTTAGCTTGTAAATCCAGGACCATGTGTATTTTTTTTTGGCTATAAATACATCGTAAACACATTTATTTTATTGCGATGTATATTTGTGCTAGCGCTACTGAACCTTACGACATCTTGGAACGATAACACTGAATGAAAAAGAGATCTGGGTAGTCTGCATAATTTAGGTTGATAGTTACATATGATTCCATTTAAATATTCCTATAAGTCGAAATAATTGTTTTTTTAAATGTGAAATTAACATTTTTATTAGAAAATGACTAAAACTCAAAGGACAGTCATTGAACTAGATTTCGATGATTTTATTAATAATATTAGATTGAATTTCGGTGTACATGGACACTTGGCGATTTTCCTGATGACTATAATAAAAAATAAATTAGACTTTCCTCAATAATTTTTCGCAAGGAAGTCAAATTTAATGTCAAAAAATATATAGGTTCACAAATTTGACAGATACGACGCCATGTTAATTTTCTCTTAACCCTCACCAATACTAGTAAATTGCATTTTGAGATCGTATTATTAAGTTTCTCACTCACTTAATTCTGGAACCTTTTTTTGTACAACCTGTATATTTCAAAATAGATTTAAATTGTGCTCATAAAGATTCTGCATTTACATCAATCTTTTTTTTACGTTTGCCATAAAGACCACAGAGTATATTAGGATGAGTTAGGTACCGTGTATTAATGGCGATTCTACGTCAAAAATTATTTTTTCTACAAACGTGTTAAAAATGGAACTTTTAACACTGTCTACTAGCCTTAAAAATGTTACTTTAAGGCACTAGTGCCTTAAAATACCTACTTTAAGGCACTAGTGTTAAAAGTAAAATGTCAATATTTTCAATAAAACGTCAAAAAACATTCCTATATTATGTATTTACACTTATGTTAATAGTACAGTTTGAAAAATTTGAAAAATTAATTCCTTCCTCAGTTCTACTGTTCTTCGCGGTTGAGGAGGCTTGAACAGAAACAGCAGCAGATCCAGTTGATGTTGAAGCATCATCGGCTGTTGTCGTTTGTACTGTAAGCAATTTACTCGCTTCACTCGTTCTGCAAATTTCCACATGCGTGCCTTAAAAATGTACTTTTAACACTTATATCATAAATAACTATTTTATTCCAGCGTTTTCCTGAAACTTAGTTATTTGGAAGATGTACCAAAATTGGTTCCATATTTTTAAAGATGGCTGTGAGCATTTCTTACAAATAGATAAATGCATTAATTTGGTTGCTAGGTATTTTTTCTTATGCTTGATATGTCATTTTGGCTAATTAAATTATATTACCGTGTAAAAAATTGGGCGTTTCAGCCCAAAATATCTATTTATTAAAGGGATGAGATACTTAAAAGACAAAATCGATGAAGGCAATTTAGGAACCCACGGATTTCCGAAACGGCTGAAAATAGATCTGGAGTTTGGTAGAAAAAGGGCCAATGTCCAAAAATTGCACTTAGCTTCTCCTTAACTATTTAGATTACATGCATATGTTAATAAAAAAAAAATGTCCTCAACTATTATACTATTTGATCTTATTTATCTTAGTACCTACAATAGAATAATTTTAAGATGTTGCATAAACGGCCAATGTCACAATGGACATTGGTCATTTTTCTACCAACCTCCAGAAATATCAACAACTATATATGTTTTTGAAGTCGGAACGCGAAATGCAATTCACTTCACTTCGTGTGCTTATTGATAAGGGTTGCCATTTAAAAAAAACTAAAAATGGCATCGTATCTGTCAAATTTGTGAACTTATATATTTCTTGACATTGAATTTGGCTTCCTTGCTAAAAATCATTGAGGAAAGTGGACATTGTTTTTTATTATAGACAGCAGGAAAATCGCCAATTGGGTGAGACACTTAAAAAAATGTGCCTGCACAAAACCTATGAGCAAAATCTTAAATTTAAGAAAAACATGAAAATTCTTCAAGGCTTGATGTCTTATTTTAGTATTGGTTAAATTTGATTTTTTAAGAAATACACGTTACAAAATTGGGCTATTTCCACTGTTCTTAATTTATTTTGTATAAATTATAGCATTTTAATAATGAAAAATACATTTTTTTTTATTGTACAATTCTATATTTTTAAAAATATACCATATGTCACTTATATTACTATATACATTGGGAGTGACTTAAAAAAATAATATTACAAAAAATATTAAAATAAATCAAGTACTCTACATATTATATCACAACTATTGTCCATATTCAAAACCGTGTTTGACAATAAACAAATCACCACACTTTTTTATATCCATAACCACCATGACCTCCGGATATATAGCCTCCTGAATAACCTCCTCCATAACCTCCTCCATGCCCACCCGAATAGCCTCCCCCATGGCCACTCGAATATCCTTCTCCATGGCCACCCGAATAACCTCCTCCATAGCCACTTGAATAACCACTTCCATAAGAACTACCTCCAATATAAACTGGAACAGATTGCTTAATATACACCGGATGTGGTACTCGAACCGCAACTGGCTTGTGTATAATAACGGGCACCGGATGAGGTACTGCTACCTTAACCGGTACCGGTACAGGTACTCTTATTGGCACTTTCACTGGATAAGGTACTGGCCTGTCTACTGGCACGGGATATGGCCTATCCACGGGAACCGGCACTGGTCTCGCTACTGGTACTGGGTAAGGACGGTCTACTGGCACGGCAACTGGATGAGGAACTAGTACTGGGACTCGGCGTTCCACTGGCACTGGATACGGTTGAGGTACTGGTACTCCTACTCGATTTGTTATAGTTATTGTACGATGCACTTGAGCTCCCAGGTCAATGGTAGCCAGTCCACCAGATACTAAATTGCCTCCGCCAAGAGAGCCTGAACTAAGTCCTCCAGAGAGGCCTAGGCCATGGCCTTCAGATAGTCCTGAACTGAGTCCTAGACCATTCCCTCCAGATAGTTCTGAACTAAGTCCTAGACCGTGCCCTCCAGAGAGTCCTAGACTATGTCCAGATGACGAATGGGATCCAAGACTGATCCCAGAGGATGATAGATGCCCACCGTCGTAGCCATAACTGCTTCCATAGCTTCCCCCGTAGCTACTGCCATATCCAAGGGCTTCTCCGAAGACACCACGCTTTGTGGTCTTCTTCTCTGAGCTTGACTTACTGGCCCACGTTGACGAGATGGTAAGGACTACCAGAAATATCTGAAAGAAACCATGAATTAAAAAATTACATTTTCCAAATTGCAGATTTAAAATAAATCGAAAATATTATTATATTTAAATGCTTTATGATATGAAATTTAAGATTTCTAACGGGGGTTACGCTCTTTATCGACTGTTGTTATCTGGGAGCTTCGTATTTAAAATACCAGTAACTTTGTTATTCTTAGGTATATTTTTATTAATTTATTAATTAATTATTAGGTATTAAAAAAAAAAAACTGTAACTACGGCAAATGAAATCTAAATTTATTCTTGAGTACTTACAGCTATTTTCATTGTAGAGCCGCACAGGTAGTGTAACGATTCTGTACAGTAAATAAGTGTATATATACATACGAAGATTCGAAAAAAGAGGGGTGAACATTTTTTACTTGTAACTGAACGAGTTACAGAAAAACCGAAAGATGCTCTACTTTTGTGAGACGGAAGGCCTTGTTATGCAATTACGTATTACGCTGATTATGTGGCGAGATGCATTGGTGCCGGTATATACGCGACTTTGAACCACAAAACGGTGTAGCGGTCAGAGTGCGACAGGACAGAACGCGAGGATTTATGATTGCTTTAATAAAAACAGCTTCTTGCGATCTTTAAAAGCTTTAAAAATTTCATAAAGAATTGTGTTTTTAACATACATAGAGACCGTGCTAACATTGTTTTAAAACCTTTTAGCGCGAACCTGATGATGCCCAATGGCAAAAGACGCTATATTTATAGGTAAAATAAAATATAACAATTCGCTATAAGTTCACCTTGTTAAAAATAGAGCGAAGATCTTTGCTTCTCTATAAAGACAAAGATCAAAAAGCTCTGATTTTAAATTAAAAACCTTTTGCATTATTAAATTAAAGTTTTAGGTTTGGTTTATTGGTTGTTAAGATCAGGAAGTTTACAAAACCTAGTTTAAATTAGCCGACGTCTCGGAAATATAATTCCTTCTTCAGGGCTAGTTATGGTAGGCCCCACGAGTCAACACAAACCGGACAGTTTTACCTGAACCAATTATGGCAACTTAATTCTACTTTACTCTAAATTTAGTTCTGTGTCACTACTATTAATCTTCATCTAAACTTATTATTAAGGGTTGAACATTAGTACTTATACACATATAAGTATTTTCCACCTTAATTACATGTTGTATATGATTTTTCCAACTGTCTGTAGAAATGTTACTTACTATGTTCTTTCATAGCTGGTATTGGTTTGAAATTTGTTGGTGCTTATTCTTCTACTATACTGGAATTTCTTTGTTGCGATGATCTTCTTGCATTGTTCTGTTTTCTTCATTGATTTGCTTGCTTATTTTCGCTATTTTGTTCCGTGTTGTGTTTTTTTTTTTGGTGTTGTATTAGTTTTTTGTTTTGGTACTTTTCATGACTTTTTCTTTTTTTTTTGTTTCTCTATTGTTTTTGTTAATCCTTGTTTTTGTTGTTGTGTATTGTCGATCGTATGTGTGAGTTTTGTATCATTGGATTTGTCGATAAGTCTGTCCTTTCAAAGTATTTAGTTATTAATTTTGTATTGTGTTCCGCAATTGTTTCCATTTTTAGGTCTCTGTGTAATACAGCTGTCGGTACGTGTCTTTGTGCGTTAGTTATAATCCTCATTATTTTGTTTTGTAGTATCTGTAGTTTTTGGTATCTTGTCTTGTTTACGGTGCACCATGTTGGTACACCGTATGTCAGTACAGGTCTAATTATGGTCTTGTAAACTGTTGTTTTTGTCTTTGAATTAAGTTTGCTTCTGGCGCAGAGTAGGGGATACACTGCACCCATTTGTCTGTGTGCTTTTTTAAGTCTAGTCTCGACATTGTCGTTCCATGACAACTTTTTGTCAAAGACGAGACCAAGATAGCTCGCTTTAGGGCCTCCACTCTATGACTTTATTATTTACTTTGACCCTTGTTTCTGGCAGTCTTAGTCTCGCCTTTGAGAAAAATATGGCCTGTGTCTTCCCCTCATTAAGTCGCATCTTCCATGTATCCAGCCAATTCTGCAGAAGCTGGATATGGCGCTCTAAGTGTAAAACTACTCTCCAGGGCACTCCTGAGGTGGCAGTAATCGCGGTGTCATCAGCGAACAGGTATAGTTGTGTAAATTGATTGTGCGGGATATCCGCTGTGTATATGTTGTATAGGATTGCAGCGAGTGGTGACCCTTGCGGGACCCCAGCTCGTGCAACCCTGGTTTGTGATAGTGTATTGTCTGTTGACACCGCGAATTTTCTGTCCTCAATGTACGATATAACAACTCTGATTAGAGCGTCTTGCATGCCTAATCTAATTAATTTTAAGACAAGTCCGTCGTGCCAGACCTTATTAAACGCCTTAGAGACGTCGAAAAAGACTGCCCCTGTTGACTGGTGGTGGTGGTTAAACCCTCTGAGTATATTGGTCGCCAGTATTGTCGTTTGGCGCACCGTGCAATGGGCAGCTCTAAAACCGAACTGCTCTGGTGGTAAAACGTCATTGTTAAATACAAAATCGGTTACCCGATTTAGTATTAGTTTTTCAATGACTTTGCCAAGACAAGATAATATACTTATTGGTCTATAACTATTAATTTTACTACAGATGTATTTAATGTGGGGAAGTATAATTATTTCTAATATTTGATTTTACTTGGTGTCATATTAGTTCGATTAGATTAAATAATAGTAGGGAGGAAGACGCAACACTGTATGTCCATTTTCTGTTGTAAGTTTATCACACACGTATTTTGGATTTCTGCTTTTGTACTATTAAAATTAGGAAACATTTTTACTTGATGACTATGATAACTAGCATCGTCTATGACAATAACGATATTTTTGGGTGTATTTTTAAGGAGTCGATGTTTAAACCAACCTTCAAAAAAATGTGCGTCAGTGTCTTGGTGGTAATCTAGAGAAAAATTCGCTATGTTTTTAGCTGAAAGCAACAGACAGTTCGGAACAGATCCGTTTTGTAAACCTGCGTGTATTATTGTTATTTTTGCCGTTATTTAAAGGAGCAGTGGTTTGACATTTTTTTGAAAAATCATTTCATTCTTGTCTTGCTGTGTCATGTGTATCGAACCATGTTTCGTCAAGACAGATAATCGATCGATTTTCTGCTCTATATTGTTTAATAGCCGTTAAATATTTATGACGCCATTCCCGTAAACGTTGAGATTCCATTACGATTTGTCTTTTATCAATTGTGTGAAACACATTTAAAGCAAAATTTAATTTTTCCTGCTCGAAATGCTCCAAGAAATGTTTGTTTCGTCGTTGGTAAGCCTCTTTTTTAGGGAAACCAGGGTAGGTACAGATTGTTCTTCATACATTTGATACATTTTCCTTCCTAATAAATCCAAAACATTCTCATCAATACTTCTAGATGTGCCACAGTAACTTCGCTTCTTTCTCGGAATGATAGATTTCAGTACTATATCCTTTACCGAAAATAAATAAGTACTTTTTAAAGCAGACGTCTAGGCTAAAGCATCACTTGATATAAAATCACTTTTCATCAAAGATTGGTACGCATTTTTAGTTATTTCTATAGCATTGGGAGATAAATGCTTTCTGCTGAAAGTGACACTATAAGATACCCCACTCTCAGCACAAGCACATGGACGTCACGTTCTAACACTAATACAGCAAAAATATCACGCGTTGGTAAACCAAACACTAATATAACAAAATTCACTCGTCGGAAATCCAATTGGAACTAAAATTATTAAAAATCAATTTGCGATTTATATGTTACTAGGCGTTTATACCTACTTAAAATGGTATAGCAATTAGGGATGCAGGTAATTTATCCGGCTCTGCCCAAAAAGATGTAATTTTGGGAGATTTTATGGCCAGAGGGATATTTAGGGTTTTATGGCAGTCAAAATATCCACGGTATAATATAAACTTTACTATACACATCTTAAAAAATAAGTAAGTTTTAAAATCTTCGCTAGTAACCCCATTTTTCGATTTTACATAACTATAGGAACCATTTATCCAACCGGTACCTATCGCACATAACTGCAGTACCTACACTTCTCCATATGGTTTGCTGTCAACCATTGCATTACTACTTGTAAATATAAATATTTATCCTGCCATTTTCTCTGTAATGTTTTGTGAATTTGTTCTAGATATTTCCTTGTGATGTAACTTAATTTTCCGCGTTCAAGTACTGTCGTCAGTATATATCAAATAGCATAGATTTAGAATAATATATAAATTGACAATTTCTTATGACTTCATTGCATTCATTTTTAAAAATACAGAATAAAAAAAATTATTTTAATTTCGCATTAACTCATTTTCACAATACAATGTGGCATGAAAAAGTTTGGAAACATTTAATATAATACAATATAATTTATTAATATAATACCTGTATCTTTGTTTACCTAACATTTGAAAGAGTAGTAGATAAGCCTATATAGATCGTTTTTATTAATACCACGCAGTATACAATATAACTTTATTTTTCTTATTTTTGTTTGGAAACAGAATAGGTAGGTAACTAAAAAAATTGAAGAGATCTAGCAATATTCTCAAAGAGGTAGTTACAGAATTGTTTTTTAAAATGCCCTTTGTTTGTTAAGGTTCTAGTTTTTTCAGGAATTCAGTTATACAATTTTGTACCATAGTACGTTACAAAATGTTGCATTATTGTTGTCCTAGTTCTAAAAATGTATACTAGTTCACTTTTTTAATTTTTTGAAATTCTCATTTCAGTGAGAGAAATTACATACCTTAACAGTGTACAATGTTCTAATATTACTGTCCTCTGGAATAAAGTTGATTTGTAGGAAAAAGCTTTGGTTTGTTAAGACTAACTTTCTCAATATAATTTTGGGTAACTCGAAGTTATTCCAGATTACTGTTACCCCAGACCAGAATACCATCTTAGTAGAGGTTCGACAAGCGCCATATAAACTATGATGATGAACTTCTTGTTTGGAATTTCTCTCAGAGTATAAGCATCTGACTTTTGTGTACAAATATAAAACGTGTTGGTCCCATTTAAGGAGCTTGTCAACGACTATACCTAACTATTTATTGCAATTGACCTCCAATAGTGGTTCATTAATATCAGGAATAGCAATTTGTTTAAAATAAGGTCGATGTACAGAATTTATAGAGAAGGCAATATAGTGTGACTTTTTGATACTTAAAGTTAATTTGCGGCTGTCCAGAAAACTTTTCGTTTCTACGAAAACTTTTTTTATTTTTTCTTGCAGTAAATACTCTCGTCTTTTTTTTTTTATATTATCTATGTATAAGTTAAACAAGATCGGTCCCTCCACAGTACCTTGTGGTAAAGTCTGTTCAGAGATATAAGAAAGTGACTAACTGATCCCTATTAGCCAAGACCCGGGCAAGCTTTAAAATTGAAATATGGCCGAACAGGTCCGTATTTTGCTTAGAATTAAATCACGGTTTGTAATAAAAATAATTAAGACATTAAATAATATTTTATTTATGTTTAAATGTGAAATTACAAGTTATTTTATTATTAAAAATTATATTTATGATTACAAAAATATACAAATTATTCGGTACTTATAATAATTATTCACTTAATATATCAATATCACTATCGCTATCGTCATCTGTTCTAAATATTATTTGTGCTATATTGTTATATGAATATAGGATTTTTCCACTTTTTCAACATGTGTAACAGAATTTGCCCAACTTTGTGAAGGGATGTTAAAAGCTTCAGTTTCTATAAGCTCAAGTACACTGGGGTTAATAGTAGGGCAAATATTGTTACGAGGAATGACAGAATTCAGTTGGTGCCAAACATGTTCGATGGGATTAAATATACAATGGTATGGTGGAAGCCTTAAAACTGTATGCCCTAGATTGTTTGCATAATTAGCACAGAAGTATTCCTTTTGTAGTTTTAAACTTTGTAAAACCTCAATTAATTCAATTTTCTTTCAATTAATTGCCTTTGGTGTATTCTTCCTGAAAATAAATGTCATTATCATACATGTAGTTTTGGATTGTTGCTTTGTGTCATTTGAGAAGGGAGTCTTGGTCAACTGCCCACTATGGTAGCTTGCATTGTCCATTACAATTACGCTATTCGGAGGTATATTTGGAATTAGCTTGCTTTTAAACCAATCTTCAAATAAATTAGCAGTGGTGTCCTCATGGTAATCCAGAGAAGAATCTTTAATGTTTTTTGCAGACAGAGAAAGTCCATTTGGAATCCATCCGTCTTTAGATCCAGAATGCAAAATCGTTATTCGTTTACCTCTTTTTGATGGCGCGCTTGCCGCTTAAGTCAACCCAACCCTTTTCCAGGGCATCATATGTGTCGAACCAGGTTTCATCCAAGTAAATAATCGGCCTTTGCTGATCTCTGTAAATCCTAATTTTTTGTAGATATTCGGATCGCCATTCCCAAATTTTACTGGATTCCATTAATTAAATTATCTAATGTAGGCACGCCTTGTTCCTCGTATAACTTGTAAATTTTACGCCGTATTATATATATCTTGATCACTTCCATCTTCCTTCGAGAAAATGCCAGTAATCGGTTCGTTATTTCCTCGCTAAAATGGGATTATTCACAATTTTCCATACAGTTGATGTTGGAATTTTTGTTAATGTGGCAGTTTCTTCTAACGCTGCTTGCTTGCTGACCGCACGTTCAATGATAGTTGAATACACATTGTTTATAACTTCCGTAGTTTCCACAGAAAGTGCTTTTCGACGGGGTTATCTCCTAAGATACATTGGGATCGTACATATTTTCCATGACTCATATACGACTAAGCAAGCGCTGTATTACACACGAAGTAAGAATAATTACTAAGCTAACCTAAGGAAGGTCGTTCCAGAGTGATGACGTTCTCCAGATGAAAGAATTTTTAAACAGTGTCGTTCGAGGGTCACTAAGCTGAACCATGGACGGGTGAGCTGCACTGGCTCGTCGCCAACCTGCCTTCAATATTCATCAGATCATGATTATCGATCAAGCGAATGGCTCTTCTTTGAATGGAATCTAGCAATCTCAGGGTATGTTTAGGAGCAGAGCCCCAAATATGCGAACATTACTCCAGTGATGGTCGAATTTGGACTTTATAGAGCATCAAAGTTCTTGGGGTGTATAGAGGTTTTTAGTTCGGAAAAGTAGGTACTCCAAGCTTCTGCGAGGTTGCCTTAGCAATGACCGCAACGTGACTATGCCAAGACATATGACTATCCAAATTAACGCCCAAAAAATGAATTGATGAAGCCAAAGGAATCGAGTGTTCCGCCATGACTATATTCGGTTCCTCAACATTAACTTTTTTAGAAAAAACTGCCGCCTGAGTTTTTTAGCGTTAAATTCTAGTTGGTTACTGTCACCCCAATACAGAATTTCTTCCAGGTTGTTAAAAGGATTTATCGTCTTGTCTTGGAAGCTTAAAGTTAAACTGAAAATTCTGGATTTCTGACACAATCTATTTTAATCATTCGTCTTGTCTTACTGACAATTCTTATCAAAACGTCAAAACTATATACAAGATAACTTAAAACTAACATTCTCCCCCGCTGGTGTAGAATCACATCATCAGGTATCTATAGCATGTGTAGAAATGCATTTCTTTGTGGTCTGGTATTTTTGTCTTTTTACTTTTTAATTTTGTAATAAATCTCAACTCCCAAGCTGTTACCCTGATTAATTTGTCAAATTCTGAATATCTCTCGATGTCCGGTAGATCATCATTTTGTAACAGTGTAACTATAACTATTTCTTTGGGCTTTTCGTCAATTTCATTTTGTGGAAAGGGTATTTTTGTTGTGAGCCATTCATCTTTGTTAGCATTATACAAAAATTCGGGACCTTGAAGCCAAAAATTCATACATTTTTCGATATTGCAGCAATCACTTCGGTCATTTGATCTTGTAGCGAGGTCTGCAGGATTTTTATGTGAAGGTACCCATTTCCAATCAGCGACATTGGTATTTTCTTGTATTTCTCCGATTCTGTGGGATTCGAATTGGCCTAACTTCTTGCCGTCTCCTCTGAGCCAATGCAAGACAGTTGTTGAATCTGTCCATAGGTAACTTTGAGTAATTTTAATTTCCAACTGTTTTTTCAACGTAACAAAAATTCTGCTTCCCATCACTGCAGCCTGCAGTTCTAAACGAGGAATGGACAGTGGTTTAAGAGGTGCAACTTTAGCCTTGGCAAAAACAAGAGAACCATCAATGCCATTCTTGTCAATTGTGAGCAAATACACAGCCGTAGCAAAGGCTTCCTTGCTTGCATCACAGAATATATGCAATTCTATTCTCTCAGCTGCATTTCTTTTACTTGATGAATAACATCTAGGAATTTTCAAAAGAGAAATCGTTTCGTTCAGAGCATTAAGCCACTGTTGCCAAAATATAAAAAGGTCGTGGTCAATTTTGTCTTTCCATTCAAGGCCTTTTCTCCATATGTCTTGTAACAAAATTCGTCCACGAATCGTAAATATAGAAATAAGTCCAAGTGGGTCAAATAATGACATAACAGTACTTAAAACTTGCCTCTTGGTTGGATTGCATTCTGTATTTGAAAAAATGGGGTCAAGGGTTACACGAAAATGGAAGTTGTCATCTTTTGCATTCCACCACAAGCCTAGAACTCTTTGAGGGTTAGAGTGACAGTCAAAATTAAGATCCTTAGAAAAATCCGGTTTCTCTGACAATCTTTTCATTATATCTTGACTGTTGGAAATCCAGTTTACCAATTCAAGCCCTCCTAGCTTTTGAATTCGCCTAACCTCGGTGATTGTTCTTATAGCTTCTTCGATTGTGTCTTTAGAATCTAAGTAGTCGTCAACGTAGTGTTTTTTTATAATTGCGTTTAAGGTATCTTCAGGAGAACAAGTAGCTCCAAATGTCATAACTTGCATTTCATAAACCTCTACTGGTTTTGTTGTATCGCCGTCTCGCCATAGTAGTCTTTGTGCTTGCTGATCTTCAGACCTGATTGGTATTTGATGAAACATTTCACGTATGTCGGCGCAAAATGCTATTTTACTTTGTCGAAACTTAGTTGAAACTCCAACAAGGGACTGTAATAAATCGGGACCAGCTAACAGGTGGTCGTTTAGGCTATACCCTTGAGATTTTGCTGCTGCATCCATAACTAGACGCAATTTTGGTTTGTTGGTCGTAGAAACTCCAAAATGTGGCAGGTACCAGGTTCGGGAAGTTTCCACTTCTGCTTCTTCTTTTGAAAGCTTTTTTAAATATCTATTTTTTACATAACTTTTAATTTTGTTGCAATAATCTTCTTTATACTTTTCGTCTTTCTTCATTTTTCTTTCGATGCACGCAAGTCTATGAATAGCAACCGTTTTGCTTCCAGGTAGTACTACTCCATCATCTTTCCATAAAAGGCCGACTTCGAATCGATCACCCACTCTTTTGGTAGTATTCTCCATTATTTCTATAGCTCTTGCTTCTGACTTATTTGTCGGTAAATTTGGAATTGATACGCCAAATGATTCTATTGTAAATGAATTTTGAACGAGGTTATGAAGGTAATCATTAGTATCTTGATGGCAAATATGGAAATTAAATTCATTTTTCTTTAGAAATTTATTTTCGGCGCGTCCATGAATAATCCATTCCAAAGTAGTTTTTGTTGCTATCGGTGAATCTGTAGGACCTTCGCATATTTTGCGGGCTACTGTCAAATGAATATTGTCCTGCCCAATTAGTAGCATGGGTTGATGTCTAATTTCAGTGAAAGGAATACCTGCTAGATATGAATAGCTACGGAATTCATTCTGCGATATATGCTGTTCTGGCAATGCTAAGTTGTTTACTGATCTTACACCTGTCAATTTGGACATTCGGGCATTTTCGTGTATTCCTGATATGTCGACGTCAAAGCAAATGGAATTTAAGTGAGTTGTCCTCATTTCGTTAGTCCACTGTACACAGAGCGGTACGCTTTCACCTGTGACACCTAAACGATCAACCAGGGAACTATCCATCAAAGTAACTGTTGCGGCTTCATCACATAGAGCTACAATTTGTATTGTTTCTCGAGGTCCATGTAGTAAGACGTTCACCATTCTTAGAAGTACATTTTTGGAGCCTTGGCCCATTGCTAAAAGTGTCTCACGATCGGTATTCTTGTTAGATGGTATTTCTTCTGGTCTATTTTTATGTAAAAGCGTATGATGACCTTGCTTGCATCCATTAATATTGCAAGTTTTTCTGTGCTGGCATTTGTTGGTCTGATGTCTACTTTTCAGGCAGGAAAAACATAATTTTTTGTCAGTCACAAATTTCCAACGCAAGTCTATGTCTTCCTTTTCAAATCTGCGGCACTTTTCAATTTTATGTTTGCCTTCTCTACAAAATGTACATTTGTCGTCTCTTTCTTGTGTTGTATATGTAAATTCCCTGAGCTTTTGTCGACTTTTGTTATAATTTTTGGGTGAAATAACAAAATTTGCTGCATTTGACAATTCCAGCAACCAATCTGAGAATACTGCAAGATTTGAACTTCTATTTTTCAAAATAAATTCTCCCCAGCGAAATTTAAGAGATTCTGGCAATTTTTGTACTAAATCTTTTAGAAGCTGTGGATTTTGAAGGTGATTTTGGCAATTTAGGGATTTTATGGTCGAAACTAAACCCGAAAGTTGATTTGAAAATTTTATCATACCTTCTAGATCATTTTCTCGCACTGGATGTGTTGCAGCTACTTTATAAATAATGGTCTCAATAATTTGATCGGGTCTTCCAAAACGCATTTCTAAAATTTTCAGTACAGTATCTAAATTATCTGGGGCAATTAACATACCAATAACTGCACTTCTAGCTGCTCCACGTAAACATTTTTGAAGCTTTGTCATCTTTTCTTCATTATCATAGTTGCATGCTGTTGAAATTTTGTTAAAATTTGAAAAAAATAATGGCCAATCTGCAGGATTTCCATCGAATATTGGAAAGTCACGTTCAAAAAACCGTTTTGGCTCTACTGCATTTTTTAATGCTTCACATAACTTGTCAATATCTGTCTTTTCGTTCTTATGTTCGTTAAAATTTTTAGGTTTGAGGTCTTCCAGGTCAAACTCTTGTTTGGAAAACGATTCTGGTAATTCATTTACCCATTTTTGAACTGCACGTGTCTCATGAAATGTTGAATTGTCTGTCTGTTTATCTGATTTTGTATGACTATTAATAGATCCACTTACTTCAGCTTCACGTAACTGCTTTTCTATTTCAAGAACATGTAACTTTTGTTTCATAAATTCTTCCATCAGGTCTTGTTTCTTTTTTTCAATTTCAAAGGCTATTTTCATTCTTTCAATATCACCACAAGTTCTATTACTCGAAGATTTGTCATAAGTTAGGTGTTTCTCACCTTCAGTCATTTCAGTAGGTGTTACAGTTATAGCTGTCAAAGGTCTTGTCAATTTTTCAACATCTTTTTCTGTAACTACACTCCTGGTCTCACTTCTTGAACTTCTTATGGCTTTATCTGCACTTACTTGTGAAATTTCTGTTAATACTCTGCGTCTTATTTGAGCAATTTCTGGCCAAACATAATTAGGATCCAACTGTCTACCTGTCTGTCTTTTACCTTGATTTCTTTCCATATTATCTTATGACTTGATATTTTATATGTTCTGTATCTTCCAAAGGGCTTTTTCTTTGTCTTTCGAAGGACCAATCTTACACGGAATTATCGTCTTGTCTTGGAAGCTTAAAGTTAAACTGAAAACTCTGGATTTCTGACACAATCTATTTTAATCATTCGTCTTGTCTTACTGACAATTCTTATCAAAACGTCAAAACTATATACAAGATAACTTAAAACTAACACAGGTCTTTGATGAGATGTGAGACTTCCTGCTGCCTATGAAGATGTGCATTGGCAGCCGATGTCCGAGCATCCAAAGTAAAAGATGAAACAAGTGTGCTGTCATCGGCAAAGCTATAAATAGGATTTTTAGTTTTTTCCAAAAGATCGTTAATGTATAGTAAAAAGAAGGTGGGAGACAATATGGAACCTTAAGGGACTCCGGCGTTGATGTTAAATGTGTTTGAAAGAAATCCGTCCATTGCCACTCGCAGAGAACGGTATTTAAGAAAGCTTGACAGCCATGAACAAAATTGAACCGGCATTCCGTATGCTCTCACTTTAGTTAGGAGCCCCTCATGTCACTACATTCGAGGATATCAAATAGAATCAAGACATTGCTATGAGTAACAAAAATAAATATTAAAAAAAGAGGTTTAGGAACAGAGTCCACTTAAATAACATTGTATTACCCAATTCCACCACCGGGTGTCCAAAACTTTGGGGATAAAATTATTTTTTTATTTATTCTTGTATGACCCCACCTATATTACATGACGTATCGCAAATTAAAAAATAAAAACAGGGGAGTAAATTTGATTGAAATCAAAACGCAAAAATAATAATTGATAGTTTCGAAAGATTAAATTTAAACAATATTCTTTCGTTCAATTTTTCTTGTCCGCATCCGCATCCGTAATGGCTGTTATTATTGCACTGGGTCATTTGACACTCATAATTTTAAACCGGTCTAAAATCAATTAAACTCTCTTGGGAATCTACTTCTTGATAGTCAAACATTTATTAATGCAGATATTGATAATAACATAATTCCACTGAATATGGATGCAGCTAAATACCAATCGAAAGGGGCCGTTTTGCTTATAAAACATGATAATATCTGATTAAATAATAAGCCACTCAGAAATGGTAGATACTTAAAACTAATCCGAATGGACGTTATCAGCGATCTGACGATTATCAAACGGTAAAAAGGTTAAAGTTGATCATTTCGAAATTATACAAGATATTCGTTGCAGGTATCGGCTGTTTGATGATTTCCGAGATACAGGGAAGGTACCTAAATTGTAAAGATATTTTTTGGTACAGGCTGTCTCGGGTTAACTATAGATAGAATGATACCAATCGATGATATAAATCATCTGAAATATGCGGTAGAATTAGGTCAAGCTCAGAAAACACCAAGATAATTTGCATAATAAAATATAAATATTAGTGGAATTACTAAGTTTCAACACTAGCATAATCTCAATCATTTTCCAATGGTAATTATTGTTTGCAATTTCAGCTGAATGCGACTTTCAAGTGCAAATAAAATAATAATTACTAAAAAAATGATATAATTGGAATATTAAGACTATAACCATTTTACTATGCTATTAATAATACTTTAGGCGTTTATGAGATACAGAAGGAAAGTGTTTTCAAGGTCCTTCTCAATAGACATTGTTATTTATATTATAATTAGTAACAGAAAATTTGCCTTGGTGAAACCTATGTACAGGATTTTACTTAATGCATTGTATGTACTTATTTTAATACGTGATTCCTAGATCTTTTTAAGTCAAAACGTTCATATAAATATACCTAAAATGCTTGGTTTATACAGGGTGTCTCTAAAAGGTCTGTAAAAAATCTGAGCACATATTCCTGAGGCCAAAATAAGGCGATTTAAAGCAACTTACCTTAGTCCGAAATTGCTCCGTTTCCGAGATACAGGGTGGTAAATTTATAAAATAAAAATCGAATTTTTTCAAATTAATGAACATTTTTTAACGTATTACTTTAAAACTTGATTCCCGGGGGTATTTTGGGATGCGAAACCCGAATACGGACACCTTTTACAGTGGCCATTAGAGAGCGCTCCACAATGCACTTCTTATGGTTTAGAATGGCCATAACTTTTTTATCAGTGTAGTTTTTTCCTTATTTTTGTTAGGGAACTAACTTTTTGAACATTTTGAAACAAAAAGGGTACTCTTGGGAAAATTCGCTAAAGTAAGCCGTCTTTGAGATATTTCAGTTTTTAGTGTTCGATGCCGCACAGGAATATTTAAATTATTTTGAATAAAAAATTCTGCTATTAGTAAGTTTTCGGCAGGAAAAATGTTTCACTTGGGTTAGTTACAGCAAGTTTTGCAGGAAGAGTTCGAGTATGGATTTTTTTCTTAATTAAATGAAGAACAATTTTATTTTAAAAGTACCTAAATTTATTTAGCATAAACTTTTAGTAATTGTTCAAAATGACCTCCGTTAACATAAGTACAAAGATTAATACGACGTAAAAAGTTTAAATTTACTCTTTGCATCAATTCCGCATCGTTCTTTAAAATGTTGACTGCATTTTGAATTCTCCCACAATTCCTCTTCATTATTAATCGGTCTGGAGTATACCATCGTTTTTAAAAATCCCCATAAAAAATAATCCAACGGAGTCATATCCGGTGAGCGTGGCGGCCACTTTGCAGGAGCGTCATTTCCTCTACCGATCCATCTGTTTGGATACTGTCGATGCAAATAATTGCGGACATTTAAACTAATATGTCTGTTGCAAAAAAAATTTTGAAGGTGTTCATCGAACCGGTAAAAAATCCGAGGATTTTTGGATGTGACACTCTAAAAAAGTATCTAAAAAAAATACATTTTCCACTGCTTAATCACTGACCACATTTCATCCTCAAAGATAACAGCAAACATTTCTTATTCAGAATAATTTAAAAATTCCGGTGCTGCATCGAACACTAAAGATCGAAATATCTCAAAAACGGCTTACTTTAGCGAACTTTCACAAGAGTACCTTTTTTGTTTCAAAACGTTCAAAAAATTAGTTTCTTAACAAAAAAGAAAAAAACTACACTGATAGAAAAGTTATGGCCATTCTAAACCATGAGAAGTGCATTGTGAATCGCCCTCTAATGGCCACAGTGAAAAGGTGTCCGTATTCGGGTTTCGCATGCCAAAAAACCCCCGGGTACCAAGTTTTAAAGTAATACGTTAAAAAATGTTCATTAATTTTAAAAAATTCGATTTTTATTTTTTAAATTTACCACCCTGTATCTCGGAAACGGAGCAATTTCGGACTAAGGTAAGTTGCTTTAAATCGCCTTATTTTGGCCTCAGAAATATGTGCTCAGATTTTGTACAGACCTTTTAGAGACACCCTGTATAGGAAGCTAGCTTAATTTTTTTTGGAATTTTTTCAATAATTTCGCAATTTGCAAATAATTTCAATTTTCTAATTACATAGATAGCAGATGAAAGTCTACTTTCCAGCGACTAAACATGTGAAGTCCAGCTAAGTGTGTCGTTGAGAATCAAGTCTATAGAACCTTTACCGCTTCTTCCCCTCACAACAGCATGATTCGTCGAGAAAAGCACCTCCTGTGTTTTATCGGTATTTAAACTAAGACAATTCTGAAAATTAAGAGTCGGACATTTGGCGACTGCTCTTCGGTATCATTTAATTTAATACTAATTGATTCTAATTAAAAACAAAATATTTGCAAAGAATAATCAGCTGAGGAGAAAAACGCAAATATTTCAGTGTCTTTTATTGTCAACAATAAATTATCTTATATAATAATAATCTCCTTAAAAAATTGCGTCGACACCTGGTTCGAAAAAATTCTACACCCAAAAACCTTACGCAACGATCGTGTGAGTAACGCCGATTTGTGCCAACAATATCCCCATTTATATAAAAACAAATAATAAAAAACAATAAATTTCTTTCATTGAAGTCTTGCTGCTGACAAACCAGACTTGTTATGTGCTAAAAAGCAGTCGCACGAATAAATCCTGTCGGTGATTATGTAAGATGGATTGTAAATGGCTTTTCACTGATTAACTTTAACCTCTGTCCGCCAAAAGTTTCGCCAAATCGCTTAATTTGTTTTATGGGTTTTTTTCGTTTTTAATGTGCAGCAATATGTAACTCTGGGTTGACCCGAATAAAAAACAGTATTACTTGCATTTCCTTTATTTTTACTAAACTGGTGGCCAGAAGAAACGGACACCGTAGAGTCGTATGACTTTGCCATTTAAGGTCTCTTTGCCAAAAAGGACACTTACATTTTTTTAGTGTATAAAAATTCAATATTTCAAGGTTATTAATGAATTATCGGAAGAAAGTGGGCCTCGTATGAAACAACGAATGACACCATTTGATTCAGCGTGTCGAAAAGGCTCTATATTTGTACATAGTTATGTTTTATAATTGCGCTCCCACCTAAAGAGGTTATAAAAGCATAATTTTTCCTGCATTATCTTTTAAACTTGTAAAAAAAAAATTCGCGCATCGCAAAATTGAAAATAATTGCAAATTTTCTTTTTTAAATGGAACACCCTCTATATTTTTTGCCAGTACAAATAATCTCTTTCCCCTGATTTCAAAAATATATAAAACATGCCAACATTTAGTGCAGCTGTTTTTGTCATATTTAAGTTTATAATCTTATATCTTGAAGAGCAACTACACTAGAATATTCCAGTTCATTCGAGTTTTCTTCAGCCCATTGAATAACAGTATTTAAAGATTTCAAAGCTTTACTACTGGAAATTAATTTGTCTGTTACAATGGGATTTGCTGTCTTCATCCTCAATTTCAATTTCTTCATCTTGCTGATTTTTAGGCTGGCAGTCCTCATTCCAACCTCAATTAAATTGTCATTTTAAGAACATACATACCTATCTACATAGATTTTTTAATTTTTTAACTTACAATGGTGTTCATGGCCTTTAAGGTATTCATAATTTCAGCTTCTGCATATTCCGAATCTTTGTCGCTTAATCGTAATTTCAAAATACTTAAAGGGATGTTTTCCTCTTCCTCATCAGAATGTTTTTTTTTTATTTGTATGTGTGTAATTTCGCTCTAGCGAGGTTTTATTTGTTCACTATTCAGAGGTTGATGTTAATATTTGTGCGTTCAGTAGATTGGATAGTTCATTATATAGTATGTTCACTTTAGCGATACTTTACTGTATTTAAAAAAAAGCTGAACTAAATGTTGATATGCTATATATTTTTGAAAACAGGGGACAGATCTCTGACGGAAAATACATGAGGTGTTCCATTTAAAAAAAGAAAACTTGCAATTGTTTTTCAACTGTGTGATGTGCGTATGTTTTTCAGTCTGAAAGCTAACACGGGGAAAATTATGCAACTTTGGTATTAAAAGTATTTTTTTCTGTAACTTACAGCCAACCCCTCTATGTGGTTGTGCAAATATAAAATATACCTCTGAACATACCCGGAACTTTTTTTGGTTTTCGGAATTTTGATCTTTAGATCAATTGAAAATTTAAAATATACAGGGCGTTTCAGAAGTACGGTACGTAACTTAAATCGGTGATTCCTTATGACATTCTAAGAGAAAAAGTTTATATGAACATGTGTCCGGAGTTGCCCCGCTTTTGATATACAGAGTGTTAAAGTTTTTTAAAAAACATCGATATTTTGGCCATTTTCAACATTTGCTTTGACTAACTGTTGCATTTTTTATTTGGTATCATTATTTAAAAAAAAATTATTTTTTTCAATTAACTTTCTGTGCATGCAATAAAGTGGTTCATATGAACTTTTTTTCTTATAACATCATAACAAATCACCCCCTAAGTTACTTACCATACTTCTGAAACATCCGTGTATATCGAAATGGTAAAAAATTCAATATTTCAAGGCGATTGGTGAATTATTGGAAAAAAATGGGCCACGTATAAAACAACGAATGGCACCATTTTATTCAGCACCAGCGTGTCGAAAAATCTCTATATTTGTACATTCCAGAACTTTTTTTGGTTTTCGAAATTTCGATTTTTAGATTTACTTTGATGGTATAATTCCTGTTTTTGGATTTCGACGTATGATTTAATTTTTTGTTTCCTGGTGGGTAGGAATTTGAAATTTCAGGTGGACATAATGGGGGTGTCCCAAAGGTATAGTCAATAATAAGGGGTCAAAATAGAGTCCTCACGTAACTAAACTACACCTTCGCAAAGAGTATACTCTGAAGATGTTTTTTCTTAATTTTTTCGAAACCATTAAAGATACAAACTCTAATATTAGGTATTCGAGTAAACTTTATAGGCCGAATTAAACTATTGTTGTTAAAATGTCGATAATTTAAAAGAAGCGTTAGAAATAGGGGAGGGCGGAGTTAAAATAGAAAAAAAAAGAATTAAATTTCAATTTTTTCAAAATAAACATATGTAGCAGGAATTTAGTAACTGACATTTTTATTCAATGAGATTGTGAAAAACATAAAAATTTGGGTAAATAAAATTAATTATGTTTTCTTTTTCAAATGAAAGGTAGTTTTTAAATCGAAAACGGTGCTCTAAATCGTGTCTAACTAGAAGTACATTTTTCTTGCAAAAAACGTTAAAGCTTTCTAATTTAACACAAAAAAGTATAAAAATCAATATAAATAAGAGTTATATTTTGACTTCGCCTTACCCTATTTCTGGCGCCACTTTTAGATTGTTGACATTTTAGCCACAATAGTTCGATTCGGCGCGGCGTGTAAAGCTGACTAGAATACCTAAACTTCAAGTTTGTATCTTTATTAATTTTGGAAACATTAAGAAAAAATCATCTTCAGAGTCTCCGCTTTGTCTATATGGGAATATAGAACAAAATGGTACATAACCTTCGGACCCTATTTTGATCCGATCCGTAACTATTGACCATACCTTTTACGACACCCTGTATATTCAAGGGTGCATAGAATGGTCAGTCGTCGATTTTCTTTTAATTATTTATTATTAAGTGCTGGTGAGTAATGCGAAATAGAAAATCTAGGTGACTATAATTGGGAGTTAAACTAAATATACCGGGTGTTGCATCGTCGAGCGGGACATAGGAAATCCCATGTAATTTTAAATGGGGTCAATTATTGGCTTTCCTAATTATTTTAGAGAAAAATTCTATTTAGGTTTATTAAAGAGCACTAAAACCCACATTCAAAAGAATAACTTTAGATATTTTTGATGAGCCCGTTTACGGGTTATCGCCGATTTCTTTTTAACTATTTCTCCTTTTTATGGCCCCGTATTTGCGGGCACCAGTCAAGGTAAAAGGTGACTGTCAAATAAAGTTGTCATTTTGAAATGTGTGCTTTATTGTTATAAAAACTCGTACATCGAAAATATTAAAGGTGTATTTATGAGTACAAATTAATCTGAATAAAACTAAAATAAAGTATCCAATTACAAGGTTAATTATGACATTTTACATGTTTCAATATTTTACTAATTAATAGGTAGGTACTATTAAATTGTTAGAACTTTAGGATTTAAGAAGATGTTCAAATATTCCTCAAAATGACAACTTTATTTGACAGTCATCTTTTACGTTGACTGGTGCACGCAAATACGGGGCCATAAAAAGGAGAAATAGTTAAAAAGAAATCGGCGATAACCCGTAAACGGGCTCATCAAAAATATCTAAAGTTATTCTTTTGAATGTGGGTTTTAGTGCTCTTTAATAAACCTAAATAGAATTTTTCTCTAAAATAATTAGGGAAGCCAATAATTGACCCCATTTAAAATTACATGGGATTTCCTATGTCCCGCTCGACGATGCAACACCCGTATGTTATTTAATAAAATTTTAAAAGCTAAATTGTAATTGGTTTTTAATTTTAGTTTTTTACCCAAATATGCATATTTTTGGATGCCACATGGTCGTAAGTACGAGAGAAGAGACGCTGCTGCAACTACTCAGTTATGCCCCTAAATATTGCCCTTGCTCAAATACAAAATAGGACTGATATGTACCTTCAAATGTTATGTTGTTGTCAAATGTTTTGCATTTTTAGCGAGCCATACACGGGCGATCTTTTCCTGCAAGAAAAATCATTCCCGACGGAATGAATGCGGGTCAGTGGGTAATAACTTGATTAGATTTATTAGCAATTTAAGCATTCAAGAAATTAGACAAGGAAATAACGCTAAGTGATATATTGTGTCAGTGTGCGATAACAAATTTATTTTCTATTTAGTTTCATGAGAGGAAAGAATGTCAGTATTGAACCTTCCTGTATGGCCCAGTAATGGCAAACTCACACCGATTTTCAGGTGACTTTGCCAACCAAAAACTATACTTTTAGACGTATTTAAATTTTGTGTTAAATGAAAGTGATAGAAAAGACATTGTTATAGAAATAAAACAATATAATCAAACTTAAAATATCTATTCCTTCAGTTGAAATGTGCAAAACAATACTTGAAGAAAAGGTCACCACAAAATTAAAAGTAAACACATTTAAAACATAGACTCAACATAAACTGCTAAAAGAAGTCAGTACAACATTAAAGCTTTACAATAATTCCTGCAAACTATAACAATTTACGTGCAGTAAATATTTTTTTAAACGATGTTCAAATATATTTAAATAATAAAATAAAATAAATTTAAATTTAAATTGAGAGCATCTCAATGACTGGTTTAATGAAAATTTAAGAGACATGCGTAATCATCTTCACTTTCTTCACGGTTTATATAGAACCCTTCCTTCTCCTTAACTGAAACAAACAAACAAATGTTACAAATAACAGTATAGGACTTCAAATAGGGAAAAACAGACTAACAGGTTAATAAGAAATGCAGCGAACTATTAGATGCATGTGGAACATAATTAATGAACACAGAGGTGTCGTAAGTGAAAAACAGATCACGTCAAACATTTCCCCTAATGAATTTAATAATTCCTCACTAACATAGCAAACAGTATTCAGAAAAATATTAAAAACACCAACACAGATCCTATAGAAAATGTTAAGAGGGTAAGTAATATACCAAACTGTAAATACTCTTTTGATGAGGTAAGAGATGCGATCGCATTCCTGAAAAATAAAAACAGCAAAGATCCATCCGCCTGGTCTTAATGTAATTATTTTAAAGAAGATTTTAAATTGACAAATTTAATAAATCACTGCTGTCGAGAACATTGCTTTCCAGATATTCTAAAACATGCTGTAATCACACCCATTCAGAAGAAGGGTAGACGATGTGTCTAACTACAGACCTTTATAAATACTTTCAGTGTTTGCTAAGGTACTTGAGAACTAATAAAATCTTACTTATCCAGGCGAAGTCAGTGTGTAATCGGGAGGGATGATGAGGAAAATGTTACAGCATCTAAATACCTAGTGATAAGGAAAGGAGTACCACAGGGATCAATCTTGGGTCTACTTCTTTACATCCTGTATACCAATGAATTACCAGACGTTGTTCAGGAAGATCTTGTTATGTACGCCGATGATACTTCACTGCTGCTTAGTGAAAAAAGTCAGGAGGTGGTGGTTGGTAAGGTAAGTGAGGCCATTCGCACACTCAACTCATGGTTTTCCTCAAATAACATGCTTGGATAGTCTTGTCCTATCCAGTTTTGTGCCGAGAAATAGTCACAATACCATGATGAAAATTTGGAACAAAATTCCTTTTTAAGTAAGAGGCTTGTCAAAGCCCAAATTTCTCAGCTTCATAAAAAACACTTAATAAAAACCTCTCCTTATTCTTTGATCGAATTTTTCTCAGACTGCAGTTTTGACTAACATTGTCCGAGTGATAGACTTGATCTTCAATGTAGACCTGGCTGCTTGCTTTCTTGTTCGTCCTAATCCTGATGATAACAGGCTATGTATGCTATGCTGTAACCCAAATGAGAACGGGATGATTTGTGATGTTGTTCTGATAGTTTGTGATGTAATTCTGATATTGATTTGTTATTTAAAATTGTTTTAAAATTTTTTTTCCCTTAATTTTAATTTTTATCTATATTTTATTCTCTTAAATTATATAATATTAAATATTGTGAACTTTGTATGGACATGTTCTATGTGATATTAAAACCTCATTGATCCTTTTGCTATTACCCCAACATACCGTTCCATACGACAGTGTCGAGCTAACATAGGCGTAATAATAGGACAAAAGTATTGGTCTATTAACATATGATCTTAAACGCCATAATACAAATAAATAACGGGACATTTTTGTCAAGACATCATTTACATTATTATTCCACGATAGTAGCGAGTCCAATTTCAGACCCAAAAACTTAGTGCAGTCCACCTGTTTCATTAGGCCAGTCTTGGATTTTATTAGTAGGCTAATGTTACATTCCCTTGTAGAAAACATTATCGCCTCACTCCTTGATAGATTTAGTAAGAGTTTAATTTCGTCACTGAAGAGCTGAATATTCGAAGCACAAGTACTAGCCTTACAACTTAAATCATCCACATCCAATGAGGTTACTATAGCAGATATATCGTCCGCAGACATTGTGAGACTTGATTTACCTTACTGTCCATGATATTATCTATAAACACAAGAAAAATAACCGGTCCCAGGACACCTCCCTGTGGGACTCCCATATCAACATTCAAAGGCTCAGAAGCATACTCCCCACTCGCCGCTCTCAGGACTACCCTCTGCTGGTAACTAGCTTCTTTTCATCCAAATTCTTTATTATACTGTTGATAGTAAATGTTATTTCGCAACATATTTAGAAAGTCACTGCTGAAGAAGCAGGCGAATCCTAACGCTGAGGGATAGTTTGCACGATTTTCTATAATTGTCAGTGTCAGTATTTTCATCTCGTGCGGCATTTTTTTTTTTTTTTTGTTACTAAAACTTTCTGCAGTGCCCAATGCATATTCATTAAAAACTCACAATCTTGCTACGCTATATATATATATTTTGTCAGATTACACTATAACTAGTTTAATTTTGTTTAAAAAAAAGGGTTAATGTTGAGTAGCTGAGGCTTATCAGCTAGACTTCGCCCTCTAAGAATTGTAATTATTTTTAATTTATATTCTTAATAAAGACTAATATTACTATTATTATTATATATAACCTTCTTAGTTTGAAAATTTGTGTATCTTGCCAAGACACGAAGACTGTAACAAACTGCATTCAATTTTTGTTTAATGTAATTGATGTGGTGCTCTCAAGACAAAACATCATCCAAAATAACACCTAGGAATATTGCTTCCTTAGTTAAACTTAACGAGTTAATGCCAACTTTTATTATCTGTGGTTCTTCCACACGAAACCTATTTGTTTTAAATATTAATGTGTTAGTTTCATTATTTTTTAATATTAATTTGTTTTTTGCAAACCAATCACTTGCACCCATCATAATACAAGCAACACATCATCGTCACTAACCAATATATTTGTATCATCTGCACATTTTGTTACTTTACACCAATATATAGCTCTTAGATATTTCTGTTATGTTGTTCATATATATGACAAAAAGAATTGGCCCCAAAACACTACCCTGTGGTACTCTAATATTGACCGAGACTTCATTCGATGTCTATAGTAACATAGATAAAAGATTTACTTTGGCAGTCTTTTGTGACTTGGCAAAGGCCTTTGATTGTGTTAATCATGAGTCGCTCTTGGAGAAGCTGGAATTCTATGGGTTTCGAAGGGTCATTAGGGAATGGTTTCGGGCATTTTTGGTGGGTCGAAAATAACTAAAGTGTATGATTCTTCCTACAATACTGTTTACTCCGAAAGTGCTCCAATAACAAGCGTTTGCAGACGACACCACTATATGTTGGTCTAATAACAACGCAGACATATTACAGCAAAAAGTAAATAAGGATTTATGGCTGCTTAGTTTTAGCCTAGTTTAAGTTTTGTATATAAATTGTATATTATTATTGTTGTAGGTTTAAGTTAATATTGTACAGTATTGTGATGCTTATCAATAAAATTTGATTTGATTCAATAACAATTTCTGATTGTCCTGTTTTATAAACACTTGTTGCCTACTTCTAAATAAGTAAGATTTAATTAGATATAGGGCTGCTTCTCTGATACTGTAGGAATCTAACATCTTAAACAATATGTGAAAATTCAATGTGTCGTAAGCCTTTGATAAATCCAAAAAGAGCCCTAGGGGGATTTGTCCTTTTTCCAAGGAATCTAGTATGTAATGGATAGTTTGTGTTGACTTTCCCTTAATATACCTATGTTGTTGATCACTTAACAAATTATTCAATACAAAACGCAGATTCAAGCAAACGTTCAGATATCACACTTTCAAACACTTTAGAAAAATATGATGAAAGCAAGCTTATTGGTCTGTAGTTATCTATTACTGATGTACCGCCCTTTTTAAAGATTGGTACAACAAGTGACTTTATCGGACTGTGTGGGAATATGCCAAACTCCATAGTATTATTTACTATGTAAAACAGGTTGTACAATTTCACCTATAACGTATCTTAATCAAGTTAGATGATATTTCATCATCATAATTAGTTGCATCTAAATAATACCAAGAATGAACATAATAATGTTTACTATGAAACAACTTCCACAAGAAAAAGCAGAGAAGGTGGTAAGATTTCTGGGAGTATACATCGATCCAAGATTAAAATGGAATTCTCATATTGATTCTTTGATTGGGAAGCTTAGTTCTAATATCTTTGTTCTACGAAATTTATCACACTGTGTGACAGCAGATATACTAAGACAGGCTGATTTCTCATTGTATCACAGCCACATGTCGTAAGCAATTTTGGTTTGGGGGCATGCAGCCAGAGGAAACTACGTATCCAGACTTCAACGGAAAGCAGAAGGCTGATTTCAGGTCTGGAAATTCCAAATCTAGTAGTTTTTTGCTAGTAAGTAATGTAAATGTGTATTAAACTTTTCAGCCAAGGCATCATTTCATAACTGAATACCTTCACATGATGGTGTCTATACATGAACTAACCTCGCAATTATGGTCATCAGCCTGTTGTTGTGTGCCATTAACTCTGCTATGGCTTGCTCTTTCATAGCTTTCAGCTTGATAATCTCATTATCTAGCCTTCTGGGTCATTTTTTGTGTTGCTCTTTAAATAACAAATAACAATGTGTTAGAAGGATGCATAATTTAATACCCAATAATATGTTAAAATTAATTGACTTAGAAAACTAATATCATGCTAGGAAGGCCATCTTAAGGCTTAATTTCAATAGCAAACAAATAAGCAAGTAGGTAATATGTGTAGGTGGTTTGGTTTAAAAAATGTTACCTTATATATGTTAGGTATATATTATATACCAATGCTGCTTTGACCAGTCATTTGATGTTTTTGGTATTGTATAACTTATGGAATTTTTCTACCGGGAATTACATGTTTTTTAATCTTCATTTCTTATTTTTCGCTAGAAACGTAATCTTTAGCTATAGTAGAGTTCCTGAAAATTTTATATCTGCTTTTCCTTTAGTAAAATCACTTTTGGTAAAATGCTGGTTGCAAACTAACATATTCTTTGTCATTGTCACAGGTTTTTCAATTTTCAATGCATTTTTCCAAGCTCACCTTAGCTTAGGATTCGATGGAAAGGCATGCAACAATATGATAAACACTTGGGTAACAAACATATTTTTCTAGATTTTGTTCTATGGACTGATGAATAAATTGCATCTTTAGTTAAACTTCCCTTTATGGAATCTAAGAAAAGATTGGCAACTCATTAGTTTTTAATATGTCTTATTTGTTACAAACAAACAGCTGAACTAACCTTACTCTTATTAGGAATCTGGTTGTGATTTTTGTCAATTTCACAACCTCTTTAAGCTGCCTGGAACAATTTTGGCACAAAGAAAACTTTGAATATCCACAGGAAATATCCAATGAGTAAGATGTTGGTCTATTTACATATCCAAGAAGCACTTTGAGTAGGTATACAATTCTTCTATTTAGACTGAAACTTTAAATAAACTCCCTATTGTTATTAAAAAACACAATAAATCCTTCTTCCTATTTATAGCGGGGCACGTAATAGGGCATTGTTGTTGTTATTGTTCATAGACCAAGGAGGTTATGTACTGTTGTTATTGTTTACCTTTTTTGAAGTTTAAAGCTAGTTGAAGCTGGGCTAAGCAGATGTCGCCCTCGTCGTAATTTTCACCAATGAACGGCGGGCAAAGCCTACTCGGCGACTCCCGGCAAATTCAATTGTTTTTTCAAGAACTGTCTGGGTCGCCATGATGTAGCATTTTTATTCAAGAAAGTCTTTGTCCAGTGAGCACAGGAAGTTATTACGGGGTAACTTTCGTCGTTCCTGTAACTCCTGGATCGGGTTTCAGTTAGTTATATTTCCGCATCCGTCTCAAAACCTTTTCTTCGTGTCGGCGTCAAACCAGAGTCAACATAACACAAGGGTTTCCAGTTATAGAACAAGATATCTTTTGGGTGATATCCTGTACTATAACCTATGAAAGTAAAGGTTGAGTTGTGCTTTTGGCCTCCTTTTTGGGGGTTGTAAAGCACAATCGGTTGGCTCTGGGGTGATACGTATGTGTGCGCGTATATAATTTGTATAATTGGTCTCCTAAACCTAAATACAAAGCTCTATTACATTCATTTTTTTTTTAAATAATATTATACATAATTATCATGATAATTTAAATTAATCAGTGCCGTTTAGGAGACTAAATTTTGTTCGTGTGTGTGAGGTGATTATAGAACAGATTTAGATGGCTTATAACATGGAGAATGGTAAGAGTTTATAACTTTATAATAGGTTTGTTTCAAGCATCAGTCCCTACCAGTTTCGACCTGTCAAATACAATCAACCAGCTGTAGGACTTAACAAGGCATCCTGGGGTCTACATGCAATATTCATCTGGTAGACTCTATTTCTGATTCCCCGACTGCTGATTGCAACAAGCACTATGTGCCTATATTCAGGGCCGGTGCCAGGAATTTTGGGGCCCCGGATAAGCGTTCTCAGGCCCCTGCCCCCCCCCCCCACTAATTACTTTTACTCTAAAATTTGTTTTTCTAAAAATAGTCGGAACTTGTTAGCGCAAAAAAATCAAATGCCTAATGCCTTTTTTGGGAAAAGTATTTTAATGCTCGCAGTTTTAAACTCGGTTATAGGTTGTAGGCAGTGGCGCAACCAGAAAATAAGTTTGGTGGGGGCTGGGAAAATATAGCGAAAAATTTTTTGGTGCCACGTTCCTTTTTCAATGATGGTGCTTGGTTTTCAAGTAAGAAAAATAAAAAACACAACAGAAATCACGAAAACAGCCAGACTCGCTTTAATTTTTGTGTAATTTTACATAGTTAAGGTAGTGATGAGTCTATTTTTCTTGTCAACAGGTAGTTAGACGACCCGAGCTAAGCTCGCTCTCCTGTGGTAATTATGTAAACAATTAAAATTAAGACAAACTAGTTAAAAACTTTGCTCTACAGTCTGAGAGGTAACATGCAGTTAGAAATTACTGGTATACCATCAGAATTTAGACTTCTTATTCTCCCCTCATCAAAATATCAAAAAGGCAATAACAATTGGGAATTATAGTCATTTTAAGAACATTATGGTGTCTATACCACGAACTAACTTCGCTATTATGGTCATCAGCCTGTTGTTGCGTGCCATTAACTCTGCTATGGCTTGCTTTTTCTCAGCTTTTAGCTTGGTGATCTCGTGATCTAGCCTTCTGGATCATTTTTTGTGTTGCTCTTTTAATGCGTGTGTGATTTACTTTAAATAATAAATTACGATGTGTTAAAGCATAATTTTAATACCCAATAATATGTTAAAATTAATTGACTTTGTAAACTAATATCATACTAGGTATGCCCTCTTTAAGCTTAATTTCAATTATGAACAAATAAGCAAGTAGGTAATACGTGTAGGTGGCTTGTTTTAACAAAACTTTGCCTTATATACTTACATACCAATGCTGCTCTGACCAGTCATTTGATGTTTTTGGTATTGTATGACTTTTTCTACTGGGAATTACATGTTTTTCAATCTTCCATCTCTTATTTGTCGCTAAAAATGTAATATTTAGCTATAGTAGAGTTCCTGAAAATTTTATATCGGTTTTACCTCTAGTAAAATTACTTTTGGTAAAATGCTGGCTGCAAAGTAACATAGGTATGCTTTGTTACAGGTTTTTCTATTTTCAATGCGTTTTTCCAAGCCCAACTTAGCGTAGGATGCAATGGAAAGGCATGCAAGGATATATCTTTCGTATAATATGATAAACACTTGGGTAACGAACATATTTTTCTAGATTTTGTTCTACGCACTGATGAATATATTGCATCTTTAGTTAAACTTCCCTTTATGGAACCTGGGAAAGGATGGGCAACTCATTAGCTTCTAAAATATTTTATTGTTTACAAACAAACAGCTGAACTAACCTTACTCTTAGGTATCTGGTAGGGTTGTCATTTTTATCAATTTCATATTTCATTTCACAACCTCTTTACGCTCCCTGCGACAATTTTCGCACAAAGAAAACCCATAAAATAAAGAACTTGTTTCATTTTTCTATGAAGAAAACCTTGAATATCCACAGGAAAGAACCAATGTGATTATTAAGATGTGTGTTTATATTATTAGCAGTAGCTGTAGTAGTAGCAGTAGCTCAGCCAGCCTCTTCTCACTCTACTCTCAAGTAAATAAAAGTGAAAGCGTAAACCAAATTGAGCTTTAAACTAAGTATAAACATATTTTATTAAAGATCCAGCAGGTTCATTGGATAGGGACTCCAACGCTCAGGCCCTCTCAATATGGGTGTAGATTTGAAAATTTGCGTTTGATTTCCATTTAGCAAGGTACCCGGGACAGGGGGCCCCTTTTAGGAGGTCTGGGCCAGGGGTAATTTTGCCCCGCTTACCCCGCTTCCACCCCTTCCCTGCGCCGGCTCTGCCTATATTATATCCATAGAAATGTAGTGTTATTCATTAAAATAGAAAAACTTATCAACTATCCAATAGTTATTGTCGACGTGAATATCAGAAAATATAGCTTCTTATTTCTTAGATTTATTTTCTATGTCTCAGCCAATGAATAAATTGCACATTAATAATACCCTTGTTTAATTGAGCATCCAAATATGATAATGTTGAAACAGTGACGCAGGCAGGAATAGGTTCATAGGGGGGGGGGGGGGGGGGGCGGTTTGACAACAAAGAGAACAGAAAGAGAGTAAAAGACGATATTATTGTAAACGTTATTCGAGAACATTTATTTGGCCTCTGCGGGGGGGGGGGGGGGTTGTTAGTTAAAAAAATGAACTTGTATGACAGAGGAAACGCTCATAAATGGTTAGAAACATATTTTAGCGATATGTTTCTATGTGCGAGTGTGGTTAGGGATGGCGTTCAGGGTAGGTCAGAACTGTTAAAGTCTCGGTATGGAACTGCACAGGGAAGCATAAGCATTTTTCTAAATGATTTAACTATCTTAACAGACTCTTCTAAGCACATATTTTGAAATATGCTGATGACACAACATTAATAACTGGCAAAAAGAAAATATCAGACATTCTGAAAGAGGCTAAGACATTTTTAAATGAAGTAACAGAGTGGTTTGGAAAAATTGGTTAATTCTGATTGAGGACAAAACCAACATCGTTTTATTTGGAACAAAATTATCAAGAGTTGAAAGGCTAGAATACCTTGAAGGCAATGCGCTACCTTTTGCAGAACAAACGAAATTTTTGGGGCCAAAATGGGGGTTTCAAAAAAATTATGTAGTGCTATGGTATCAGTAGTAGGTATATGAAGTACTTATTTTATTTTGCAAACTTTCAGTCAATTATGAAATATGGCATGATATTCTGGGATGAACAAAGTCAGATTCAAAACATTGAGAAGCGCACGATCAGAATTACCAAAAAAAAATTAACTTGGTTTAGATGTGTAGAAATGTTTTCAGGAATTCAGGCATTTTGACTACAGGTATATGGAGTATATATTTATGAGTGACTGATATTTTTATTCAAAAACAGACAGTTGTTTGCAATTTCCTTTTCACAACAATACAATACAAGAACACATAATGTAAATTATCCTTTGCAACGCCTAGAATTAAGTGAGAGGGGTCCACATTATATCTAATCTAGCTTCCACTTTAAATTTTGAAAATTCGTATTTGGTGAAAGTGCTTGGCAGAACTACATTTAAATTTAGGATATTGAAATAATCACTATTGAATCGGTATTAAGGTTAGTGATCACGAATCCGATGTCGTTTTTCTCCGGAAATAAAACAAATTTTGGGAATTTTTTTTTTCAAAACTTTGACATTTCCACTAAAATTTTACTTGTACAATTCATAATCCTTTCTTAAAAACTTCTTAAACGAAATAAGAAGTTTTTGAGGAAGGATTATGTGATAATGACTTTTCGCTAAAATGCATGGAGAATAAAAAAGTTTCTCATTTGTTCCACTTTCTACCCGGTACATATTTTAATTTTTCTTTCTGGTTTTTCAGGTATCTTCGCCTAACGAAACGGGACGTGCGTCATTTTTGCTTATAGGACAATAAAATTGACTGAAAGTAATGATAACATTAATTAACAAAATTAAGCATTTCACATAACTGGACATCACCTTCAAGGGTCTTGATCGTAGGGCTTGGCAATAATGCATAAAGTATAGTTCATATAGATGCGAACACGAATTGCGAATTGCGAATAATGCTCTGATTGATCAATATTTGAAATTGAGCAATCAGAGCATTATTTGCAATTCGCAATTCGTGATTCGCATCTATATGAACTAAGCTTAATGCGAATAAACCGACCTACAATCCAGATCTTGAAGATGACTAGTGCAATATATTAACGCGTTCTTGTCCTACGAGTAAAAATATAAAAAAAAAAACGTGAGTGAAGATTTCGCTCTTAAGGGGTTTTTTGCCTAAACACCGCCGTCGCAGTTTAGAGGTCAATCCGAGATGCTCGTTATTGCTCATGGCGTCGCTTTTTTCGTACCCCGAAGAGTGAAATGGCGGTAGTGACGGTGGCTATGTTCGTGGAGAAGAACGGATAGATGGCATGCATCGGGCAAATGGTTATGGATAAGGAGGTAAGTAAACTATTATATTTAAAATTGTATATTCAGCAACCCACTAATTAATATTGTGTCACAGAATAGCAGGAGTAGATTATATTTTTCACAACGACTAATAACTACTTTGGACAACGCTTTGACAATTTATTTGGCCTTCCACAATTCTAAGAAAAATGATTTCCTGCGATAACTGAGGACATGCACTTTATGAGTTAATACTTATTGACACTAAACTTGCTTATCATGTTTTAGGAACGTTTCTTAACTGGGACATTTAAAAACAACATTTTCAGAAATTTTTTTGCTTACCTAATTTTTTTAACAGATTACCAATAAAAAAGATCTATGTGTTGGCTTTTTTAAAATTGTTATTTGGGTTTTAAATCCGCTAATTAAGTTTAAAGTTACGGTACGCATTAATCGTATGACCTAAAATCGAGCATAAAATGTTCTTACAGGAAAATAAAGTGAAACAATATCAATTTTTAGGGCAAATCTGATTATTCAGAAAAAATATTTTTAAATGTAACACCCTGTATATTTTTTCATTTATAGTTTTTACTTTAAGTTTGTTACACTTTTGGTATAACATACTTTGTTCCTAATATCAGTAGTTTTCGAGATAACGAGTACAATTTAGGGAAAATATATTTTTTATATTAAATGTTCAAACTGTTTTCCCTGTACAGCTTGACAGTATATACAATAAAGTATAATAAAATTTTTTAATTGTGTAGTAAATCATTTCTGGCGTTATTAATTCAAGTTCGTCCAAAATTCGACGCTGCAAATCGGCCAAATCTTGAGGTTTTGTGGTATAAACTCTGTTCCTCCAGTGTCCCCATAAAAAGTAATCGTTAGGCGACAAATCAGGGGACCTAGGTGGCCACTGGATTGTACCCCGTCTACCGATCCACCTATTCGGAAAAGTGTTGTTCAAAAATTCGCGCACGTTTCGAACAAAATTGGGAGGAGCTCCGTCCTGTTGGAAGAATGTACTTGCATAATTTGGACCCATCACATTTCGTATAGTAGGCACTATTTGCGTTTCCAAGAGCTCAAGGTAAAGTTGTGATGTCGAGTTTCCATCAATAAAAAATGGACCGATCTTGTGGTTACCCAGAAGCCCAGCCCGCACATTCAATTTTCCAGGGCGTTGTGTATTCCCTTCTCTCATCCAGTGGGGATTTTCATTTGCCCAAAACCTACAGTTGTGTCTATTGACTTTACCATTTAACATAAATGTTGCTTCGTCCGAAAATACTACGAATTTGAAAAACTGGTTATTTTGGTCAAACCTTGACATCATAATATAGAATAATAATATAAATGTATTAAAAATAGCTATAGCAATATTAAAAAATTTCACCAAAATAGAAGTAAAAAAATGTGGCTCTTTCAAAAACCATATAAAAAATGGGGCGTTCCACTTAACACCCACTACATCCATATGGCGTAAGTCGTTGGTTTTTGGTTCAAATTTCTTTTGGTGAGATTTTTGAATTCTACTAAGAACAATACATCGATTGGCTATTTTGGGTTTTTCCAAAAATGCAGGGAAAATGAAAAATAAGCCGCTGTTTAGTCCACGTTGGAACACCCTGTTTTTATTTGTATTATCGTACTGATGCATATAAAACATTGAAATTAACGAAAATTTAGATAGAATCTTAGTCGAAGCAGCCCCTCCCCCCTTTAGGTGCATGTTTATAAACCATAATAGTGTAGTATTATGCTAATAATATTTTTCTTTTGTTTCAGGACCATCAGTAAATAAACAAAATGTAATAAAATCGCGTCGTGAATTTTTCAGGGTGGCATTAAGAGGCAGAACCCAGTTAGTTAATCCGATCTTTTCTAGTCTAACGTACAGAAAAGATAGGATTAAAATAAATTTAATTAATACTTGAGAACTTGCAAATTATATTTGTTAATAGAAAAGTCAAATATTTTCTCACATGCAGGGGCGTCATTTTACGATCAGTTCCGGTATAGGCTCCGGAGATAAGCTAGGGGAAAGTCATTTGAATATAATTGTTATACCAAGTTTCTTAGTATTCGCATTCTATTCCAAGGGAATCAAAAACTGAAATGACGAATTCCAGCAGTTTCCTTTTTGTATGCGCTTGATCTTCAACCTTCAGCTACTTCTGCTAGTGATACCATGACTCCGAATATGTCTGTGTCCGGGTCCCATAAGATACCTATATTTGTCTGTACAGGGATACTGTTCCCAAAATTCTTTATTACTGCAATATCTCCATAAAACGCATTTTTAGCGAATTCGACATCCAGTTGACGACTTCAAAGCCACCACGCTTCACATCATTATTTACTTCATCTATCAAAATCATAGACTCGTTTTGTTATTGCTGTCAAAACGTCTGAATCCGTTGAATTTTCATATGCGTTCAGGTTCTTGACAAACTGCGCAAGCAGATGAACAATTGATTGATCTTGATTCGTTTTTAAGTTTCTCCATAATAGTCGCTGAGCACACTAATCTTTTTTAATGCGTACTCGATGAAACATCTTACGTACGTCCCCACAAAATGCTACCATACGTTGTTTGAATCTCCATAGAACGGCTACTATTAGCTGAAGAAGATCAGGTATTGTCAACAGGTTATCATTTACGCTAATATCGTTGAATTTGGCTGCACAATCAAACACTAGTCTAATTTTCTCTTGTTTATTTGGGTTTGTTATGGCAAGATGTGGTAGATACCAAGTGTTAGAAGGTTCAACAATGGCTTCTTCAAGAGTTAGATGTCTTAAATAACCCTTTTCTAGATAGCTATTAATTTTTTCACAATATGCTCTTCCAAGGTTTTCGTCTCTTTGGCATTTTCTCTCCATACAATATAATATGTAACCTTTGTAGAGCTATGGAACGAATTTGCGGTAGATTGTCATTTTCTTCTTTCCACAATAGACCAATTTCATTTCCATGTATTTCTTCTAATCTTTTTGATGTCTTTTCTATTATCATTATTGATTGTTCTTCCTATTAATTCTTCTTGTCGCCGGTAGAATTGCAAAGTTCTCGGTAGAAAAACTATATTATTAATATTATTAAAAAGAACTTTATTGGTTTCCCAAATGGCCATCGCTCGAAGTCCTTCAGCCTTATATTTTACTAACTTCGTTAATTTGTCATCACTTTCTTTATCACGTATATGCGAAGTATGAATGGAAAAGCAACTATTCTTATTAATGCCACCGTAGCTGCAACAACCATGTAATGACCATCCCATTTTACATTTTGAAGCTACTGGTAATATTTCTTCATTTGGACTTCCGCTTGTGCATATCTTTTGTGTCAATATTAAATTTATATTATCTTGGCCAATAAGAATGCTAGGTTTCTCGTCATAAATGCTTTCAACTGGTACATTTTTTAAATAGTCGTATTTCTTCTAAACTTGCATGCCAACAGTTTATGCAGGTAACGACAAGTCTTTCACAGTGTGAACACCTTTCATTGTGTACGATGTTCCATTTCCTTTTGCCCCACATAGTAGCATATTAATGCGTTCTGAACCTTCTTGTCTTTGTATACTTTTGTCTGTCCACTGTATACAAAATGTTTCTGCGGGATCTGCCAATCATAACTTTTTGGCAACTTGTTGTTTCAGTAGAGTTACTGTGGAGCCTTCGTCACAACATGCTATAACTCTTATAACACCCCGTATATTTACTGGAAGGTATCACAAAAGAACATTTGTTGTAGTTTCTTGGATATTCCCTACTGTTTGAACAGCTGCAGAGTGTTGTACTGGTTGTTCTTGATCCATTTTTTTTATATTCTTGTGCAACAATGGATGATGACGTAGTTTGCATTGGTTTATTCCACTTTCTTTTCCTAATTTACATTTAAACATTAATAATTATTATTTAAACATGAAAAACAAAGTTTGTTGCCGGTGATTGTCGCCTATCTCGTATCCACTTTGTCAGACTTGAATTTTCACAGGAACTTACTGAATGACCCTTTCGTTCACAGTAAGTACACGTTAGCTCTACTTGCATTGAGACCACTGGGTGTCTGTTTAGCTGTATCTTCTTTGTCATTGGCATTACGTAACTAGCTGCATTGGCAGTTTCTTGAATCCAGGTTAAAAAATGTTCTAAGTTCACTTCACCATGATTTCTTAGCATTACTTCACCCCATCTTAGTCGTAGACTTTGTGGCAATTTCATGACAAACTCTTTTAGAAGTTGAGGACTGTAGTAATGTCCCAGGGTATTAAGTAACTTCATTGTAGCTACCAAATATTAGACTTCATAGGAAAATAATATGAATCTGTCAATAATGATCTCTTTCATGCTGGGCACTGCACTGATTTTGGGAATTATGACGTCTATAATAAACTCTGGTCTTCCAAAACGCATTCGTAAAGTGTCCATAATGAGGTTTACATTTTCACATGCAATTAGCATACCAGATACAGCATATTTAGCTTCTCCTCTTAGAGATTTTCTGAGCTTGATGATCTTTTCTTCTTCACTGTATCGACACATTTTTGAAATTTGCTAAAATTGTTGAAAGAAACTTGGCCAGTCTTCAGGGTTTCCGTCGAACGTTGGAAAATCTTTGCCAAAGGTATGTCTTGCTATGAATTTATCTTCAGTATTTGAATTCACAGCCTTTAGTGCATTTGAAATTGTCTGATACAGCAGTTTAATGTCATTGCAAGAAGATGACACTTCTTCATTTTGACGCCAAGAGATTGGAACATCTCTGTTTTGACTTACAGAGGTTGACAATTTTCTTTGACATGCGACGTCATTGTCATTCAGGATTGATTTATCACCTTTATTGTGTCATTTCTTGAAAGGTTGTCATCATTCCCAATCTCATCGACAGGATGGATTTGTACTGTTCTTTCCACCCATTCTGCAATGTTGTATGTACTTTTTGTAATTAAAGATCGACGACTAGAGACTTTACTGCCGGTTTCAAAAGTAATTTGTAGTTCTGCTTCGTGTAGGTCACGCTCCATCTCTAGCAACCGTAACTTATCTTCAATTAGCCTTGCCTTTTCCGTATCTAGATGTAGTTTCTTCTTCTGCACATTCAGTTCAAATTTTGAATGTATCGATGATGTCAACATCGACTTATTCCAATTTTCGTCTGCTAAATTTGCATAAGGGCTTATATCATGCCTACCGTCTACAGATTTACTAGTGTCGCCCTTCCCAGTAATATTTCTACAGGATTTCTGGGTCAACACATAGTCCGACAATGTTTTATTGATACCAGCATTTTTTCTACTGAATCTACGAATATTATCCATACCCTGTATATAAATTTTTTCCAAGTTGCATATTATTCGTCCCCAAATGACGCCTTTGATCGGTTTATTGTCGATAATATTATAATTGGTTTCTGTGTCGCTTATAATTATTGTCGCTTTGAGGACAAATTGTTGCAAAGGGCAGTTGTCTTTTGGACCTGTCTTTGAAGCTTCGATTATTAGGTGCGACCATGAAAAGCTAAAACATCATTTAAATGTACGGGACACCAGCTGGATTAGAGAAGTCTGCAAGATTTTATTAGGTAAGATTGATATTTTAAATGTTTTGGGTCTATTATAGAAAAAATGGCGAAATTATGATTTAAAGTCAGCTTCCACTTAACTAGGCGCATATTTTATGATCTCTGATTCAAATCAGTAGAATCAGAGGTTTCAAAAATATTTCAAAATATAAAAACCAATATGGCGGTATTTGAACAGCTGATTTCTTAAATTATATCAGTCATAATAAAAATTATGGGTGACGGGTCTCGTTCCAAAATTAATTTCTCAGGGGTGCGTTCGTATTGTTGCACACGGTCGACACAATAATTTTATATTTAGAAAATTTAATAACTAAAATGATGGTAGAAAATTAGATAAACAATATACAGTAAAACCTTTGACTAGCGACCACCCTCGGGAATCAAATGTTGGTCGGTAAATAGGGGTGGTTGTTTAATAGAGAAAAATTAAAACATCAGAACTGATCTACATTTTACATTGTATATAATTTTGAATGTTTTTGTGTATATTTATCTCAACTAAACTAATGTATATATTATTGCAAATACAAATAATTTATTGGTACATACACAATAATACACATACAATATGTTTAGAGTTTAGACAAGTCACAAAAACAAAAAATATATAAAATACTATATACACGACGCAGTAAGCTAGATAGTAGTAAACATAAAACATATTTCAATTTTATCTAAAGGAAGATATTTCCTTTTTTCCGCCAATTTCAAAAATTCACATTAGTCCCAAAACACGCGAAAACTTTTCAGTTGCAATTTTTTTTATGGCAAAATTTAAACTCATCATGGATAATGATGAAATTAATGTCACAAAGGTGCATTCGTATTGCTGCAAAAGGTTGCATTTAACATGCATTTTGAATATATCTTTTTAATGATTATAGTTTCTTTAATCATTTGTAATTTAAATATACAAAGTAAATAGAATGTTATAATATATTAAATTAATTAAAAATATTCAAATTAAATTACACATTGGCTAAATTTTTGTTGTGTAATATCAGGCTAAAAAAATGTTCCCAATTTAATAGGTAACTTCAAAAATTAACAAGAAAAAGCTACTAAAACCGGCGAGTTATCAAATCCCCAATCTATTACACAGAAAGTATTGGGAGTTCTTAAAGTAAGTTTAAGACCTACACAGAGGATTGTCCATGAAAGTAGTAGAAGTATACCAATAAAAAAATACAAAATAAAATTCCAAGTCTGGTCAAGATAAAATATAAGAAGTACCTAAACTAACTTTAAGGCCACCATGGACCAGTAATTTATGCGGGGCATTTTTCTAATTGAACTATTATTACAGAATTTAAAATAGAGGTTAAAAAAAATACAAAATAAACACAGCTTCAAAACTCTTCAAATTTTGATTCATCAAATTCATCTTCAGTGGTACTTTCACTATCTTCTGCACTTAAAATAATAGGTGGTTCCACTTGAACATCCAATACTTTTTCTCTGTTCCACCAGTCCAGGATAACTTTTTCTGTATGTTCTACAGCTTTCCTCCAGTAGTAATGTGTGCTAGGGAGTTTTTCCAAACATCTTCTACCTTTTGCGACCTTAGACCATCACCAACATTTTTTTCATAGACCGATTTTGCGCCTGCTCAAATGTGGTAACCGCAAAACCTCATGACCGTGTTCTTGCAAAATTTCATCAACGACATATATTTTTTGTTTTTTTAATAGTTTTCGCTTTCATTATCAGTTCAGATTTTAATAGATCAGGTGACGGATTCTCATTTTCCTGAAGTAACCACTAAAAGACGTCTTTTTTTTCCAGATGAATTTGTCTAGTACAATTAGGGATGGTTCATCCAAATTTGGTATCAGCTTTTCTCTAGTCCACTTTACAATAAGCTCACAATTCATGTTATCGTGGTAGTCAGCGCTCTTTGATTTAGAGGAAAAAATTACACTTGCTGCCTTTATAAAACCAGTAGATGAGCCAGCATTTAATATAATGTAACGTTTCCCGAACAACAACCTCTTTTCCATTTTACTGATTTCACTGAGTCGTCTTGCCATGATTTAGACCCACTTCCATTCGAAAATACCCAAGTTTCATTTAAAAAAACTACTTTTCTAAACTTTGATTGATAATTTTCAACATATTTTTTCAAAAATTTGACTCGTTCACTTGCAATTCTTGGTAGTTCGCACAAATATCTTCTGTTGCAGTCCTTTCTATAACGAAATCCCAAGTTTTTTATTAGCGCTGACAATTACCTGAGACCTACTTCTAAAATACCTCGTTCCTTCAAATCATCTTTCAAAACTGAAAGCGTTATATCAACTTGTGATGCATGTAAGTCGTATACAGTGCGTCCATAAAGTCTTGCACAAATTCATTTAAAATTCAGGTATTTACTTTTTAAAAACGCTCGGACACGTCAATTAGTACTTTTGTTTGCGCATTTTTTAACGTAAAATGTTTTTATACAGGGTGTCGCACGTATGAGGTATGAGGTCATCAATAAATGTGTTTAAAATAAATTTTCAAACGTCAATATTTCGGAAACCGTGATTTCCAGAGGTGTTAAGTGTTCATCATAGAATTCAAAATTGATATAATATACAGGGTGTTCCATTAAAAAAAATCCTTGATGACCTCATACCTCATACGTGCGACACCCTGTATAAAAACATTTTACGTTAAAAAATGCGCAAACAAAAGTACTAATCGACGTGTCCGAGCGTTTTTAAAAAAAGTAAGCCCCTGAATTTTAAATGAATTTGTGCAAGACTTTATGGACGCAGTGTATAACATCCCTTACATCCATTTTTTTTACCTTCCTGTAAAGTTTCACTCTTCGTTTTCCTTGATCGTCGTTGCGTTTTCTTCATCGGTATACTTCTACTACTTTCATGAACAATCCTCTGTATTGATCTTAAACTTGGTTTTAGTGCTTCCGAGACTTTCTCTTTAATATACTTGGGATTTAATAACTCGCCGGTTTCAGTAGCCTTCTCCTGTTCATTTTTAAAATAATTAATAGATTATTTATTGAGAACCATTTCTTTCGCCTGGGGATGCAAAAAGCCTGCAAGCCGATTTATATTTGTCATTTTTTTTTTGTACTATTTTTTACGATTCGTCGGCGTATCTGGGCCATCTTGAACCGGTCATCGACCGTACGGTTTTTAATCGTGCGGTCTACCGACTGGGGAGTGTGAAACGGCACCTTCATCCTACGAGAACTATACTCAGACGAACTATATAAACTTCTCTATTATAAATTCATAACGTGCCTAGTTAAGTGGAAGCCGATTTTAACTGTCCGCACATTTGTTTTTGATTACTTTTTTCACACATACACCTTTTTTTTTTAATTTAAAATTAAATCTTTCAATTTCTCCGCATCATAAAAAATTATTCGCCTTTATTGTCTTTACAATAAAAATATTCTGCATTGGCAATAGCAGAAACAAAAATATTTTTGGGCCCTTTTTCTTCTCTGCTTAACGAATTTGCAAATGCATACTTAATCTCTGCAACTTTTTGCTAAATTATATACAGGGTCGTTGGTAAGTATGGAAACGGTCGATTATTTCTTAAAGCACAACAGCTAGCAAAAAATATTCCAGATGAAAGTTTTCGGGGTTTTAATAGTCTATTAGAATTTTAAAAAATTAAGTATACAGGATGAGTCAGAAAGCCGTAGAAAAAAAAGTTATTTTTTTTTAATGGAATACCCTATATCTTAGAATATTTTTGGATTTAACATAAAATTACAATTATTTTTTATTAAGTTCATTATAAGTCTGAACATAATATTTTCCGAGATATCGACTTCTGAAGAATGGCATTTTTGAATTTTAATAACTTCTAACGGTACGTTTAGAGTAAAACTACTTACATATCCCTATCTTAGTTTTCAACTATCTTTCTAAAAGTGTCAAGTTTACTCAAAAGCCGGAAATATAGTAGTTCTGGTTTAACCGGAAGTTGGTATTTTTGGGAAGATAGGTAATAGAAAAGTAAGATAGGGGCATGTAAGCCGTTTTGCTCTATGGCGTACCGTTAGAATGCTAGAAGCTGTCAAAGTTCAAAAATGTAATTTTTCAAAAGTCGATAGTTCGAAAGCTATTAGGTTTAGACTTATAATGTATTTATTAAAAAATAATTGTAATTTTATGTAAAATCCAAAAATATTCTAAGATATAGGGTGTTCCATTAAAAGAAAGTAACTTTATTTCTCTACGGCTTTCTGACTCATCCTGTATACTTATCTTTTTTTTTTAATTCTAATAGACTTTACGAAACCATAAAATTTTTGTCTTGAATATTTTTTGTTAGCTGTTTTACTTTAAGAAATAATCGACCGTTTCCATACATACCAACGACCCTGTATACAGTGTGTCTACGTAAGTTGGCAGCATATGGGAAACTCTTTAATTATTAATTTTACGAAAGAAAGTTATATTTCATAAAAAGTTCTGCATGGTCTAAAATCTAATATGCAACCATCAGATATCAAAATTTATCAGTCGTATACGAGGTTTATCAAAAAATATGATTTTAAAGTATGTACCTTTATTTTTGACAATATCGAAAATTATTATAAAAAAAAAGAAGTTTAGAATTAAAAATAACTTTCAAATATTCGTTAAAATACTATTTCTTAGACACTTTCTCTGCAATAATGTTGAAAACTTAAGTTTGCCCATTAATGCATTGCATGTAATAATTATCAATTTGATAAAACAATTCTAAATAAATAGTTTTTTAATGAATATTTGAAAGTTTTTTTTTAATTCCATACATCTTTTCTTTATAATAATTTTCGATATTGTCAAAAATAAAGGTACTTTACTCTTGAGCAAAATTCATATTTTTTGAGAAAGCTCGTATACGACTGGCTAATTTTGATATCTGAGGTTGCACATTAGGTTTTAGACCATGCCGAACTTTTTATGAAGAATAACTTCTTTTCGTAAAATGAATAATAAAAAGTTTCCCATATGCCGCCAACTTACGTAGACACGCTGTATGTATTATTATTATTATTATTTATTAGTTTATTGTGCCTCGGCTTCTTTGGCCATTGGCACCTAGTAACAGTATATATTAAACAGTTTCAGAGAAAGTTATACATATTAATGTCTTTTAAGAATCTTATGGTGTTTCCGAGCTTGTCAGGTTTGCTGAGGTTTTCTTTCAGGTTTGCACTGAATTGGTTTGCGTACCTGCTTTGAGCGTGTTGTGGGCATTCGGTGAGGATATGGCTGACTGTAAGGAGAACGTTACACTGTTCGCAAAGGGGCGGGTTTCCGGCATCCATTAGGTAACCATGCGTTGCACGTGTATGCCCGATTCTTAGTCTACGGATGACTACACTGTCTTTTCTTGTCATGGGTGGGAGATCAAAGTAGGAGACGGAAGGTTGCATAAGCGAGAGCTTGGTGTTTGACTGAGTCCAAATGTTCTCCCACTTTCTTGTAGTGGTGCTGTTAAGGTAGTTTTTGATGTCTTTTTGTAGCTGTACTTGTTCGGCTGGAAGTTCTGAGATCAGAGCTTCCTTGGCGCTTTGATCGGCTTTTTCGTTGCCTGGAATGCCAACGTGAGATGGCGTCCAGACTATGGAGGGTTGAACGTTTTTTGATGATAGATGTTGGCAAGTTTCGTGGATTCTTTGAGCTAAGGGGTTGTTTGTATATAAGTTATTTATGGAGTGAATTGACGCGAGGGAGTCGGTGCAGACAGTTGCGGTTTTGTTTGCCTCTTCTATTGATTTAAGCGCCATAAGGATTCCGTATAGTTCTCCGGTGTGTATACTACAGTGGCTAGGTAGGCGGTAACTAGCTATGGTTGAAGTAGTTGTTGTGACTGCGCAACTGACCCCATTATCATTTTTGGATGCGTCCGTATAGATCCCGTTTCCTGGAAACTTGGTTCTGATGAGCTCTAGGAAGGATTGCTTAAGTATAGGTTTTGCGGTGTCCGATTTATTGTATTTTGAAAGATCTGTATTAATCTGCGGTATCGCTTTTGTCCAGGAAGGTAAGTGTGAGGGGATATTCGGTGTCGTTTTAGTTAAATCGAGGTTGTCCAGAAGATCTCTGAGAATTTTTGGAACAGAATCCAAATTTTAAAATTTTTATTTTATGTTTAGAATATCCTATACTAAAATTATGTTAAACTTAATATTTTATGTAATAGTATTTATCTGTTGTTTCAGGTAAGTGATGCGTTCAATTCAAATTGATAGCGGCTATCGTATCCTATTATCTACGTGAGTTCGTGAGTGCGCCAATCAGTGAATAGTTTCCAGAGACAGGGTTGTGAAAGATGTTTTTAGTTTATCGTTTTCCAGTAAGCTTCAACCACGTTTAAAAGGTAAGATTGTTAATAATAATATTTTCGTTTCTGTTAGTGCAGATAAAGAGGAGAACATTTTAGAGCAGTCACTAAATCCAGTACTGTTCAGTATTATTTTATTACCACTATTTTTAGTAAGAATGTTGAGTTTTTGGTCCTTGGTGCTCACGCCTGTTGATGGTTTGAAGCATAGGATATGCGTGTGAGTATATAGGTAATGCCTTGGAAGGCACAGTTGAAGCAATGCAATGTAGGATCTGCGCTATAACGGGATGTTAACAATTAAAATCATTTTTATATATTGAAATGTAGAAGACGTGTATAAGTAATGATACCATACCATGACATTATACCAAACAAAAAGGTTGTTAAAATGAAGATTCTACCACTAGATAGCATTATGGGGTTGGTTTTGAGACGGACCTGACCCAGGTCCATATCTTTTAACAGATTTTTAAATATTGGTAAAGGTGTGTTTAAATTATGAACTTTTAAATATTTTTACATAATTTCAGTTCAATAAGAAAAATGCGCGGGCACAAAAAATCGGCTATAAATAGCTGAGCTGCAGGTTTTCACGAGGAGACGAGAAACATTTCTTGGGAATTTAAAATCTTTCTTAAAAAGGCTCCTCCAGCCACAGGGTTTCATTAAATATTGAGCTGAATCGAGAACCTACCTGTTCCAGGTTAGGACCGTCTTCGTTTACTCAATTCTTCAAATTCTTGAAGAATCCTTTCTTTTTGTCCTTGGTTTACTTTAGAGCGATTAAGAATGTTTGTGCAGTAATTCGTTTTAAAAACTTTTCCTGTCGATGCATTTCTCGCAGGGGTTAACTTACGACAGCCTGGAGCGACAGCTCATTCCAGCAACCGTTCGAGGGGAACCTATAGAGAAAGGCGACAGCTCCTTGTCTTGTTTGGCATGCAGGGTAGGGAAACCTATGGAAACGTGACCGGAAGTTTCGGTTATCCAGATTCGCCGTCAGCCACTTCTCAGTTCTCAAAAAAGTTTATTACATAAGCATTATTCCCTGTGCGAAATTTAGCGTTCTCAGTGAATATTTCTCTCTGATACCTTTTCAGCGAATCTGACACAACGTAGAGTTCTAACCAATAGACGATCACAACCACGTCCGAGCCTAGTCTTTGATTACATAAGCGTATAACATAATCAAATATTGATACCGCTTTCAATGTCATAATAATAAATTTCCTTGTGCGAAAGAAACGTACGCCTATGGATTCAAAGACAGGTAAATTAAAGACTCGCAGCCAGAGTCGTGCGGCACTTTTAGTGCTATATTCGGACCCCCAGGGGCAACCCAAATTTTTTTGTGAGATTTAAATCATCAAATATAAATTGAATTTATATAGATAACACTGGTCAACACATAATTTGGTGCCGGCAATTTTTTTACTGTTTCTAGGTAATTTAGGTCTGCTAAACCTAAAAATATCCTCAGATTTGCCCCATCAGATCGTTTTCAAAAACTGGGGCCATAAGTTATATTTTATATCTCAATTGTAAAATAAACACCAAAAAAACAACTCAGGAATGAAAGAAAATTGTTTATTGTACACCACAAAAAATACAAAAATCATCTGTCAATAACATTAACATTATTAACTTAAGTTATTAATTTAAATTAACCTAAACTAATAAATAAAAATGAGCTAATCTGCATCATCCAAAAACTTCCTTTTATAAGATATTCTCGTATGAGATTGAAAAGGACAGTCTCGTTGAAAACTCCAGCAGTAATCGGCCATCATGCGAATGTCCCATCTACCCTGAAATCTCTCTTTCATAGTTTTTATATCCTGGTGGAATCGTTCCCCCTGTTCTTCACTAAAGTCGCCAAGATTTTCTGGGAATCGTTCCAAGTGGCTGCGGAGATAATGAATTTTAATGCTCATATTACACCAGCAGTGTTGGTTAAAGTTGTTGAGCATATCATTCACTATCTCTTGGTAATTTTCCAATTTCTTGTTTCCGAGAAAATTTTGCACAACTTTAACAAAAGAGCACCATGTATTAAATTCAGTCTCGGCCATCGATTCTATAAAATGTGAATCTTTTATCAGCTCTCTGATCTGAGGCCCATCAAATATTCCGGCTTTCAATTTCTCCTTGCTGAATGCAGGAAATTTACTGGGCAAGTATTCAAAACACTCACTATTCTGGTCTAAGGCCTTTACAAATTGTTTCATTAGTCCTAGTTTAATATGCAAGGGTGTGATTTTTTCCCGTTCAACCAACGCTTCATTAATTACGTTACCTTCTCCTTGTACTAAAGCATCTCTACAAGGCCACTTTTTTCTAATCCAGTGTTGAACCTTAGCCCTGCTGTCCCAAAGACACAGGAACAAGGATATTTTGTTCAAAATGGGTTCCATTCTTCTCCAAGCACAAGTACAGCCAGTATGGACTCGTGTAAACCCATCTTTATTGCTAATAACATTTTGACATTGCCATGTATGTATATACTCAAATGTTTGCTATATGCTAGAGAAAATCTACATCACTATCCAAAAAATAACATAAATCATACTTACAATACTAGAACTGGCCCCTTACTGAGGGTAGTTGGTCATAAAACTAGAAAGTATGAAAATACTCCATCTTATGTAGGCGTGAAGCTTCTCAGTAGACTTCCCAGTGTCTTAAGGGATAGGACATTAAAGAGCTTTAAAATTGAAATTAAAAAACTCCTGGCTTCTAAAGCATATTATTCTGTGACTGAATTTTTAAATGACAGTTTTTAAATGTTTGTTTGTTTAGTGAAATATTGTAAAATTTATTTTAAATTTATTATTTTTCTTTTTCTACTGTTTTAATTGACGTGTACATCCATTGTAATGGCTTACGTATGAATAAAGGATTTATTATTTTATTATTATTATTATTATAACTGGTTTCGGACGTTCTCAAGAGTTTCAGGTAAAATAGCTCTACACTCCTGTACAATTCTTTGTTGTAATAATTGTTCAATGGAGTCTGGTTGAGTTTCAAATACAACGGATTTCAAGTGACCCCATAAGAAAAAATCCAGCGGTCAGATCTGGTGACCTAGGTGGCCATTCTATGGGTCCCCTCCTACCAATCCACTGCTCTGGGTAATGATTATCCAACCACTCTCTTACTGGGCGTACATAATGCGGAGGCGCTCCGTCCTGTTGGAAGTGGAGCAAATGTTCATCTAGAGCAACATTTCCATTGGCGTCCCTTTGATTTTCCACCTCAGGAATTATAAGAGGTTCTATAGCTGTGTCTAACATTTCTGCATAAATTTAACCATTTAAATTTCCATTGATAAAGAGGGGACCGATGATACTATTGCCTAATATACCCGCCCAAACATTTATTTTTTGAGGGTATTGCGTATGCCCCTAGTAGAGGAAAACGGACAGAACGAGACCAGTGGTGCTGGTGGTGCTGGTGGTGCAACTAACCCAGGTGGTGCAGGTGGTGCGTTTTACGATCTAACCCGGGTGGTTCGGTGGTGCGTTTTATGATCTAACCCGGGTGGTTCGGTGGTGCGTTTTATGACCTAACCCGGGTGGTTCGGTGGTGCTGTTTACAAAATAACCCGAAATTAAACCCGACTTTTTACGACCTAACCCGGATGCTTTCATGAGGCGGCTTCTTATCTAACCCTAATTTGAACCTGAATATTTATGAACTGACCCGAGATAAAACCCGACTTTTTACGACCTAACCCGGATGCTTTCGCGAGGCGGCTTCTCATCTAACCCTAACTTGAACCTGAATATTTATGAACTGACCCGAGATAAAACCCGACTTTTTATGATTTAACCTTAGTGAAACGCCGCTGCTAAAGCGGGATAATTAAATCCCAATTTTTATAAGCCATCCTTAAACCCAACTTTTTACGATCCGACCTGAGCCATCCTTAAACCAGACTTTTTATTATTTCCCCTTAGTTGAAACGCCGCTGCTAAAGCGGGATAATTAAATCCCAATTTTTATAAGCCATCCTTAAACCCAACTTTTTACGATCCGACCTGAGCCCTCCTTAAACCAGACTTTTTATTATTTTCCCTTAGTTGAAACGCCGCTGTTAAAGCGGTATAGTAAAAAACATTATTTATTATTTCCCCTTAGTGAAACGCCGCTGGCGGGTAGTAAAGCGAAATAAATCCCTAATTTATATGGTCTAACAAGATAAGTATAATAAAGCGGTACATTTGTCACCCCACAATAATTATTTATACCTAAATAACCCTCTCAAACCCTCTGCCGACACGATTTAAAAAGAAAGGGACATAAACCTTTATTTATTATTCCGAAGGACCCTCATTAAAATTCAGTAGCATATCTAATAATTGATTCCAATTTTTGCACCACTTATATAAAATACAATAAAATAATTACCATCTAGAACCATTAACTAGAGATTTCTTTGTACTGGAAATGGATAAATTATAGGACTATCTTGTAATGAGAACAGAGTAATAAAAAGTAAATAAAACTTAAATACGTATAAAATACCAAGCAGGTATAGGTACTATACAACTTGTGTTCGCCATCAGGTAAAAGCCCTCATAATGCTTTTATAAAAATTTCGGATAATATCATAATATAAGTAAATAGGCTACAATTTCAGGAAAAAAGTAAAAAAAAATTAATTCACAATGTAAAATTGTAGTTAAATGGATTGTAAATACGAAATAATATAAAAAGCTACCTTTTGTTTGCGATGATGTATGCACAATAACTCTATATTATTCGGCCCTTAAACTGAAAATACCCACTAGATAGGTATCATAAGCTGTATTTGTCATCAGGTAGAACCCCCAATAAAATTATGAATATCAGGCGTAGGCAACAATAAGCAAATCACGTTGGTTTTTTAATTTATTATTAATCTGGCTAACTTAAGAAACTCACAATATAACGACCATCCAAAAAAAAATCATAATACATTACTGGGTGTGAAAGCAATTGCGCTGCAAAATATAGTGTATACCAACTCTGAGATAGTTAATTAAAATCCCAATTAGCGCTAAAAAAAAATCAATTAGATATTTACTTTAGATATTTTAATAAAAAAATTCAATATTATTAGCGCCACCTATCCGTTTATGGAACCTACATATAGGCTTAACAAGAATGACAAACTTTGGGAATATTATTTTACATGATTCTCTCGATTATCGCATCGCTATCACATTTCAATATTCTTGGCAACATTTAAGTTTTAAAATTAGCACAATATCAAATCCTCTACAATGAATTAAACAAACACATACATAATTTTAAAATCTCATAATAAGAATATAAACTAAAATTATAATGCGTAGCAGGTCCAAAATCTAACAAGTTTCGACTAGTCAAATGACGTCAGTTTACATCTGCGAAGAATACCCAACTCTCGAACCATAAAAAATGGTCAAACTTTGTCGGCAAATACCCTTCTATGATGCAGGGGAAGGACAGGTAACTCGAGATGTTTATAAAGAAACGTTAAAGAACATTATTTGCTTATTTCTAGACTCTTAAAAATTACATGCAATCGAACAATAAATGTTTTCATCATGTATATTTATGAGTAACACATTACCTTCGACATACATAAATTCAAATTGATAATTACTCGCCTTAGTACTTTTTTAGAAGTTTGAATCATTGCATATAACCGTCTGAGGATACCCAAACTTCCCCTAACATATTTCTCCGCAACCGGGGAAAAAGAGGTAGAAAAAGTAAAATAACAACTCCAAGTGTCTTTGCGAACAATCGGCAATAAAATAGAGTATTTCAGTTTTTAATTTTTCGTAAATAAAAGCTGGTTAGATTAATAGTCTCTGTGAATATAATAACATAAACAAAGTGATATGCCGTAAATTTAGGAGTACAGTATAAATTATGCCTCTATTAAAATATACCGCAATAACTAACTACCAAAGGATTTTTGATATTTTGAATATATTTGATGCTCATAGCATTATCACATTTCCAAAGGCTCTAAATTTTAGAAAAATGTTCTAATAGAATATGTCTATCAATATAAAGTAAAGGTATTGTTAGGTTTTTTTAAAAAATACGACCTACAACAGTCTCTGCTACAGCATGGCTGACTCTGTAGAAACTTCTGTGAAACCATAATAATTATATCAATAATCGAGTTGTCGTTATGATAATATTTTCTTCCAATATCCGACTCCACTATCCATAAAAGTTATGTTAGGAAATTCATAATTGAGCGCATTGTAATTTTTTAAAAAGAAATTCACTTCACACACAAAGATGTAGCCATTCAATCCATGAAAATAATGCAAGTCAGTATGCGTATGTTATGGCTAACTGTTTAAATGTCTATTCCTTCCACGTTTATCGGAAGAAATACTTTTTTTATACTAGTATTTTAGTTGAAAATAAGATCATAAATCATCTATACAAAACAAGCGCCCCTTATGGATTTGAACGAAAATCATAGATTCGACTATTTTCATGAAAAATAAATCTAAGTACGGAATAATGCAGGAAGATTATCTATTTTCTTGGTTTAGAAAGTGATGTAGTTAAGATTTATAACTTAGGAATAAATAAATTATTATTAATCTTTTCGACCTATTTCTCTTACATATTTAATTTCTTTGATAGTAAGAACTAATCTTTTTATTTTACAAAGTAAAAAAAAAGCTAAAGATCGGCGTTGTCAGTCAGGTATAAGAACTGATTTAACACGATGGTTTTTGTACAAACGTTCACATACAATTGTATGCTTTTTAACCGAGTGTGTCGGAAAAAATGACGATTTATAGATTAGATATTTAGACGAAGAGCTAACCTTCTCAATAAAGTATTGATTATTGCCCTGCTAGCTAGACAACACTTTTTATGTTAGTCAAAAAAAAATTTTTTTTTTTCGGACGCTATTACAGATTTCATCGTTAACTAACAAACATTAAGACCAAAAAATTAGCGTGCAAGATGAAATGTATAGGTTCACTTCATTTCTACATTATTTTACAACTCTCAATCGCATTAAAAACAAGATCGAATAAAAAACAACTTATGACATATGGACGAAAAATGTTTTTCGGGCTATTTAGGTTAGCGACCGCATTACGTCTGAAATACTACATTTTTCGAGCTTATAACATAATTTACTATTTTAACGTTAAAATAGGGGAAATGACGTATCGAAATGGTTACTTTTTTTTTGTCGGTCACGAGATTATAGTTTCTTTTAAAATGAACTCTAATATTTACAACACAAATTATCCTTTAAGCCACATTAGTTTAAAACTCGTCTGTCGCTTTCCCTCTATTGTGAGTTTGATTAAAGTATAGCGTAGTTTATATTTAGATGAATTTCGCAAATGTTGAATACTTTCAAAACTGAAAAAGCCGCCCTTTGCAATAAATATCTCCGTAGAGTTAGGTACCCTGCAGATTAAGGGTATTTCAGCGGATAATCATATACAAATTCAAAGATTTTGTCTATTTTAATGGATTAACAAACAATATCTATAGGATGACTTTACTGATAAAAAAAAAATAACAAAAATCTATAAAGTCTAGGCTCACATGAAATTCCATAAAGAGCAGCTGCATAGCCTTATCACATCAAACTATATTTTTATTTCGTTCTATTGTCAAAAGTCTGTGTTTAGGAGATTATCGTTCATTTTAAAATGAACTCTAATATGTACATCACCATAAACTACCTCTTAAGCCGTCGTAAAAATACACTTTTCGATTTACCTCTATATTGATTTTCTAATATTAAATATCTACAATAGTCGAAATTCGCTCGCTAATACCTATGTATGCAAGGTTTCTTCAAAAAATGACAATTTTGTTGTTTAATGGCTTGAAAAAATGGAAAAAGGAGGTTTTTGCATCCATTTATTTCCAGATGAGTGTTAAAAATACTTATAAAACTCGGTATACCGAAGATCAAGCATTAATGAGAGGGTTGAGTCCTGTTTGCCAAATCCTGATTTATAATTTGACGTTGGTAACGGTACAATTTTTTAACATTTATCATAAGAGGCGTATATTTTTGAGGCTTAGATCTACCAGTTTATCCACGCCCCATTTATTGTTAGTGCTTTAGTAATTTTACTTTCCAATTATTTTTTACCAAAACGCGTAGCTGAAACAGTGTCTATATCAGACGATATAATAAATTTTAAGGATTAATTTGCTTACAAATACACTTCAATTTATTTAGGCTAAAGCAGCCAGACATATACTGGAACTACGAAAACCCTATTACAATTTGGTTGCCTAGAGAAAATTTTGTAAAAAACACAGCTTTCTACACAAATGCTTGCACATTATGTACCTATCATTTTAAGATACCTGGCGACATCAATGTAAGCATTGACATAATGACGCAAGATATAGGTAGGTACTAGAATATTCAAGATTTCTATTAACGATACACTTCAGCATACATGCGAGATGTCATTAATGTCTACGGAAGGCAACAGACATACCAGCTATTTTTACATGGGATTCCATAGACTTGAACGCTTCTTGTTTAGAAATATTTGATGTCATCTTGAGGAGTTCCGTATTGAAGCATCAAACCTACCTGCCAAATAATTGACGAAATATGGGATATCATAAAATATGTCCCCCATCAAACTAAATGATCCTATAAACCAGCTTCACAGACCGTAATTTGTGATGCTAACACGATTAATACGCAATAGAACAAGATTAAGAAACAAAATTTAAAGTAGCTCTTTATCACACGAAAATAATTAAATAATTTACGGTTACAGAACAATAATTATTTTAAAAAGCTGTATAACTAAATATATTATGTTATTAGGAATATTCTGTCTAAAGTAACAGCTGATCTTAGTCGAAAATGAGATCGTATTATTGATTGTTGAATTCGTTAGGTATGAAATAAAATTAGAGATTTCGTCTATTTTTTCACGATTAAAAAAGAATACCTCTATTTAGCTAAAAATGAAATGATTACAGTGGTAGATTAATTCACTTTACCAAGCATGTAAACTACTAATTTTGCAATAAATATCTTCTATATTTCTAGGTAGGTTTACTCGAAAATGTTGGGCTATTTTCATCAAAAATCCCGATACGAAATTGAAAAATTTGCCTATTTTTGTCGGTTTACAAAGTGATAGTGGAATATTGGTTTGATCAAAGAACAATAATTATTTTAAAAATGTTGTATAATTAACTAAATGTCGGTGTTATCAGGCAGGTAAGAAGTTATTTATCTGAATCTTATTTGTACCATTAGCGTTTATATACAAATGTTAGTGGTTTTCAAAAATTGATATCTCGGAAATTATTAGGTTTAGACTTATAATACGCTCATTAAAAAATAATGACTACTTTATGCAAAATTCAAAAATATTATAAGATGTAGGGTATCCCAGTAACTTAACCAAAGATTTTCGGTCTTCGTAAAGCTTTATACGTTTCTTCAGCGTACCAAACATTCACTTTTTTTAAATATTGACATCGGGTTAGGATTCTGAACATAGGATTAACATCACTCCAATAGTGAACATGTTGCGTTGTCACAGTTCCATTCGTCGAAAAGTAAACAAAACCGTTTGAGCTACGTGGGGAATAAATAAAGTTGGCTTGTTGAAAAATTTTAATATTTATTAAGGTAAAAGACTATAAATATATCGACACAACACTTTGGCATTTCTAATACTACAAACATGAATATCTAAAATGTGATATTTACAACCATCAACTCTCTCTCCCTTTTCTAATTTTGGTACACCAATGCTGTCTTCTAAGTTTATAATATATGGCGTCCTGCAGTTTAATTCCGAAAATGTTTTAACTAAAAATTCCTCTTTAACACGTCCTTTAACGTAAATAATGTCTGCGTCTATCAGATTGTTGGATATGATATTATGTAGTTCCTTGTAATCGGTATCACCATAATTATAAAGGATACCATGATGATTTCCAAATAGATATTTGACTTGTTTCTTGCAAGCCTTACTTAAGGTGTCGAATGGTTTAACTGGTTTAAAAAAGTAACTTTTCATACTATTCCCATCATAAATAGCCATTTCTTTCGCGTAAAATTCAGGTATGTTAAATCCTTGAATATCGACTACAACGAACTTCATTGTCTGAAGACTCAAATCAAACAAGTATATTTTCATATTTTTATCGCTCTTAAGTTCGATTTCAAAAGCACACCCCCACTTTTCGATAATTTCACAGTCTTAGCACATAGATCTTATATTTTTATTTACGATCAATTCATCTTTATTCGCCAATCGTCTCAAACGAGTCTGCTTTTGAAAGTAATATAGCCTTAGTATTCAGAAAATATTAATGATATCGGAGCCTAAAACATCCTTGACACTAAAAAATCATTGTGTTTCCTAACAAAACCCATCATCTTGTCTATTTAGCTTGCTTTCCTATTGTTTAGCAGGTTAAATAAAATTATTATTTCGCTCTTTTTGTCTGTACTGAATCGTTAGGGGAATACGTTTCTAGTTCTATAAGAGAGACAGTTAAAATTTATGTAAGCAATCAAAAATCCTACACTATGAGCTACTTAGTTAAAATTTCATATTTCCTTCCTGGATCAGACAAAATTTGTGATGTGTCGGACAAAATTTATAAAAATACGAAAAAAATGCTGGATGCATTTTTAGCGTGACTTTCTATTTAATACCATCTTATTTCAAGCTATAATTCGGTTGTCAAAATGAGAATAAAATAATTTTCTCATGGTTTATGTCATCTTAAAAAAGTCAAAAGGTTATATTCTGTAGAGGGGCAGATACATTCAAATTTAAATATTTTCTCCAAGAAGAATTTTAAGATAGTATTATAGTAAATAAAAATTCTATACCTCCAATATTTCATGGAAACATATCGTGTTCTAGCGACATAACCCAAAAGTACCTCTATTCAGAAACGCATCGTACTTTTCTTGTCAATAATTGTCTCATTGTCCCATCCATTACATTATTATAATCTTAAAGCACCTATTACCAGCATTATCTGTTTTTATGGTTTTCATAAAACATAGCGATTACCGATGAAAATTAAACGAAAACTTAATAAATAACTTTTTTTTCAACTGAAATAGACTGATTTTCGATGGAAAAATGTTACTTATAACTAAAAATGAATATAAGACATATACGCAATGATATTTAGAATAAATCAATGTTTTCTAAAATTACTATGAAATATTCACAAAATCGTTTCGTTATAACCAAAGTAGCATGGCTTGCAGATTTCGTATAGAGTTCAAACGCGATACTGAGATGATCTTTTTTTTTTTTTATATTTTTGTAGGATAATGCACCACTACGTTGTAAGTACTTGAGAGAGGACTTTCTTGAAAAATCCTCAAATTTCTCTGCAATTTTGTTCCTTCTAGAGTTAAATTCACACAGAAAACCCCGTATTCTTATCTTTCAGGTTGGTATATTAAAAAGGGCTTATTAGTATGGTTTAGAAAACAAGCAATATTAATTAACGGATGTTTTTTCGTCGTATGAAGAGTTGAAACATTTTTTTTTTCCACTCCAATGGTTGCGATGCAGAGAGTCGGGTTTCATCATAATCTTTCAGGGTAGCTCAGGTTTGATTGCATGTAGAGAGTCGGGTTTCATCATAATCTTTCAGGGTAGCTCAGGTTTGATTACATGTACTAAGGTTAGTGCTCCTTGCAATCGGTTTCAGGTTTGACGCGCCCCCCTCAGGTTTGTTCAGGTTTCTCAAACGTTTGAGAAACCTGAACAAACCTGAGGGGGGCGCGTCAAACCTGAAACCGATTGCAAGGAGCACTAACCTTAGTACATGTAATCAAACCTGAGCTACCCTGAAAGATTATGATGAAACCCGACTCTCTACATGCAATCAAACCTGAGCTACCCTGAAAGATTATGATGAAACCCGACTCTCTGCATCGCAACCATTGGAGTGGAAAAAAAAAATGTTTCAACTCTTCATACGACGAAAAAACATCCGTTAATTAATATTGCTTGTTTTCTAAACCATACTAATAAGCCCTTTTTAATATACCAACCTGAAAGATAAGAATACGGGGTTTTCTGTGTGAATTTAACTCTAGAAGGAACAAAATTGCAGAGAAATTTGAGGATTTTTCAAGAAAGTCCTCTCTCAAGTACTTACAACGTAGTGGTGCATTATCCTACAAAAATATAAAAAAAAAAAAAGATCATCTCAGTATCGCGTTTGAACTCTATACGAAATCTGCAAGCCATGCTACTTTGGTTATAACGAAACGATTTTGTGAATATTTCATAGTAATTTTAGAAAACATTGATTTATTCTAAATATCATTGCGTATATGTCTTATATTCATTTTTAGTTATAAGTAACATTTTTCCATCGAAAATCAGTCTATTTCAGTTGAAAAAAAAGTTATTTATTAAGTTTTCGTTTAATTTTCATCGGTAATCGCTATGTTTTATGAAAACCATAAAAACAGATAATGCTGGTAATAGGTGCTTTAAGATTATAATAATGTAATGGATGGGACAATGAGACAATTATTGACAAGAAAAGTACGATGCGTTTCTGAATAGAGGTACTTTTGGGTTATGTCGCTAGAACACGATATGTTTCCATGAAATATTGGAGGTATAGAATTTTTATTTACTATAATACTATCTTAAAATTCTTCTTGGAGAAAATATTTAAATTTGAATGTATCTGACCCTCTACAGAATATAACCTTTTGACTTTTTTAAGATGACATAAACCATGAGAAAATTATTTTATTCTCATTTTGACAACCGAATTATAGCTTGAAATAAGATGGTATTAAATAGAAAGTCACGCTAAAAATGCATCCAGCATTTTTTTCGTATTTTTATAAATTTTGTCCGACACATCACAAATTTTGTCTGATCCAGGAAGGAAATATGAAATTTTAACTAAGTAGCTCATAGTGTAGGATTTTTGATTGCTTACATAAATTTTAACTGTCTCTCTTATAGAACTAGAAACGTATTCCCCTAACGATTCAGTACAGACAAAAAGAGCGAAATAATAATTTTATTTAACCTGCTAAACAATAGGAAAGCAAGCTAAATAGACAAGATGATGGGTTTTGTTAGGAAACACAATGATTTTTTAGTGTCAAGGATGTTTTAGGCTCCGATATCATTAATATTTTCTGAATACTAAGGCTATATTACTTTCAAAAGCAGACTCGTTTGAGACGATTGGCGAATAAAGATGAATTGATCGTAAATAAAAATATAAGATCTATGTGCTAAGACTGTGAAATTATCGAAAAGTGGGGGTGTGCTTTTGAAATCGAACTTAAGAGCGATAAAAATATGAAAATATACTTGTTTGATTTGAGTCTTCAGACAATGAAGTTCGTTGTAGTCGATATTCAAGGATTTAACATACCTGAATTTTACGCGAAAGAAATGGCTATTTATGATGGGAATAGTATGAAAAGTTACTTTTTTAAACCAGTTAAACCATTCGACACCTTAAGTAAGGCTTGCAAGAAACAAGTCAAATATCTATTTGGAAATCATCATGGTATCCTTTATAATTATGGTGATACCGATTACAAGGAACTACATAATATCATATCCAACAATCTGATAGACGCAGACATTATTTACGTTAAAGGACGTGTTAAAGAGGAATTTTTAGTTAAAACATTTTCGGAATTAAACTGCAGGACGCCATATATTATAAACTTAGAAGACAGCATTGGTGTACCAAAATTAGAAAAGGGAGAGAGAGTTGATGGTTGTAAATATCACATTTTAGATATTCATGTTTGTAGTATTAGAAATGCCAAAGTGTTGTGTCGATATATTTATAGTCTTTTACCTTAATAAATATTAAAATTTTTCAACAAGCCAACTTTATTTATTCCCCACGTAGCTCAAACGGTTTTGTTTACTTTTCGACGAATGGAACTGTGACAACGCAACATGTTCACTATTGGAGTGATGTTAATCCTATGTTCAGAATCCTAACCCGATGTCAATATTTAAAAAAAGTGAATGTTGGGTACGCTGAAGAAACGTATAAAGCTTTACGAAGACCGAAAATCTTTGGTTAAGTTACTGGGATACCCTACATCTTATAATATTTTTGAATTTTGCATAAAGTAGTCATTATTTTTTAATGAGCGTATTATAAGTCTAAACCTAATAATTTCCGAGATATCAATTTTTGAAAACCACTAACATTTGTATATAAACGCTAATGGTACAAATAAGATTCAGATAAATAACTTCTTACCTGCCTGATAACACCGACATTTAGTTAATTATACAACATTTTTAAAATAATTATTGTTCTTTGATCAAACCAATATTCCACTATCACTTTGTAAACCGACAAAAATAGGCAAATTTTTCAATTTCGTATCGGGATTTTTGATGAAAATAGCCCAACATTTTCGAGTAAACCTACCTAGAAATATAGAAGATATTTATTGCAAAATTAGTAGTTTACATGCTTGGTAAAGTGAATTAATCTACCACTGTAATCATTTCATTTTTAGCTAAATAGAGGTATTCTTTTTTAATCGTGAAAAAATAGACGAAATCTCTAATTTTATTTCATACCTAACGAATTCAACAATCAATAATACGATCTCATTTTCGACTAAGATCAGCTGTTACTTTAGACAGAATATTCCTAATAACATAATATATTTAGTTATACAGCTTTTTAAAATAATTATTGTTCTGTAACCGTAAATTATTTAATTATTTTCGTGTGATAAAGAGCTACTTTAAATTTTGTTTCTTAATCTTGTTCTATTGCGTATTAATCGTGTTAGCATCACAAATTACGGTCTGTGAAGCTGGTTTATAGGATCATTTAGTTTGATGGGGGACATATTTTATGATATCCCATATTTCGTCAATTATTTGGCAGGTAGGTTTGATGCTTCAATACGGAACTCCTCAAGATGACATCAAATATTTCTAAACAAGAAGCGTTCAAGTCTATGGAATCCCATGTAAAAATAGCTGGTATGTCTGTTGCCTTCCGTAGACATTAATGACATCTCGCATGTATGCTGAAGTGTATCGTTAATAGAAATCTTGAATATTCTAGTACCTACCTATATCTTGCGTCATTATGTCAATGCTTACATTGATGTCGCCAGGTATCTTAAAATGATAGGTACATAATGTGCAAGCATTTGTGTAGAAAGCTGTGTTTTTTAGAAAATTTTCTCTAGGCAACCAAATTGTAATAGGGTTTTCGTAGTTCCAGTATATGTCTGGCTGCTTTAGCCTAAATAAATTGAAGTGTATTTGTAAGCAAATTAATCCTTAAAATTTATTATATCGTCTGATATAGACACTGTTTCAGCTACGCGTTTTGGTAAAAAATAATTGGAAAGTAAAATTACTAAAGCACTAACAATAAATGGGGCGTGGATAAACTGGTAGATCTAAGCCTCAAAAATATACGCCTCTTATGATAAATGTTAAAAAATTGTACCGTTACCAACGTCAAATTATAAATCAGGATTTGGCAAACAGGACTCAACCCTCTCATTAATGCTTGATCTTCGGTATACCGAGTTTTATAAGTATTTTTAACACTCATCTGGAAATAAATGGATGCAAAAACCTCCTTTTTCCATTTTTTCAAGCCATTAAACAACAAAATTGTCATTTTTTGAAGAAACCTTGCATACATAGGTATTAGCGAGCGAATTTCGACTATTGTAGATATTTAATATTAGAAAATCAATATAGAGGTAAATCGAAAAGTGTATTTTTACGACGGCTTAAGAGGTAGTTTATGGTGATGTACATATTAGAGTTCATTTTAAAATGAACGATAATCTCCTAAACACAGACTTTTGACAATAGAACGAAATAAAAATATAGTTTGATGTGATAAGGCTATGCAGCTGCTCTTTATGGAATTTCATGTGAGCCTAGACTTTATAGATTTTTGTTATTTTTTTTTTATCAGTAAAGTCATCCTATAGATATTGTTTGTTAATCCATTAAAATAGACAAAATCTTTGAATTTGTATATGATTATCCGCTGAAATACCCTTAATCTGCAGGGTACCTAACTCTACGGAGATATTTATTGCAAAGGGCGGCTTTTTCAGTTTTGAAAGTATTCAACATTTGCGAAATTCATCTAAATATAAACTACGCTATACTTTAATCAAACTCACAATAGAGGGAAAGCGACAGACGAGTTTTAAACTAATGTGGCTTAAAGGATAATTTGTGTTGTAAATATTAGAGTTCATTTTAAAAGAAACTATAATCTCGTGACCGACAAAAAAAAAGTAACCATTTCGATACGTCATTTCCCCTATTTTAACGTTAAAATAGTAAATTATGTTATAAGCTCGAAAAATGTAGTATTTCAGACGTAATGCGGTCGCTAACCTAAATAGCCCGAAAAACATTTTTCGTCCATATGTCATAAGTTGTTTTTTATTCGATCTTGTTTTTAATGCGATTGAGAGTTGTAAAATAATGTAGAAATGAAGTGAACCTATACATTTCATCTTGCACGCTAATTTTTTGGTCTTAATGTTTGTTAGTTAACGATGAAATCTGTAATAGCGTCCGAAAAAAAAAAATTTTTTTTTGACTAACATAAAAAGTGTTGTCTAGCTAGCAGGGCAATAATCAATACTTTATTGAGAAGGTTAGCTCTTCGTCTAAATATCTAATCTATAAATCGTCATTTTTTCCGACACAATCGGTTAAAAAGCATACAATTGTATGTGAACGTTTGTACAAAAACCATCGTGTTAAATCAGTTCTTATACCTGACTGACAACGCCGATCTTTAGCTTTTTTTTTACTTTGTAAAATAAAAAGATTAGTTCTTACTATCAAAGAAATTAAATATGTAAGAGAAATAGGTCGAAAAGATTAATAATAATTTATTTATTCCTAAGTTATAAATCTTAACTACATCACTTTCTAAACCAAGAAAATAGATAATCTTCCTGCATTATTCCGTACTTGGATTTATTTTTCATGAAAATAGTCGAATCTATGATTTTCGTTCAAATCCATAAGGGGCGCTTGTTTTGTATAGATGATTTATGATCTTATTTTCAACTAAAATACTAGTATAAAAAAAGTATTTCTTCCGATAAACGTGGAAGGAATAGACATTTAAACAGTTAGCCATAACATACGCATACTGACTTGCATTATTTTCATGGATTGAATGGCTACATCTTTGTGTGTGAAGTGAATTTCTTTTTAAAAAATTACAATGCGCTCAATTATGAATTTCCTAACATAACTTTTATGGATAGTGGAGTCGGATATTGGAAGAAAATATTATCATAACGACAACTCGATTATTGATATAATTATTATGGTTTCACAGAAGTTTCTACAGAGTCAGCCATGCTGTAGCAGAGACTGTTGTAGGTCGTATTTTTTAAAAAAACCTAACAATACCTTTACTTTATATTGATAGACATATTCTATTAGAACATTTTTCTAAAATTTAGAGCCTTTGGAAATGTGATAATGCTATGAGCATCAAATATATTCAAAATATCAAAAATCCTTTGGTAGTTAGTTATTGCGGTATATTTTAATAGAGGCATAATTTATACTGTACTCCTAAATTTACGGCATATCACTTTGTTTATGTTATTATATTCACAGAGACTATTAATCTAACCAGCTTTTATTTACGAAAAATTAAAAACTGAAATACTCTATTTTATTGCCGATTGTTCGCAAAGACACTTGGAGTTGTTATTTTACTTTTTCTACCTCTTTTTCCCCGGTTGCGGAGAAATATGTTAGGGGAAGTTTGGGTATCCTCAGACGGTTATATGCAATGATTCAAACTTCTAAAAAAGTACTAAGGCGAGTAATTATCAATTTGAATTTATGTATGTCGAAGGTAATGTGTTACTCATAAATATACATGATGAAAACATTTATTGTTCGATTGCATGTAATTTTTAAGAGTCTAGAAATAAGCAAATAATGTTCTTTAACGTTTCTTTATAAACATCTCGAGTTACCTGTCCTTCCCCTGCATCATAGAAGGGTATTTGCCGACAAAGTTTGACCATTTTTTATGGTTCGAGAGTTGGGTATTCTTCGCAGATGTAAACTGACGTCATTTGACTAGTCGAAACTTGTTAGATTTTGGACCTGCTACGCATTATAATTTTAGTTTATATTCTTATTATGAGATTTTAAAATTATGTATGTGTTTGTTTAATTCATTGTAGAGGATTTGATATTGTGCTAATTTTAAAACTTAAATGTTGCCAAGAATATTGAAATGTGATAGCGATGCGATAATCGAGAGAATCATGTAAAATAATATTCCCAAAGTTTGTCATTCTTGTTAAGCCTATATGTAGGTTCCATAAACGGATAGGTGGCGCTAATAATATTGAATTTTTTTATTAAAATATCTAAAGTAAATATCTAATTGATTTTTTTTTAGCGCTAATTGGGATTTTAATTAACTATCTCAGAGTTGGTATACACTATATTTTGCAGCGCAATTGCTTTCACACCCAGTAATGTATTATGATTTTTTTTTGGATGGTCGTTATATTGTGAGTTTCTTAAGTTAGCCAGATTAATAATAAATTAAAAAACCAACGTGATTTGCTTATTGTTGCCTACGCCTGATATTCATAATTTTATTGGGGGTTCTACCTGATGACAAATACAGCTTATGATACCTATCTAGTGGGTATTTTCAGTTTAAGGGCCGAATAATATAGAGTTATTGTGCATACATCATCGCAAACAAAAGGTAGCTTTTTATATTATTTCGTATTTACAATCCATTTAACTACAATTTTACATTGTGAATTAATTTTTTTTACTTTTTTCCTGAAATTGTAGCCTATTTACTTATATTATGATATTATCCGAAATTTTTATAAAAGCATTATGAGGGCTTTTACCTGATGGCGAACACAAGTTGTATAGTACCTATACCTGCTTGGTATTTTATACGTATTTAAGTTTTATTTACTTTTTATTACTCTGTTCTCATTACAAGATAGTCCTATAATTTATCCATTTCCAGTACAAAGAAATCTCTAGTTAATGGTTCTAGATGGTAATTATTTTATTGTATTTTATATAAGTGGTGCAAAAATTGGAATCAATTATTAGATATGCTACTGAATTTTAATGAGGGTCCTTCGGAATAATAAATAAAGGTTTATGTCCCTTTCTTTTTAAATCGTGTCGGCAGAGGGTTTGAGAGGGTTATTTAGGTATAAATAATTATTGTGGGGTGACAAATGTACCGCTTTATTATACTTATCTTGTTAGACCATATAAATTAGGGATTTATTTCGCTTTACTACCCGCCAGCGGCGTTTCACTAAGGGGAAATAATAAATAATGTTTTTTACTATACCGCTTTAACAGCGGCGTTTCAACTAAGGGAAAATAATAAAAAGTCTGGTTTAAGGAGGGCTCAGGTCGGATCGTAAAAAGTTGGGTTTAAGGATGGCTTATAAAAATTGGGATTTAATTATCCCGCTTTAGCAGCGGCGTTTCAACTAAGGGGAAATAATAAAAAGTCTGGTTTAAGGATGGCTCAGGTCGGATCGTAAAAAGTTGGGTTTAAGGATGGCTTATAAAAATTGGGATTTAATTATCCCGCTTTAGCAGCGGCGTTTCACTAAGGTTAAATCATAAAAAGTCGGGTTTTATCTCGGGTCAGTTCATAAATATTCAGGTTCAAGTTAGGGTTAGATGAGAAGCCGCCTCGCGAAAGCATCCGGGTTAGGTCGTAAAAAGTCGGGTTTTATCTCGGGTCAGTTCATAAATATTCAGGTTCAAATTAGGGTTAGATAAGAAGCCGCCTCATGAAAGCATCCGGGTTAGGTCGTAAAAAGTCGGGTTTAATTTCGGGTTATTTTGTAAACAGCACCACCGAACCACCCGGGTTAGGTCATAAAACGCACCACCGAACCACCCGGGTTAGATCATAAAACGCACCACCGAACCACCCGGGTTAGATCGTAAAACGCACCACCTGCACCACCTGGGTTAGTTGCACCACCAGCACCACCAGCACCACTGGTCTCGTTCTGTCCGTTTTCCTCTACTGCCCCTCTCTAATAATGTGAGGATTGAGGTCGCTCCAATATCGACAGTTTTGTTTGTTGACCTTGCCATTTAAGTAAAAAGTGCATTCGTCACTGAAACAGATATTCTTTATTAACCTGGGTTGAGTAATAATCTTATCCGTCATAATTTCGCAAAACTCAATACGTCTGTCCGGGTCATCGTCCCCTAATTCTTGAGTAATTAGGAGTTTGTATGAATGAAATTATTTGTGAAGCTTTAATACTTTCCTGACTGACTCACGCGACAGTCCAGTTTGATCTGCAACTTTACGAAGGAACGTAGTGGGAGCCATAGCAACTTCACCAAGAACCTCAGTCTGAGCGGCCTTATTGAGCAGTCTTGGCTCATTCCTTTTCTTATTGCAAACAGATCCTGTTTCTTCAAATTTAGCTGCTAACTCACGGATTTACTTGTGTCCAACATTTCTTTCACGATGTCTTTCGTTGAATACGGCCGTCGTTCTTGCAAAGCAACGATTTTCAGCTCCGTAAATGAAAATCATTTCTACGCGTTCAGCAATAGTGTAAACCATTTTAAGAAACGACACTAATAATTAAAAACTATTGAAATGTTTATGAAATTAACTTTCACAGCTTATTTCACTGATTCTAGAAGAACATGAAATAAATAATGAACACCAGGAGTCGGAAAATAAAGTACCTACTAAGTACTTATCATTTGTTCGAAATATCAGGAATAAGCAAATCTAGAATCTTGTTTTGTCGAAAACGGCAAAAAAATTAAATTATTTTATGTTTTCTAGTGGCGATATCGAAGACGAAATGTAAATAAATAAAAGAATTTGGAATGTAACTATTGGTAGGTACAAACAGTTTTAAACGAAGTGCTATACATTTAACTTATGAAACCCATTTATATACAATAGATATGGTATATAGGGATGAAGAAGCGGTTTTCCTTTCTGACCATCCGAGCCCAATTTTGTTGATAGAAATATATATCAAAGTTGAGGTTAATATTCCCAGCACAATGTGCTGAGGAAGTGTGCTGAGCAGTAATTCGGATAATTGTTATTTCAATTATTTTAAACAGAAGGACAAACCCGGAAGAATTACTTTACTGGTCGTAAGTATGCAATTTGGTTACCATGCATACATAATTTTTTGATATTTTATAACCTACCATAAATGAAGAAAAGCTTTAAATATTCAAATAAAAATCGAAATTATGATAATAAAATTAATACTGCAGAAGGTTATGAAAATTATTAACAGTTGTAAGTTGCAATTTTTAACAAAATATCCAGAATGTGTTCTTTTTGCCAATAATCCCTTATAATATTATTTGTTTGCCAAACACAATCAGACCAATTTTTGGGGTAATGGTGACATACTTATGCGTGGCAATCATATTCTATTTTACGTTCCTTATTTGAGTTTTTCTTGCCTCAGTTAAATCCCTTGTTTTTGGGCACGCTTTTCTCTATTAGCCTAAAAAGAAAATTGAATATTATGACTACATGCTCTTTTATTACTTTATAATTGAATATGAATACTTATAATGAATTACAATCCTTATATATTATATAATATAAAAATCGCATACTTTTTTGGTCCATAAACGTCTAATACGCCATCCACTGTGGGACACCCTGTATTCATATGTGAATAAATTTCAAACCACTTACTCTGGGAGAGGTTCCTGTTGTATATTCCTTTCGGATCCTGGCTACAGTTTTTTCACTAATCTTACAGATTGCTGATGTGCATTTCACAGCTGAAATTGGCTGAAGGCTATTTTCTTTTTCATTTTGAAAATACTCCAAAACGTTTAAAATAATTTTCCGTGTCTCAGCGTTAAACGTTTTGCATTAAATATTCTAAGTCGAATGTCGAATACACCCCAAAATTCCTCGCCCGTACCTGAATTTTTGGGTACTCGGGAAAAGGTTCTTTGTTCCGCTTTAATTTCTCACGCCACAAAGAGAGGCAATTAAGGGCTGGTACTTGCTAATTTTATGCCTATGATTTGTTTAGAAGAAAGAAAGATGACCAATAGCTGTAGCTTTCTTTGTTGCAGGTTTTATTGCCCTTTCGGTCTTTTTAAATAATCTCTACTGTACAGTGTGTTTATTTTAAGGCGGGACATAGGGTTTTACATGGTAAATCTTAAAGCCTATGTTAGGCACATTTCTATTGAGAACTACAAGTTAAAATTTTACACAAATATTTCTTGTGGTATGTTTGTATTACTTTAACGCAAAATATTTAAAAATATCATTTTAAGTTATAATATCACGCTGTTTCGCCTAGCCCTGTATATTAAGTTTACTTAGGTATTTTTGACATAAGCTGGTATGTGACATTATTATAATATTAGACAACTTGTAAATTATACAATTTTGATGATTGCTTAGGATTTTTATTTCAATTAAGTTTAATAATTTTCCTAAATATAATCTACAACAATAAACTTAAAACTCATATGAACTGTTTATATATATTTACAGCCAAACAGTGCCTCAAACAATCATAAAAATGCTTTTTAACATTCGACAACTGTTGCGCTGTGATGCTGCGTGAAGCCTCGATTATTCTGTTTCTTAATTCATCTGCATCATTTGGTCTTCCCCTTACGTTATCAAAAACGTTTAATCTGAGGTATCCCCAATAGAAGAAGTCCAAAGGCGTCATATCCGGGCTTCGAGCAGGCCATTTAAAAGGTCCAAATCGTCCTATCCAGCTGCCCGGAAACCCATTATTTAGATACCCGTTACAATTATTGCGCTATGAGCTGGAGCTCCATCATGTTCCATATGTAAAAGATCGATGTATTTTTCTTTGGTAAGTGTACCGTCTATAAAAATGGACCAATAATCATATTTTCTAGAATACCTGCCCATACATTTACATTTTGTCGCCACTGGGTATGCATTTGGTGCACCACGTAGGGATTTTCTCGCGACCAGATTCTAACATTTTGCTTGTTTACTGTTTCATTAATATTAAAGGAGCTTTCATCTGTAAACAGTATATTATGAGCAAAACCTGGGTTATTATTAATTCGATCCATCTATTCTTCACAAAACTGCATCCGTTCAAAATAATCATGCGGTAAAAGTTCCTGCACGTTTCGAATTTTAAAAAATTTGTATTTTTCTTACTTTAATGCGTTGTAATAACTGCTTCTAGATTTTTTGAATTTTTTGAAGCGATCAGCAAGGTGTGTCAAATTTAGAATAATAGTTGTTCTTCTATCGCCATGCACAGACCCATTCGAAATTCTTCAGTTAACACAGAGGAATTTCTTTTCCGTTTTTAATGAGAATCATCAAGACATCCACTAGTCATGAACTTTACATGCAATCGTTGTACGGTCGACTTGCTGGGAATGGGACGGTTTTGATAGACAGCGGCCCGATATGACATTCCTCTTACGCAGTTTGAAACCATTTCAATTCGTTCTTTTACGGTGTAGATAGAATTGATAAATTACAAAACCAATTTCATGAAAGTCACGAAAATACTTACAGCGGTGTCATAATATTTTTCTTTATCTAAGGTAGTTAATTACATAAATTACAAGGGGTTTAAAAAGTGTAATTTTACCAAAATAAAATGGTCTTTTTTGGGTATCTTTTAGAGCTTTTTTGCACAGATTGTACTGTAACTTATTCCCCCCATCTCAAATTTTGTCTATTCTCAAGTTTTAGTAATATTTGTTTAATACAAATGTGCCTAACATAGGCTTTAAGATTTACCATGTAAACCTCTATGTCCCGGGTTAAAATAAACGCACTGTATATATATTTTAACATTAAGTTTGGCTTTCTTGTCAAAAATCATTGATAAATATGAAATTTGTTTTTTTATTATAGCCAGCAGAAAAATCGCAAATCTGGTGAGACCTTTAAAAAAATGTTCCTGTACTCTGGATCTATAAACTGAATTAAAAAAAAAAGACAATATCAATTAAATTAGGTTTTATTTTAATGTTATTGCAACATTTGTATGACAGTTAAACTTGGTCAACAAAAGATCTTCTATTCATACTTTCATAATAAACTTTTGAAGAAATTACTTAAACGTATGTATGCGTAGGTGTTGATTACCATTCTTTCGGAGAGGATGTTTTCCTCACTAGTAGCGCGCTTACCTATTAGACCACTTAAAATCACAATAATATAATATAAAAAACAGAGTCTTAATCTTTAATTGCAAGCGATGCAATGACTGATATTCTCGCTGGAACGACTCTCGAAAACTATTTACAATTTTAGGTAACTTTCATTAAAATCAATTGTTAATATCCTAGTTGTATCTGAGTGCTTGAGGAGGTAACCTAGGGATAGGATCTCCGAATCCAGAGGACGGTAACTGACTGACGTCCACCGACTCAACTTGCACTTGTGCAACTGTAGGCGTGGCGTAATTGTTTCTGGTTTTTAAGGGCCTTATCCTGGCAACTGGAGTTCCGAATCTCACTGCGTTGGGACTGAGACGTTCGTATCCGTTTTGATCTAAAAATATACAGGAGTGAAAAGCAAACTTAGAGAACCAATGATCATTTTACCTTCAATCGCCAACATTTTCTCTTAAGCTGGAAGGGCATGTAAATTATTACTAACCAAGCGGTCTTTCAGACACAATTGTTACTTATCAGTTAGGCTAGGAGATGCTGATACTGAAAAGCTACTCAACGACTAGTGCACCCAACTAGTCATTGAGGTTCGTTCGTTGAGTTCCCAAACAACTAGTTGGAAAGATAGAATTCTTACTAATTACTTGTCCTTAAGGTATAATTATTCTTAACCAGATGTGTATTTACAAATATAAGAAATTGACCAAATGACTCTTATTTATTTCTACCTAAATAGGGGTATTGACACAATGCCGACTGAGCTAGGACCGTCTTAGAAAATACATAGTATTGAAATATTTAATTTAGCAGCAAATAAATATGAAACTGACGTTTATTTATGTTTATTAAATTCAAAATGTAAAAATAGAATTATGGTCTTACACTTACACTTATAATGCTAAATTATTATATTAATTAATAAATTACCCAACTAAATCTACTTCATTATCGCTGTCATCATCTAAAGTAATAATAAAATTTTCTGTTGCATTCCTAATACAAATGTAACTTTTTTCTACTTCCTTTACATGTTGTACGCAGTTTTTCCAGTCCACCTCAGAAATTTTTTTAGTTTTATCATGAATTAGAGTAAATAAACTAGAATTAAGTGTGGGTGAAATATTATTGCGACGAATTCCAGCTTTAAGTTGGTGCCATATTTATTCAATAGAATTAAATATACAGTGGTAAGGCGGTAGCCGCAATACTATGTGCCCCATGCTTTTCGCAAATTCATTGCAGTAATATTCTTTTTGAATAGACATACTTCTAAGCACTTCTAATAAGTCTTTCTTTCTATAGTTTTTATGAAAATATATATCATTATCAAACATATATTCTTGAATTTTGGCTTTAGTGTCTTTTGAAGAAGGAGCTTTGTTTAATTGTCTACTATGATAACTAGCGTTATCCATAACAATGTAACAATGACACTATTTGGTGGAATGTTCTGCAATAATTTAGTTTCAAACCAATTTTTAAATAACTCCGCTGTTGTGTCTTCATGATAATCAACACATGATTCACTAATATTTTTTGCCGAGAGAGATAGACCATTCGGCACCCACCCATCTTCAGAACCAGCATGTAAGATTGTTATTCTTTTTCCACGGTTTGACGGGGCACGTGTCACACATTTGCCGCTAGAATCGACCCAACCACTTGACGGGGTGTCGTGGGTGTTATACCACGTTTCATCTAAATAAATGATCGGCCTACCTTCAGTTCTGTATTAGTTTACTTCTGCCAGATATTCCCACCGCCATTCTTGAAGACGCTTGGACTCAATCAAAACCTGCTTTTTATTCTGCGTTCCAAAATTGGCCCTTGTGTAATTTTTCAAACTGTGGAAAAGAATTTTTCTTGTAAGTAAAGCCGTTTTCTTTACAACTTCTTTAGGGCACAAATTTCCGCGCGACATTAATGTCAAAAGCATATTACTTATAATCTGTTTGGCATCTGTTGATAAATGCACTCTGTTATTTACTTCAGTTTCATTGCTTTCATAAATCTCACTAGAACACCAAGGACGAAACATTTTCAAAAAACAAACTAAACTCAACAGTGTACGTTGACAGGCTAATATCAAAAAGGACCCTGGTTTATCCGCATTTTTATTTACCTGTGTACGGTACTTAAAATTTATTACGCCCATATCATTTCACAGAACTGGTTTATTGTTGTTTATTGTATTTTGAATACCCTAATAATAGCAGTCATTATGGTCGGTCTCTTATATTTGTGAACACACTTACTACCATTATTACTAACCAACTAGTCATTGAGATCCAATTGTTACTAACCACCTAATTTTGGAGATACAAATATTACTAACCAACAAGTTGTTGAGGTTCATTTGGCGAAAAAAATGGCTGATTAAGCTGATATCCATTGGTATTAGGTTGACTGTTGAAGTTAATTTGAGGAACGGGTACTACTTGTCGGCTGGGTGTAGCTGCTGGCACCAGGTTAGGGGTAGCTGCCAGTGGAGGGTAAAGCGGGGAGCGTCCGTTTGGGCGGGGCTGTTGTCGCATGTCAGAGTAGCCTATACCACCCGAACCTAGTGCAAATGCTCCTAAAAAGACAAGAATGTAGATAAATATTGGGCGATTCATATTCAAACTGTATTAATGCAAAAATTACTTTAATATCATGTTTGTCTCTTGCAAGTAAATAGGCAGATAATACTGTGCGAGCAAAAATTATTAGCATCAAAGTGTGCCCCGTCATTTTATAGATGGAATTATCCTCTATAGATAGACTTTGGACCTTGTCGTCCCAGAGGTTCGACTGCCGTTCTATCAATAATTCCCTGACTACTCCAGCCGCCCGATTGGCCTCCGTCTTGATCCGAGGATATCCAGTGCGATACGCCCTATTCTTTAGGCGGTTTTTAATTTTGATTTGATTTTCAATTTCATGTCTCGTATTTTGAATACCTGAACGTCTTTGTAACAGAAGCTTGGGCTAACGCTGCGTTGATGTCATCTGTGATCCGTGTTACCGCATTGTCAATGTCTAATGAGCTCATTATTAATTACATTGTTAACTTTGTAAACCACAAAAGTAAAAAGCTGGATTTACAAAGTCGTAAAGTTGGCGAGGTTGAGGTTCAGTTGGCGTTGGAAATAAGAGTTTTAATTTAAACTAAAGGGAACACTCAGTTCAATTTATAAACTCAGTTCGTGCAAAGTTTGTAAGTTTCGAAAAGTTCCCGCGTTTGTGCTCTCCGGTGTTTACGTCGTCCTTCCGTCATTTGTATTTAGATTTTCTGTTTGTTGTAAGCTTAGTATTGTGTTTTGCGCCAGAAATTGGAAAACCAGAAATGGATAGTATAGAGAATGATGACACTAATTTATTGTTCATCATCATCATAGTCATTTACATCTTGACAGATGTGTTGTGGTTCATCATTGAGCTTCAGCAGCTCGGACAGCCTGATTAGTGACCCTTCTCCATCTATCACGGTCATTGGTTATGTGTGCCACCTCCGTGTATTGTTTGTTAAAAAGCTTTTTTGTGATGTCTGCCCAACGTTGTGGAGATCTACCGCGCCGGCGCTGACCCTGAGGTCTTCCCTGGACCACCAGCCGTTCCATTTTGTGTTCGCTTCTGTGGATATGACCAAAGAATTTCAAAATTCTGGAGTAAACCGTGCCTGAAAGACGTTATTGTTACTCGAATTAATTTAAAATTATGAATTTATTTACAACTTAGGTCATAGAGATTATAAAAGTAATATATAATATAATATAATAATATCATTTATTAAAGGCTGTAACAGTCATTCTTGTATATTTAAAAAACTGTGGTTAATCCCATTTTAAAATAATCATGTCCACCTGCCCCTATTCTCCTCACATTTATTGGTCGCGGTTTAAAGCGGCGATTGCTACGCCTTCTCCTATAAGCCGCGTAAAACAAAAATTTCGCCGCAAACAGGGTGTAATAATATAACATTTTTCCACAGCACGGAACTCAAAAACGATTTAATTTTTATTTGAAATCGAACAAAATTATAAACAAAGTGTTGGAAAACTAGTTCCAACACGAATTATAATTTAGTTTAAAATTATGCTCTATACCTATTTAACAATTTAAATTATGTCAGGTACCGTCCGACCGGTGGACATTGTCATTTCCTGGGCAACTGACTAAAAAAGTTTTGCAACAAGACAAGTTTTTAAAGACGTCAAAAAAAAAGTCAGAAAAGAAATCTCGTGGCTCTCATAAAGTAGTTTTTCATTCTCTAAAAAATCACTTAGTTGCCCCCTTTTTTTTTGCTCTCGTCAGTGGACGACTCGTTATATTTTTGTGTTAGTAAAACTCTAACAAAATAAATCACGACCTATTGGAATTCATCGCAGTTTAGCAGAAGAATAACCATTCCTAAGGTAGGAGCAATCCCATAAATACATGTACGAGACAGTTTTTGGCAGACAAATGCGAGGCGAATAAAATTGGTTATTCTGCATTGCTTTGTATTTTGTTTAACGATAATGTTTTTTATATGACAGACATTGTATTTATTTTGACGTATTGTTGTGTGTCATATAACCTTGTAAAATTTCAAGGTAGATTTTTACACGTCATTAACCTTTTTTATTCTGCTTATTGTTAATTTAGTATTTATATTTAATTGATTTGAAAGTTCTAGTTTAATGTAATTTTATGTAAATTTCACAACGGAAGATACAATAATTAATATATGGCATTTGTATAAAAAATATATCAAGAGTTTAATTGAAAACTTGAACCACCCCTTTGAATTTTACTGTCTGTTCTTTATGCGACGTTGTACTATACAGCTCGCACCCATCTTTGATTTTGTAGAAGACTAATAGCCGTTTGCACCAACATAATTTGAGGAAGACTTAACGCTAAGGAATCCTTAAATTGCTTTTACGACTTGCACCAACCTTAAGGACGCCTTAAACGTCTCCTTAAGTGTCCTTTTCTTGAGTGCCAAAAATCGAGCACTTAAGTGCTCCCTTACGATTTCCAGCCTTTTAATTTTCTACAACAGCGAACTGTTTCTCATGCTTTGACTTAATCTAATCCAAAACTTTATACTTACCTCAAGTTCATAGGCAAAATAATCATCTTCATCATCACTTCTGTTTCTTGGGAAAGGTTGGGCATCAGACCCATAAAGTCCTTCACCACCTAGGACTGTTTCCTCATCATAATTGATAAAATTAGGTCTGATTGAGGGTCAGCTTTCCCGGAGGGTGGGCCACCACCTGTAAGGAGCACAGACTTCCTCTCATCTCCCTTTTCTTTACAATCCTTTTTTTATTGTCCTACCATTTTTTAATGCTGTCCACACTTCTTGGTGTAATCTCCGGACAACTAGCATTAAAGGCATTTGCCACCTTTTGCCAGGCTTCAGCCTTCTGCAAATTTGTGACTCCATCCGTTTTTTTGTTTTCTAGGATTCCCTTTAATTGGCTAATTAGGGACATGAGCGCTATTGCCTCCTTATCGGTAAAATTTTTACCCCTTCTATTTTTATCACTCATTATAAATAAAAATATTCTCACGAACACAGATCAAATACCTGGAATAAGGATTTTATCGGCCCAGCCAAAAATCCAAAAAAATGATAAATGTAAAATGTAAATAACAAAATAAAAACAAAATGAGATGTCATCTGTCAACAAAATCAGTGTCACCAACAGAATAATGAGAAATTGTATAAAAAAACCAACGTTGCCATCTCCTAAATTTCATTTAATAGAGGTCGCCACTACTTTAAGTCCTCCTTTGTTGAGTAGTTGTCAAAATCTTTTGGTGCAAGTGAACCATTCCTTAAAAAATATCTGTTCCTCAACTAATCATTCCTTAAGAAAAGTTTGGTGCAATCGGCAATAAGTTTCTCCTACACAAAGAAAATAATAATTTACAATCTGTCAAAATTTTCAAAGTCAAATTTAATGTCAGTATTCTGTATCATTCTATTGGACAAAAAATTCAATCAATCAAACAACAACTTCTCGAACTTCGCTACTGACTTTATAAATGCCAATGGACTGTCGAATATCGAACCTTACCAACTTTAACATAACTTCAACCTCACCAACTTTTCGAGTTTATAGCTGGATTTATTAACTCGAAAAGTTGGCGAGGTTGAGGTTCAGTTGGTGTTGGAAATAGCAGTTCAATTTAAACTAAAGGGAACACTCAGTTCCATTTATACACTCGTTCATGTTATTCATGAAAAGCTCATGTAAGGTTTGAAAACTTCCCGGGTAGTTCGAGATAACCAATTTTTATGCTCGGAGTTCGGAATATCTAACCTCACAAACTTGATCATAACTTCAACCTCACCAACTTTTCGAGTTTATAAATCCAGCTTAAATTTGTAATTATTTACTTATTTTAATATTCATCAGTATATCATGTCATAATATGACACAATTTTAACAAAGATTTGGTCAAATATATCTTCCTCTTATAATTGTGATCTAAACCAACCCTCTTGAATGAAAATAATTTTTGCTCAGATGTTGTGTCCCTAGAGTACCTTTGGCTCAATCTGAATAACGCAGCAACATCCTACCTCCCTGAGGCAACCTGACCTTACCTGATATGGGTTAGTTGAGTTGTTATATGTGCATTATTGTTTAAACAGCTGAAAACAACGATGGTAGATACCACAAAAAACATCAGATTGTAAAACATATTTAAACAAAAAAATTACGCATGTTATTGTAATTAGCACAATTAAATATTAATTATAATAATACCATAATTACATACTGTAATAATAATGCAACATTGATATCGTCCATGAACCAGTCTTTGTTGACTCCTGCAGAATCAACTTTCTGTGATTAATAACTAATATACGTTGATATGATTTATATTTAATATATAGTTCATATTATCTTGTTTTAGAATTTTCAATGTTTCTCCTTTTATGGAGCGAAATATGTATTGTTAAAAAATGTAAATATCTTTTAATTGCGCATTAAAATCACATTTAAATAAATTAATATGATCTTATCGCTCCTTGGCTATAATGATAGGTACTTGCAACAGGTGATTTTTATATTATGCTTTTTGTAGAGGTGTCAACGCTTTGAAATATAACAATTGCAACATAATAATTCAATTGTTTTCAAAAATATTAACAATACCTAATTGTACTATGGAGAAGGCCATATTAATAAGCTTTGACATAGATAATAATAAACCTTCATTTATAATGGACCCCCTTACCGTTTCCGAGATTTATAACCCCCAATCCTCCGGAACCCAAAAACACAGCTCCATTATTGGACGGAACTCTCGCCGCGGCCGCGCTGACGGGCACCGCGGGCGGTGGAGTAAGAGGAATCACAGCAGTACCTAAAATAATAATAACATTATTCGTATTTAGTAGTTATTATTATAACAATAGAACTATACCTGAAAAAGATTGTGGTACTATATCTGAAGGTTCTTGCACTGGTTTTTCCACAGAGTTGGATAGAGCCACTGGAACTATACTAGCCTTTGATGCTGATAATATGTCTCCTAAAAGCAAACCATTAAGAAGTATACTTTATCTAAAGCTTACTGATACTATAAAAGACTAGTGCTATGCTTTTACCTTGAGGAAATGGTAAGAAGGAATCTATTCCTAAAGAGTACAGCTGGGTTTCATGCAGAGGTAAACGTAGTGACTCGTACGAGTCAAAATGCGGCAAGTCCTCATACGAACTGGATATATAGCCCCTTTTGGTTCTAACTTCAGAAGCTGCCACACAAGTTAGACAAACTATTGTGAAAATGGTCAGCAACATCTAAAAAATAGACGTGCTATAATTATTGCATTTTACTTTTATTGCTTCACGTTGTCAAATATTTTCCTGGTGTTACTCGCAGCAATTAAATTACAGCTTATTCTTGGCCCATATTATGTTTGTTTGTTAACACGTACCCCGAAATTAAATTTGCAATTCTTACCCGTTACATTTTATGTGAAATGCAATTACAGTTTTGAAATTATTAGCACTTAATTTGTTTTTTGTTATAGCGATAATAATTATTTATAAATCTGGTGTAATTATAAATAATTTTTAATATTTTTATTAAGGTCAGATCTGTAACCAGGTAGTTTAATCACGTAACAATTTTGTGTTGCGGTTAGATTATTAAAATAATCGTTGGGGCTGTTATTCTATACAGGGTGTGGACTGTTACAAGTACAATAATTCCAGAATTTTTAGTTGCCAAAAAGGTATTAAGTATTCGAAAATAGTTTGGAATATATTATAGACTTTTGATGCTCTATAAAGCCCAAATTCGACCATCGCTGAAGTACTGTTCGCATATTTGGGGCTCTGCTCCTAAACATACCCTGAGATTGCTAGATTCCATTCAAAGAAGAGCCATTCGCTTGATCGGTGACCATAGTCTGACAAACAACCTGGAAAGCCTTGAACATCGAAGGCAGGTTGGCGACTTCTTAAGTCTATTTTACAAATATTTTCATGGCAAGTGTTCAACTGAGGTTGCCCGCTTGATACCACCCAGAGCGGTGGTAGAAATACACGACGAGCCACTGCAGCCCACCAGTACGTGGTTCAGCTTAGTGTTCCTCGAACGACACTGTTTCAATTCTTTCATCTGGAGAACGTCATCACTCTGGAACGACCTCCCTGAGATCGTGTTCCCCAACGACTATAATCTTCAAAGATTCAAGACCAACGTGAATCGTTTCCTGCGCACACGCACCGCTCCCAGAGCGCCATAAAGGATTTATCCTGCAGTGCTGTGCCTTATCATAAAAAAAAAAGAACAGGTTGTTAAAAGGAACTTTCGTCGGTCTTAGAAGCTAGAATTTAAGCAGAAAATGACCCGGACTTCTGACATAATTCTTTATAATTTTGACTTTCTACTTATCTTTACAATCCTAAAAATATATACAACGTTTCTAAAACTTAAGATTCTTCCGACTGGTGTAGAATCACAACCGAATCATCGTCCCCGCAAGTAGGTATAGAAAATCCCATTTTTTATTGTATTTGATGAATTATCTACACCTAGGAATTTGAAAAATATAAATCGTTTCGTTTAGATCCTTAATCCACTGTTGCTAAAATATAAAAAGGTCTTGGTCAATTTTTTCTTCCCGTCCAAGTTCTTTTGTACATATTTGATAAACATAGAAATAAGTCCAAGTGGGTCAAATAATGGCATGGCAGTGCTCAAAACTTGTCTCTTGGTGGGTTTGAATTCTGTATTTGAAAGAATGGGGTCAAGGGTTACATGAAAATGGAAGTTGTCGTCTTTTGCATTCCACCATAAGCCTAGAACTCTTTGAAGGTTAGAGTGACAGTGAAAATTAAGATCTTTGCTGTTGGAAATCCAATTTACCAGTTAAAAACCTGCTAGTTTTTTTAGCTTCGTCGATTGTGATTCTAGAGTCCAAGTAGTCGTCAATGTATTGTTTTCTATAATTGCGTTTAAAATGTCTTCAAATATCGGTTGTTGTCTAGCGTTCAAGTTTTTCACAAACTGTGCGCAAGTGGAGAACAAGTAGCTTCAAATGTCATACCTTGCATTTCATAAATCTCTACATAGTAGAATTGGTGCCTGCTGATCTTCAGACCTGATTCGTATGTGGTGAAACATTTCACGTATATCGGCGCAAAATGCTATTCTTCTTTGTCAACATTTAATTAAAACTTGAACTAATGACTGTAATAAATCTGGACCCGATAACAGATGGTCGTTTAGGCTGTGTCCTCGACATTTTGCTGCTGCGTCCATAACTAACCGCCTAACCGCTATTTTGGTTTATTGGCCGTAGAAGCTCCAAACTGTGGCAGGTTCCAGGTTCGAGAAGTTTCAACTTCTGCTTCTTCTTTTGAAAGTTTCTTTAAATATTTTTTTCTACATAACTCTTAATCTTGTTGCAATAGTCTTCTTTATATTTTTCGTCTTTCTTCATTTTTCCTTCGATGCAGGTTTGGTTGGTGAAGAGCAATCGTTTTGATTTCAGGTAGTACTACTCCATCGTCTTTTTATAAGAGACCTACGATCACCCATTCTTTTGGGAGTATTCTCCATTATTTCTAAAGCTCTTGCTTCTGACTTATTTGTCGGTAAATTTTTAATTGATACAGCGAATGATTCTACTGTAAATGAATTTTGAACCAGGTTATGAAGGTCATCATTAGTATCTTTATGGCAAATGTGGAAGGTAAATTCATTTTCAGCGCGTCCATGAATAATCCATCCCAAACTAGTTTTTGTTGCTATCAGCGAATCTGTAAAATCTTCGCATATTTTGCAGGCTACTGTCAAGTGAATATGGTCCTGTCTAATTGGTAGCATGGGTTGTTATCTGATTTCAGTGAAAGGAATACTTGTTAGATATGAATAGCTGCGATATTCGTTCTTGGATATATGCTGTTCCGGCAATGCTAGGTTCTTTACTGATCTTGCACCTGTCAATTTAGAAATTCTGGCGTTTCCATGTATTCCCGATATATCGTCGTCAATGCAAAGTCAATCTAAGCGAGTTATCTTCATTTCGTTGGTACACTGAACACAGAGTGGTACGGTTTTACCTGTGACATCTAAGCGATCAATAATCCATTAAACTAACTGTTGCCGTCTCGTTACATAGAGCCATAATTTGTATTGTTTCTCGATGTCCGTGTAGCAAGAGGTTTACCATTCGTAAAAGTACCCACTGCTAAAAGTGTCTCACTATCAGTATTTCTGTCTGTTTTCGTCTTCAAATATTCGGCACTTCTGAATTTTATGTTTGCCTTCTTTACAAAATGTGCATATTCCTTTTTTTGTTTGTGTTGTATGTGCAAATTTCCTTAACTTTTGTCTATTTCTGTTAACATTTTTGGGTAAAATAACAAGACTTGCTGCATTTGACAATTCCAACAACCAATCTGAAAATACCTCAAGGTGTGAATTTTTTTTGAAAATAAATTCTCCTCAGCGAACTTCAAAGAATTCTGGCAACTTTTATACTAAATCTTGGAAAAAGGAAGTTAATTTGAAAATTTGATCATACCTTCTAGATCATTTTCTCGTACTGAATGTGTGGCGGCTACTTTATAAATAATTATCTCAATAATTTGATCGAGTCTTCCAAAACGCATTTCCAAAGTCTTAAGGACAGTATCTAAATTATCTGGTACAATTAACATACCAATTGAGCATTTCTAGCTTCTCCACATAAACATTTTTGAAGTTCTATCATATTTTCTTTATTAGTGTAGTTGCATGTTGTTGAAGTTTTTTTAAAATTTTAATAAAGAACGTCAATCAGCAGAGTTTCTATCAAAAATTAAAAAGTCTCGATCAAAAAACCGTTTTGTGCCCACTACATTTTTTAACGCTTCACTTTACATGTCATTATTCCTTCTGTTGGTTCAAATATTTAGGTTTATGGTCTGGCAGGCCAAACTCTTGTCCTGGTTATTCATTTACCCATTCTTGAACTGCACCTACTTCAGCTTGACGTAATTGTCTTTTCCATTTCAAGAACATGTAACTTCTGTTTTATAAATTGTTCCATTAAGTGTTGTTCTTTTATAATTTCAAGGACTATCTTCATTTCTCACCTGCAGTCATTTCAACAGGTGTAAGAGTTCTAGCTGTCAAAGGTATTGTTGTCAATTTTTTAACATCTTTTTCTCTAGCTACACTCCCTGTCTCACTTTTTGAAATTCTTAAGGCTTTATTTGCACTTATTTGTGGAATTTTTGTTAGTCTTCTGCGTCTTATTTGGGCAGCTTCTGGCCAAACATAATTAGGATTCAGCTATCTATCTGTCTGTCTTTTACCTGGATTTCTTTCCATATTCTCTTTGTAGTTGTTTTTTCTTATGGTATTGTATTTTCCAAAGGGCTTTTTACAATCTTAAAAATATATACAAAGTTTCTAAAACTACACAGAACCGAGAGATTAATGTGTAACAGAGTACTCTATAAATGAGAGTAAAAGATCCAGTCTATATTCAGAAGCATTATCGATACAAGAACATGGCTTTTGTAGCATTTCTGAATCTTGATTGAAGCAAGTTACTGTTCCCAATAGGAATTTCTAAATCGTTTTGATTTTTGAAGAAACTGTCACCAAAAAAATTATAATTTTTGAACTTTTAAAATGCTGTACCACTGTAGTTTGTAGAGGAGGGCTAGTAATACGCTTTGCTAGTCAGTTCGTCTTCGTTTCCGATATTTAAGGTTGTACTTTTTACGAGCATTTTCAAAAACGTTTAAGAAACATAAACATTTAACATAAAGTCCTGGTTAAGTGGCAAACACAGATGTCGATGGATCAACTACAACTTGCACGAAAAATAACCAAAAAAGTGATACCAGAATTTTAGTGGAAAGCTCGATGATTTCAGCTTCCTATAGATTCTGCCATTAATCAAGAAACGTCATTTTGTCTCTCAGTCTTAGGCGTCGATGATCTTGAAATTTAATGCGAGCCATAAATTTTCTAAGTATGTGAAAGTGACGTCAGAAGTTTTTGCAAAAGATTATGTAAATTTGCCAGTTTGATATGTTTCGTTGTAGGTGTAATTAATGTTACTATTACTTGTGTTATTATAATTTTAAGTTCAGTTTAAAATTGCTCCACCTTATACAATAACTTAATTAACTGGTTTTCACTGTTTCTGTATACATTATTGGAAATATGTCAAGAACAGCTTGTTTTGGGATTTATTGCGAGAAATTAACTTGGATAGATTCTTAGGTTCGCTTGGGTAAAATTGCCTGAAATTCAACCACTGTCTTTGATAGAAAATGAGGTAATAATATCAGTGGGCGACAAAATTTTTTTTTGTTGTAACATGAAACTGAATATCATATTGTAATAAAATGAACCTATCTTAATAGAAAAATAGCCAGAAAGAAGTTTTGTTGTTGTTACATTAAATAAACCACATGTAGAACGGTATTTACTGAAAGAATAATTTTACAAGTTTTTTAACCGTGTATATCGACTAGTTAACATCTAAAAAACAACAAACATCAAAAATATTTATTTCAAATACATACAACTCATTTCTTTTCTCTTATGGGGGGGGGGGGGTCACATGTTCTCTCTTCAAAAACCAACAGCCCCATCATGGCTGGATCCCATCGTCCTTGGTACCGAATTTCCATTGTCCTGATTAATTGATGGAAGCTTTTACCCTGCTCATCGCTGACAGCGCCCAAATTCTCAGGAAAAAATTATAAATGAGAATGGAGAAAGTGAATTATTAATGACATTCGGCAACCAAGCGATTTGCCTAAAAGTTCATAATCCATATTGTTGCCTAAAAATTCCCTCACTACACTTACAAATGAGTTTCAAGCTTTGAGTTCTTGCGTGGTGAGCTGTTCTGTAAAATTAACATCGTTCAGCAATTTCCTAATTTGTGGCCCAATAAAAATGACTTCTTTTAATTTGACGTCACTTATCTGGAGAAAGACTTGTCTTAGTTATTTAAATCATTTGCCCTCTTTATTCATAGCCTTCACAAGGTTTTTTATTAGTCCAAATTTAATGTGAAGAGGAAGAGGAAGAGGAAGGCAAAAGGACATTTAGTGGGTCTACAAGGAGCACAGACTTAACATTTTGAGATCCCGGTTGAAATTCACTCCTTTCCGGCTAAATTTTCGTTACCATAATGTCCACTCACTGCACGACTGTCCCACAAACAAAAAAAACAGCAATATTTTATAAATTCTCGCTGAAGACCCACTAAATTTGCTATAACTTTAAAATCCCCACATATCTGCCATTTGTACCAGTTGCTTGTTCATTGTCACTGGTTGGGCAATTTTAAACTTTATTTCGATGAATCTATAAACAAGCATCACTCACAAGGAGAATGCTCAATATTGAGTTCCTGCATTAAACTATCGACATTAGTACACGGACATAACATTAAATTTTTCATATTGTAAAATGCAGAAAACATAGCATTCTTTTTCCTAAAAGTCGTAATTTTTGTTTCTTTTCTAGTAAGTTCCACTCCTTAAGACTGGAGCCAAGAAGTTCTGAGTGTTGCTTTGACAACCTCAAATCACGTACTAAATCATTTAACTCACTTTGAACAATCAATGTGGCTCGCTGGAACTGGGACCTGGAGTAAAAGTGATGTCGATATACTGTTCTTCGGAAGCTGCTTAATGAAGCGTTATGATCTCCATTATCTTTCAAAATAACATCATACCAATCTAAAGACACAGTCTGTACTGGTAACTCTGCATTATGAAGAACAGGTCTTGAGGCAGTAGTCAAATTCGGATATTCGATCTTGCGCTTCTCTTTTTTTGGAATAACCTTCCAGTCCTTGTCATGCAAAAATAGAAATCGTCAAAATGATCGGTTCAGTGGGTTCCCGCCATACCATTGAAACTGCAAGAGGCATACTTTTTTTCTTTCCTTTTATCCACTGCACCAGTGACAAGCTACAGCTGACACAGCACACATGGGGAGCCCACTGCTCGTCTTGATCTCCGATTAAAACACCAAAATACATGAAATAGGTTTTTTTCACATTTTAAAAAGGTTAGTTTGGCTTGTGACTTCATCAGAAATTCTCCACAAATATAACAAGCCTTGTGCACCTTCGACGTTTCACTTGTCATTTTCGTCGTTGAAAATATTCTCTTAACTAAACTCGAAACTCAAAAGAAGACTGAATATGGGAATAAGTTTAAAGTTATAAACGATCAATTTTAGGTTTTCCGGCTGTTTTAAAATGCTTTCCTTTTACATGACCCCTCATAAAATCTACTACCTGCCAATATTGGTAGAGAGGTTATAGTATTGTGAAAATTAATGAAATAACTTTAAAAATTCATCTGGTTAGTTCAGGTTAGTCCATATTTAATAGATAGATATGTTTTGTTATACTTTTACCAAATACATGGATGTACGTACACGTCAGACAATTACAAAGATTATGCATATCACATCACTCTATAAATCATTAAAAATTAGAAATCTACAAGACAATTATTTTAACAAAACAACTGGTATGATAAGAATGAAAATCTGTATTGGTATTAAAATCACTTAAATTCTGTTTTATATACAACAGAACCTTGTAGAATACAATTGTTTCCTAACCTCTCTGAAAAAATGAAGGAGGTGAATCCTCACCTTATTTTAAGACGAAAATGTGGTGTAAGAGTTTTTCGCATGTCGCTTCTTTTTCGAAATACAGGGTGTTAAAAAAAAATTAGTAAAGCAATAATAATCATTTTAATAATTGATTTAAAAACTTTTAATAATGAACTCACATGAATAAAAGTCAAATAAATTGCTGGAAATGTCCTCCATGAGCCAGTAAACGCCCATGTACACGACGTGCTAAATTGTCTCTTACGTATTGGAAAATTTCGGGACTGGCGCGAATCGGATTAAACCCATCAGTAATACGCAGTCGAAGGTCTTCTTTAGTTTCAATAGGAGTAGTATAAACGAGTTGTTTAAGGTGAGCCCAGAAATAAAAATCCAATGGATTCAGATCCGGCGAACGGGGTGGCCATGGGTGAGGTCCTCCTCTACCTATCCAACGAGCAGGATATTGTTGATCTAAATAGTTTCTAACACGTACTGCAAAGTGAGGGGGAGCGCCGTCACGCATGAACCACATTAAAGTTCTCGTTCTTAATGGCACTGCTTCCATCAATTCTGGCAATTCATCTCTAAGGAAGTTGTAATAGACATCACCAGTAAGTCGATTTGGAAAAAAATACGGTCTAACTAAGCTATCTCCAATAATCCCTGCCCAAATATTAAAATAAATAGTATACTGGTGATGTCCTTCGATGATAGCATGAGGATTATCTTCCGCCCAAATATGGTTGTTGTGAAAATTTATGATGCCTTGTCTGGAAAAATTCGCTTCATCTGTAAATAGTATTTTTGCCGAAAAATGTGGGACCCTTCAAGAATTTTCTTGAGACCAGTTACAAAAATTAACTCGAGCTGGAAAGTCTCTAGGCAACAAAGCTTGCACTCTTTGTACGTGATAAGGATAAAGTAAATAGTTTAAGATACTCCATAATGTTTTGTAACTCACATTCAACTCGTTCCCGATTTTCCTCGTACTAGTGCCTGGAGATTCTTCCACCATGTTTAAGACCTCTTCCTCAAGTTGTACGGTTCTAACTGTAAGTGGTCGGCCGCCTATTTTCCTTCTTGCAAAGCTACCCGTTTCCTCTAATCTGAGGTGCAATATTGTAAATGTTTCCGAACACGGTACTCGTCTATTAGGAAAACGTTCTGCATATAAACGTCTCGCCTCTAGCGCATTTCCATTTGCCAAACCGTACATAAAATGAATTTGAGCCGTGTCTTGATTGGTAAACTCAGCCATTATGAAAAGTATGTAATGTAGTACAAATAAATTCAAAAACAATTCAAAAGAGTATTATTTGAAAGATGTTAAACAGGAGACAAATGTTACGGAGAAAACAAATGTGGTTGCCATGGAACGAAGCAAAGCCTACTCGTATCATTTGACGCAACATAATGATAAAAATACGAAAAATAACTAAAAAATTAAGGTACTCTTTTACCCAGATCCCCATCAATGAACTAATTGTAAAATTTATAATTGGCCCAAAGTAAAGTGGTCTAATCCCTTACGTTTAACAATAGTATATTATTAACCAAGGTTTAGACAGCCATCATTATTGCCCGAGCGGCAAGTTTAAATCACGAGGAGCGGAGCGACGAGGGATTTTAGACGCGAAGGCTATAAGCTGTCTAAACCGTGGTTAATATTATATTTTTTCCACTACTACAAACTTTTATAAGACATTTATCTTTATAGTATTAATAATTATAAAAAATTATAGGTAAGTATAAGTATATTTTTTAATCAAGTTGCCTGCGCTTTGGCATTGGCAAAATATTTTGTTGTTTTGTCAGGTGGCTTTGTTAATGTCAATTTTTGTTCATTTATGTCATCAGATTTCAAGAGTTTTCCGTTTTTTTAAAAAATGAGCGAAGAAAATGTTAGTGAGATTATTATGTGAAGGTACACCTCCAGAATTAAGGATGGAAGCAGAAAAAACGTTGACTGTATCGATATTTTACAACATCAAGTAATCTAATATGTATTGATAATTATCTGGTTGCCTAACCACATTCATGTTTATGAATTCATGTTGTAGAATCAAAAAATCAAGTTACCTGCGTTCAAATAGATTCTTGAAGATCGGTCAATAATGGATTTCAATGCCTTATTATTGGCCATGGTCAATAACTTATAAGGTAGAGAAAAACGATTTCTAACGTTAATAATCGGTCAATAATGGTGATGTTTTAGGTTAGAAGTGGAAAAATATCATTAGAATATCGTTTGGCATTAATTAATAAAATGAAAAAAAAATACAATTTTTTTTTAACACCCTGTATTTTGAAAACGGAGCGACATGCGAAAAACTTTTATACCACATTTTCGTCTTAAAATAAGGTGAAGATTCACCTCATTAATTTTTCAGAGAGGTTAGGAAACACCCCGTATAAGGAAGGGAAGGATACAATTTTTTTTTCTATAAAAACTGGCTTGCTCATGGTGTTAAGTCTTATAATTATTTTGATTGTTAAACATTCTTTGGCTCTTTGTAGCATTTTTCCATAATATCACATTATAACTCAGATGAGAACATATTAATGAATATGCAAACTCCTCCACTAGGTCTCTTAACTGAGATATTGCGTAGTATCCCGCATTCATTTTTTGACCTATATAGCTTATATGACTATTCCATGAGACATATTAATCAGGGTACATTCTCAAAAATGTTGTACTCTTGTCATTATCCAAATTATTGTTTAAGTGAATTTCCGGTTTTAATTTTGAAGTTCTAAAATTGATGTAAACAGTCTTCTCAGTATTTAAAAGGAGATTGTTTTTAGCACACCACTCACTAAATTCCTTAATAGTTAAATATATTTTATTGGTTAATTCCTCCGAGTTTCGCACTGAGAGCGCTACTGAGGTATCGTCAGCAAACATAATTGTTATTCCATTTGTTATGTGCGGTGATATTTAAATATTAAAAATAGTAGAGGCCCCAACCCTGAGGAACCCCTATGCTAGTATCCTACATACCGAGTCCTCACTTTTAATCATGAATTTATCTGCCCTTCAAATTCGAATCTAGAAGCTCTAATATATAATCCCTTAATCCATAACATGACAATTTCCTAAGAAGAAACTCATGATTTAAGCTGTCAAAATAAAGGGTTCGCATCATTATTATTATTCAACACAGATTTCTATTTTGTGAAGGATTAATTCGCATTTTTAAGTCGAAAAATGGCTTCGAGTTTTTCTAATTAAGTTCATAATAATAAAACAATTTGAGTATTTTACATGTTTCTGTCAAAAAATTTCATTACTATCGGAAGCCAAGCTGAAGGAGAATTCTTGTCGGTCCGGATTTTCGATGGCTAATGATTTTTACACCATAATGGGTATAGAAAAAAATACGCCTTGATTTATTTTGGAAATGTGGTGAACATTTTTCTTGGCAACACAAGAAGTCCAGGTAGTCACAAATATGTAGGAGAAATCAGGAAATTGGGATGTCTAAAAATCCACTTTTCGAAATCATACTTTCCAGAAAACTTGGGGACCTTAGAGGAACAGGAGGAGAGATTCCTAAAGAGGGTCTAGGACATTTAGCCGTCGCCGTTTCGCCGTCGCCGTTTCGCCGTCGCCGTTTCGCCGTCGCCGTTTCGCCGTCGCCGTTTCGCCGTCGCCGTTTCGCCGTCGCGACAATTCGCCGGCAGCCGATTCGCCGTGGGCCGTTTCGCCGTCAAATAGAAATTAATAAAATACGTAAAAAAGGTTATAATATATATTGCTAAATTTTAACAAAATTGTTTGATAAAAATATACCTACATAGGCAAGTCAATAATAATAATTAGGGTTATTGGAATTCGGGTCTAGGACGTTCAGCCGTCGCCGTTTCTAATCTAATCCACCTTTTTGGGTCCAATTCGGTATATGCTAGATATAAAAAAATTGTAATAATTATAGACTTATATTGGTTAAACAGCGCTAACACGGCATCTAATCCACCTTTTTGGGTCCAATTCGGTATATGCTAGATATAAAAAAATTGTAATAATTATAGACTTATATTCTATTTGACGGCGAAACGGCCCACGGCGAATCGGCTGCCGGCGAATTGTCGCGACGGCGAAACGGCGACGGCGAAACGGCGACGGCGAAACGGCGACGGCGAATAGTCCCATCCCCTCCTAAAGATAATGGAGAAACGACAATATCATGATAAGTGGGGTATTGAATGGTTAAAAGAAGCTTGAAAGGAATGCAAAAGAGGTACTATAAGAGTTTCTAATATGTTTAAGAAGTCAATTAAGTTTATTGTATAATTTTAAAAACTTGTAAAATTATTATTTTTTAATTATAACATTCTTTGTTAAAAAAATGGATATTTTAATTATTTCTATAACTCAAAAACCAAGAGGGGATGGGAATCTAAATGGGAAAATAAATACCATATCCGAACTAATACATAGTCGATACTTTTCAGGCATACCATTTTTAAAAAGGTAAATTTTGCAGACCTGTGTTATTTGTTTTAACCACACCTTAGGAGATCATTCTAAAACACGATGTGACAGCCAAATTTAAATAGTAATTAGGACAAAAAAAATGGTGGGTGTGGTGTAAAAAAAAACAGCCATCATTTACCTTTTACATCGTTACTTTCACTGGTACTAGTAGTTCTTTAACAAGCAATTTTAATAAAAAATATTTCGTAATAAATTAATCAAAAATAAATTTGCATAGGGAGTTCGCCAAGAGTATAAAGAATAAATGCCTTAAGTTTACCAGAACCATTTTAGTTACTTGAAATTATGACTGTATTAACAGAAAATGCTGTGATCGTGGTACTGTGGTATATCACGATTTGTTGCAAAGATGAACTTTGTTAATACTTTTCTTTTAAAATTGAGAACGTGTAAAATAATTTTTACTTAAATTCAAAAATATAAATTGCATCCTTGAAATGTGTAAATTCATAATAATATACATAAGTTCAGTAATATTAAAGCAACTAATACCTGAAGAATGTGATAAATAAAGGTATTGTTCCATGATCTTGGGTATACAAGATCATTTAATTACTATTGCATATATGAGATCAATTTCAATATCAAACAAAATACAAGCAGGTTGGTATTATTTTACAGAACCTATTAATTTAATCTGAAGCTACAAAATTGAGATAGATATGTTAAAAGTTTCTCCCAAATTAATAATCCGGGTATTTTGATACATTTTAAATATCCTGTATATTCCCAACTAGGATAAAAGTTTCATCTTTTACCATTCCCAAAATATTTACTACTATACCTTTATCTACACAACTTTTGGCAATATTCAGTTTTTAAGGCGCCCTTGGCAGACCTAAAATCGCATAGTTTTGTCACTTGTAATAAAACTATTAACAAGCCAACAACAACACATGTTGTGAAAATTGTGGTATTTGTGATTTATCTAAATTAACCTATAATACTCTTATAAAGCGAGGCTCCGAAAGTTTATTGAAATGAATGGCCGACATATTAAGCAGCGTCAATTTTAATTTTTTTTTATATAATTCGGATTTTGTTAAAAATACCAGATAAATATTTTTTCTACAAACGTGTTAAAAATGGAACTTTTAACACTGTCTACTAGCCTTAAAAATGTTACTTTAAGGCACTAGTGCCTTAAAATACCTACTCTAAGGTACTAGTGTTAAAAGTAAAATGTCGATTTCTTCAAAAAAACGTCAAAAAACATTTCTATTTTATATATTTACGCATAAATTAATAGTACAGGGTTATCCAACCAAGACTAGACAAGGCGATTTTTTGACTTTTCCTGTACTTTTATAAAAAAACTGAAATAGCCATCTTAAGTCATTTTCTCCCGCGAATTCGAATATCTTCAGCAAAAAACAATTGAACATGAAACAAAAGTACTAGGGGTCACTTTGATATTTTTTTACATGGGATGCCGTATTTTTAATGAGCTTATCCGATTTCTCATATAAATTTTGATCTAAAATGTTGGATTTTTAATTCAAAAACGCCTTTTTTCTTCAGTTTTAAATTCGGAAAATGTTAAAAATAAAAAAAAAAAAAAAAAATAAATTAAAAATCCAACATTTTAGATCAAAATTTATATGAGAAATCGGATAAGCTCATTAAAAATACGGCATCCCATTTAAAAAAATATCAAAGTGACCCCTAGTACTTTTGTTTGATGTTCAATTGTTTTTTGCTGAAGATATTCGAATTCGCGGGAGAAAATGACTTAAGATGGCTATTTCAGTTTTTTTTTAAAAGTACAGGAAAAGTCAAAAAATCGCCTTGTCTAGTCTTGGTTGGATGGATAACCCTGTACAATTTAAAAAATTTGAAAAATTCCTTCCTCAGTTCTGCTGTTCTTCGCGGTTGAGGAGGATTGAACAGAAACAGCAGCATGTCCAGTTGATGTTGAAGCATCATCGGCTGATGTCGTTTGTACTGTAAGCAATTTTCGTGCAATACAATTTTTATTTTCCAAGGAATCCACGATGTACCCTTCTGAAACGGTTGAGGATTTCCATCCCCCATCTTGGTCAAATTTGCTCTAGCATCGGCAAGTAAGTTCGCATAGAAACGGCGAAAGCAATGTATAGAGTGTTGAAATTGGAAGATGCAGAAATTTTGCTATAGCAGCAGGAAATTTTCCGAACGTATTAATTCCGACCGGATTTCTGGTACATTTACTTTTACATATTTTAAGAAGAGCCGCCGATGTACGACATCTGCTGGACGAAGATCAGTATATTTTCGATAAAAATACAAATAAAATTTTTCAACGATAGTGAAATTTCGTGGTACCTTGGTTTTGGTATCTGATATTTTAATAACTAATGAAGTCTCCATATCTTTCACGTTGTCAAGAGTCAACTGACAAAGCTCCTCCCTGTGGCAGGCACCAAATACTCCTACAATCGTAGCTACTTTCATCAGAAGGTATTCATCATCCGGTGCGCACTTCAGAAACTGTTCAATTTGGTCTCTAGTAAAAATTTTTGATTTTTTAGCCTGGTAACCCTCTCCTTGACGCTTCAAGTAGGCAATCAATTTAAAATGTTTGCTGATATCTACGTCGTTATAGCTTTGATCATTGAATAATGGGAACAAAGAGAAGATGACTTCCATACCTTTGCCTTTTCCTCAATATAGGTCAGGAACATGTTTTCGGAATACTTTCCAGAATCGCCTTCGTTTTCACACCATTTTATAAATTTATTATGAGCAATCTCATATTGAATTCTTAATTTTCGTGGCACTGTTAGCAGCTTCTTCTCTGTCTTTAAGTGGATCGATTTATTGTATTTCCTGCATTTTTGGCAAATCACAACAGCCAGCGCTAGCGTTTTAATAAAACTGACAGGACCTTTCAATTTTTCAATTTTTCTGTAAACTAATCAGCCAACAATGATGGTTGTTAGGCTTTATTGACAAATAAGAACTAATTTAATATAAATATACGATGTTATTAGAAACTACCTGATTCTAAACATTTAATTTTCAATTATTGTATGCTTTTTATTCCCGTTTGTAGAAAAAATATTGTGCGATATTTGTGGTAAAAGTATTTTTAAGGCACTCTTGTGGTTTGCAAAACGAGCGAAGCGAATGCAAATTTCCACATGCGTGCCTTAAAAATATACTTTTAACACTTATATCATAAATAACTATTAAAATTTTTTTGTTGATGACAGGTAATTGTCAGGTTCTGGTATTTTAGTTGTTATAAGTGGTTTTAGTATTAGGTATAAGTTGTTTCGCCTCGTATAAATGCAAATACCAGGAAACAAACCATAAAATTACAAGAATTCCTCGCAAGTCATTTGAATATCCAACCACTATGACTGTAAAATACGTATTTAATTTAACATTTTCCGAAATGAACAACTTTCGCCCGATTTTTATTAAAATAGTTTTTTTCTTTCTGGCCAGCAAACGTTTCATTCCAGATGACTTTACTTTCTCCTCAGAGAGATGATGAAAAGTCTGTTTTGATGAGTGTTTATCAAAGTGTAACTATATAATTTTAATTACTTTATAATTACTATTAATTTATGTATGACAGCGTGCGTGTTCAAGATAAGGAACTAGCATTATTAAGAAAACCTTGATTTTGTTACATTCATACTAAAACTAAAAAGTATTATTAGTATAATTCATAAAACCGTTAACAATATCTTTTTATGTATCGTTTATACAGGGTGGACGGTAAGTACCTCCTAATTTCTGGGGAGCATATAGAGGAGGTCAAAGTAACCCTAATTTGTCATAGAAAAAAATTTCTAAAGTGCCCCAAAGGGGTGCCCATCGATTTACTTATTTGGCTCTAACTTTTGAACCAACTTGTATTATTTAATAAAATTTTAATTTTCTATAAAGGCCATACTACAGTAAATGTTTTACGTCGTCAGGGAAGTCAGGAACGTACTTGCCACCAGACTCGTCGGTCCAAAATATTGACCGGTGTCATTTACCATAGTTGAAAACTGATTTTTAAATACTTTGGTCATTCGTCTTCAAAAATGGTACTCTTAATTTATTTCGATAAAACTGCCGGTTTTCGAAATAAATCGGGTTTTATGCGAAACACTCAAAAGTTACTAATGCTAAACACAAACAGGTAAAAATAAAATACGCAGAATATGCTGATGTGCATTTAATTCTTTTGAAGTGCTTTCCAACTCTTCGAAGGCAAAAATACTTAATTAATTTGCAATGTTATTAGGATACAGAAATAATAAAAACGTTTAAATGTTATTTTGGTAAATGTTCAGTATGAGCTCCTCGTACTTCAATACATTTTCTTAGTCTTCAAATATTTTCCCGCTGCCCTGCAAATAATATTCCGGCATTATTACGGACTTTGTTCGAATGTTGTTATTTTCGCTAGTAGTTCTTCTCTACTATTTACTGGTGTTAAATAAACTAGTTTTTTGAGATGCCCCCAGAAGTAAAAGTCTAAGGAATTTAGGTCTGGAGACCTTGGTGGCCATAAAACAGGCCCACATCGACCTATCCATTGAGGGCCAAAAACGCTTGTTAAGTGTTGACGTTCTATACAGTTATAATGAGGTGGAGCACCATCATGCATGTACCACACTTGCATTCTTCTAATAAATCATTCAAATTTTGCTGCAAAAATTGTAAATAAATCTCACCATTGAGTTTCTTCCAAAACAAATGGACCTTCAAGGTTATTTCGATAATGCCAGCCCACACATTTACCATAAACCTTTGTTGGTGTTTGTTTTGAATTATGGCGTGCGGATTTTTATCTGCCCAAAAATGTAAATTGTGTGAACTTATTATGCCATCTCTTATAAAACCGGCTTCATCGGTAAATAAAATAAGTTTTATGGAAGAAGTCCATCTCTCAGTGGAGTGATCAGTGATTTTTTTTTTTTTTTTTTTATACAACCCCAGCAGGATGTTCGTATCTCTGATTTTGTTTTCTCCTCATTGGACGAAAATGTTGTTTTTCTGTGAACGAAAGATTCAAAAAGAAAAAATAATAAGTACTATTTAATTACTAGCTACTAAATATAAAAAAAAATTTCTTTAAATAATAACAACTTTTTCAATTTTCTATTTTATTTCTACAACTATGCTTAATACAAAATGATAAAGTTTTTTCTGCGACACAAGTTCTCACAATGTCCTTTTCTCTTCGGAGTATTAAAGTCTTGCTGAATAATCATCCGGGACCTAGCGTGTACTTTTTGAACATGGTACGGGCGAAGTAACTGTTATTTTAGAGTTTCATGTACAACCCATTTTGTAACATTGTTTTGTGTCGCGATCTTCCTTACGCTGTTTGATGGGTTGTCAACAATATCTTGCAAAATTTGTTCCTCTACGTGAGTGAGGGTCTCGTGCTTTCTTGGAAGGTCCCTCCCGCCACGTAGCGACAAATATTACCCTGAATAAAAATTTCAAAAATTAATTCGTTAACTCTAATAATTACTTTCTAATCATCTTTTACGTCAATTTCACCGCCAAATACAGTGTAATCGAAGGAGCAGGAATAAATCCAATTTTCTCCAAAAAAAATTGGAATTATAAAGTCGCTTGCCAATCAAACTAAAGTTTCCACCTACCTTGTGGCTTTTTTGTGGCATCTACTGCTTTGGATCCAAATAATACCACATTTATCACGAATTCCAGGATCGGTTTTAAATACTACAATTCGAACTCGCCGGATGTCTATTTCTCTCTCTCCGGAAGTCGTTCTTCTTTTTTCCTAGCCACCTATTATGTGGAATAGCAAGGTTGACAATTCCGCGGCGAATTTAAATAATAACGCGGGAGATTTGAAATGAAACCAATGCGTAACATTTCCGCCCACCAAAATAATACTATTATTTTATAAAAAAAACCAATAACTACCTATTTATAAAATAACTAGCTCGTCTTTTAAATCGACGATCTTTACTGTGAGGGTAACAGACACAGTTTTACTAAAGGTCGCGTCAAGAGATCCCATGGAGGTTTGAATCTGAGCAACACGCGGAATTTCGTCTTTTTCCTCATGCAGTCCAGTAATACGCGCTGATTTCCACTGAAATGGTGGAATGTTTTCTTCACGCAAAAGTACCAAAGTACCTATTTTAGGTACTCTCTCTGGAAATGTCCACTTACTTCTCTGTTGCAAAGAACTTAAATATTCCATGTGCCACCTTTTCCACCTTTTGTACACAACGTTGCACCAATTGCTAACGAGAAAGTCTATTTGTCGGAACGTTGCTAACGTCTGGTTCTGGGGGAGCACGTAAAACGTCAAATGTAAGGAAATGACTTTGACATAATGCTGTGAGGTCATTTGGATTTGTGCTCATGCTACACAATGGTCTAGAATTTAACAGCCCTTCTATTTGTACCAATATCGTATTAAATTATTTAAGAGTCAAAATTTGATCACCCACTAATCCCACTATACGCTTTGGGTGCGTTTTCATTGACTTCACTCCAGCTTTCCATAGTCCCCCAAAATTAGGGCTAGCTGGAGAAATAAAATGCCATTTTAATAAAAGATCCCTTTCACAATCTGCGGCATATGCCTTTAAAATATTATAGCCACCAACAAAGTTAGTGCCATTATCACTGTACATATCTGTACACTTACCACGTCTTATAAATCGTCGGAAAGCAGCTAGGAATGCCTCAGCAGACAAATTAGCAACCAAGGCTGTACATTTGAAGTTGCACAAACAAATACACAAACATAGGATTTCACGGTCCGAACACCTCTATATCTGGACAACACATTAGTGAACGGTCCAGCGAGATCAACACCACTTTTAGAAAAAGGTCTACCAGCGGAAAACCGAAACGAAAAAAAACACTGAAGGCACTTCGACAAAACATGATTTATAGCACGTTTACTAGATAAAATCCAATATTGCTGTGACAACAAGTAAGCCAAAGTATTAGGACCAGGGTGCAAGTGTTTTTGATGAAAATACAAAATAATTAAATCAGACAATTTGTGACTTCTAGGTAGAAGTATCGGAGGCTTAGCATCATACGACAATTCAGAGTGGCGTGATCTACCGCCCACCCTGAGAACACACGGGAATCAATAAAGGGGGTGTACCCCTTGGGGGATTTCTATTTCCATTAAGGGACACTTTAGGATCTTTTGTTATGACAAATTATGGTAATTTTGACCTCCTCTAATCTAACCTGGGAAATTAGGAGGTACTTACTGGACACCCTGTATACCAGCTGTTTTTAGTTTTATGACAATTTTTGGCCGAGATTTTTGTTTGCTTATATTACTTACTTGTTTTTAAACCATCCAATTGAGTAATATTTCCACAAGCGATATATTTAATTATCATTAATGTTAAATGCAATTAAACTAAGACAATTAAGAAAATTTCCACTTATTTAGCAGTTATATTTGCAAATAAGTTTATTCAGTGCTTGCCAAACAATGAAATGTAAAACCTTAACGTCTTTAATTAAGTTTATGTATATCGAGTGTTATTGAAATCGCTAAAAATGGTTAATTATTATAAAGAAAAATATAAGGTGTTGATTATTGGTAACTTCCTCTTAGAAAATTACTGATTTTTCCGCTTTGCTGCGTTGTAATTGGCAAGTACATTAAATGAGGGACAAACTCAATGTCTGAAGCTATTAAAATAATTAAAAATTTGACTTATTACAACAAAACATTACAATTAAATGGTGTCTAAAGTAAATTTCCAAATCATTCATCAAAATTTTGTATTGCCTTGGACAGCATCCAACATTTATGACATTTATAATGTCTTGATCATATTCCAATAATAATTTTCGGTTTTCTTGTTAGACGAACACAAGAAGATCATAAAAATAAATATATTTGCCTTAAACACACTGAAAAATTATTTCCCCCTCACTGCGGGCCTGTATTAAAAAATTTTTGATGCACGAGTACATGTTATATATTTATTTCTATTTCGCAACTTTTAAATAAGTAATTATGCTAATAGTTTTTAATGCACTGTGCAATCCAATCGATTTCTATGCTTTACCATTGAATCGAAAAATTATTTATAACTATCAGGCGGAACTACCCGGTGAGGTAAGTTTGTACCCCTTAAGAATAAATAATAAACATTTTATTTATTGTTGATGTGCTGTTAAATAATTAAATTAACGAAATCAAATTATATAACCATTTTAATTACATTGTCAATTAACTTAAATATTTGGATATTTTAGTAGGCATTAAAAGTAATGATCGGATTTTGTCAATATTAATGGCGCATTTCCCACGAGAAAAGTAAATAACCATAATAGTTTTCCTGAATTTTATTACTGGCAATACATTTTAGCATTACTTCCCGATTTGCATGGTAAGCTTTTAGAGCAGTAGGTATTATAGAGACTAATTTAATAATAATAAATATATTAATAGAGCACTTATTTTCATGTTTAGATTAGGTAACACAAATCAAACTGATGTTCATGAAAGGTTGGTAAAATTAGTTCCTGAATGTTCTACTGGCCATTTAGATACTGCAAGATTGTCACTTACAACATGACACAGCTCAAATTCAATTCAGTTAATTTTTCAAATAGAACAATTTGGTAAAAAGATCTGAAAAGCTTAATAATTGCTGTACCTTGTGTTAGGTTTTTTTTTTTTGAGTAAAAATTGTAACATACACAGACATGTAAAATTTTAAATAACAACATCTCTTTTACTAAGTAATTAAGAAACAAACTGATGAAGGGGTAAAAGTAAAGCCCTAACTTCCTTCTTATTTTAAAAGTATTCATTTATAAAGCTTACGTGTTTCGGCATATCAGGTCATCATCAGGGCGTATTAAAGTTAGGAGGTTTGTCTTCACAATAATAGGTAGGAGACACTTTGGCTACACATTAATTAATACTTATACAGTATGTCCACGGATGGGGTTTACAAGAGGACAAATGGACTAAAAATTGAAAGATACCAAAAAAGTCACTCTTAATAAACGTGTTTACTTGAATAATGAATAGGTGATACTTGTTGTCTTTATTTAATGAAGTAATTATAATAATAATAATAATACGAACATTTTCATTAACATGAAAAGAATACGATAACGATTTCACAATTCAAAAGCTCCACCCTCATACTCGACACATTTTTCTAATTGCTTTCTCAGATAAGTGAAAGAATTTCTGATTTTTTCCTGAGCTATCGATTGGACAGCCTGGATAATAATTCTGCCCTTCAGCACTTCAATATCATTTGGCACTGCGGTAGCAAAAACAATTTGTTTTAAACGGCCCCATAGAAACATATCCGCCAAGATTAAGTCGGGGCTTCTTGGGGGCCACAAAACTGGGCCATTCCTTCCAATCCACCTTGGACCAAATCTGCGGTCAAGCCATTCTCTAACCTCACAAGCGAAATGGGCTGGACAACCATCTTGCTGAAAATACATATTTTGTCGAAAATTTAATAGTAGATTTTCGAGTTCATCATTGAAAAATGTATCCAGCATTTCTAAATATGATAATCTATTGCACGTGTTATTAAAAAAATATGGCCCTATGATGCCATGGATGGATATCGCGCACCACACGTTCACTTTTATGAAATATTGTCTTCTCGTCTTAATTCTGAATTCGGGATTTTCTAAAGACCAGTACCTAACGTGCTGGGTTGCAACGGCTCCATTGGTAGAAAATGTACATTTATCAGAAAACATGATACATTTATAAAAATCAACATTTTCACTTAAAATTTTGTCTCCTATCCACAAGCAAAAATCAAGTCGTTTCGCGTCATCTCCCTCTTCCAATCTTTGATTAAAGTGCGGTTTATACGGATACAATTTATTTGCTCTAAGGATCTTCTGAATTTGACTTTTTTTCACAACTTCCAACTAAGTAACATGATTTCTAAGGGACGTCATAGGATTTTCTTCATCAGATTAAAGAACTAAGACTGTAGCAGCATCATCATGGTCGTATTTCTCCTTTTTTTTTTGAGATCCAAAACCAAACCAGTTCTCTGGAACTTTTTTATTAACTTGCAGATTGTCATCCTAGTTATTGGGATTCCTACAAATTTCTCGGTAAATTGTTCCATGACGTAGCGGTATGAAATTTGACCATCCCCATAACACTGTATTATAAAAACTCTTTGTTCAGTTCGGTTTGTTGTGTAGAAAACACATTCATTAAGAGTGGATTTTTTTCGTATCTTTCAAAATAAAGTATGTTTACTCTTAAGCAAAATAACATTTTTGCAGTTTTTACCCACCCTGTATAAAAAAATTGAAGTTTCTTATGATGGATCGTATTTTCTAGTCAAGCAAAAACGTTTATTAAGAGTGACTTTTTTTCGTATCTTTCAATTTTTAGTCCATTTGTCCTCTTGTAAACCCCATCCGTGGACATACTGTATATAGAATTATATAAAGACACAAAACAATAAGTATATCCACCCACAAACACAATTTTTCTCACTGTTTTTTCAAACCTCCCAATCGTTGGACAAATTGGAAAAATAAAATTTGATAGTTTATGATATCTTCAAAAATATTGTCTCTGTTTTAACAAAATTGAATTTCTTAACGAATTCCTCTGTATTATCTTAATAAAAATGTGAATCTAATATATTCGGTCATGAATTGGTTTACCATACATGCCCCTCAGTTTAATGCATCTATATTATATACGGAGTGTACCAAAATATACACAATATTCTTTAAATATCGACATTTAACTAGTTTATAGAAATGCTTAGTAAATAATTGTACTACATAAAAACGACTAAGAATTTTCCGGCAAGATATTTAAATAAGGAATATTTCAGCTTCAGTAGTATTTAAGATACAGGTTGGTTAAAACTAACGACTTCCTTACAAATAAATTTGGTGAACCTGGAAATATCCGATAAAAATGTTGTGACTTTAATTTTACTGTTACAGAATCAGTATTTCTCCAAACAGTCTGCCTTATATAAAGTGATCTAGTTAGTAAAGAATTATGGTATTGTGCACCTACTACATAAAATAATTTTTAATACACGTGCCCTTTGACAAGTTATGGTAAAATACATTTTTTTCTAGAATCAATAAAAATACAATGTATTTTATATCGGACTCCTTAGAAATATAATATTATATATCAGCAGTATTTATTCTCATTTTTATTAATTATTATTTTCTTTTGATACATATGCTTTTAGATGTTTATTAAATGTTATTTTATTTGTTATTTTAAGCTTTAAGGAATTTTGCTGTATTCAATGAATTCATTATGAGTTATCATAATTTTACCCCGATTTGGTATTAGTACAGGGTGTTATTTAATAAGTGTCCGATATTTTACAGGACGATTCCTCGGTTATTTATAAGAAGAAAAGTCCGCTAGCCCTTCATTTTTGAGACACAGGGTGTTAAAAATTTATTTTTATTTTTGTTTTCCGTAAATAATTTTTGAAATAATGTCTATATTTAGACAAAAATTGGTATCTAGGGGTTTTTTTGAAATGCGAAATTCGAATTTGATGTCAGTATGGCTCCCATTTGTAGAGGGCGCCACCTACGTGTCTTTTTACTCTTTTGAGGAGTCATAACTTTTTTATACGTACTTGTAATACATATTTAAGCAAAAAGATGAATTTCTTTATCATTTTTACATGAAAAGGGCATACTTGGTAGAAGTCGCTGCAAGCAATCGTTCTCGAGAAAAAGAATAATAAAGAAATAAATGGCATTTATTTGCATATCGCTATGCCCATATCAGAGTTTGATAGAATAGCATTTATCTCCTAAGCAAAGCCGAAATAAAAAAATTATGAAAATGTACTTTGCATTAGCCAATAAAGTGCCTACATAACAGTGTTATCAAGAGGGAAAACGGCAGTGGCGTACATATTTTTTGTTCCTGTTACAAGTTGTAACACCCTGTATCTCAAAAATGAAGGGCTTGTGGACCCATGCTTATATGAACTTTTCACCTTATAATAACTGAGGAATCGTCCTGTAAAATATCGGACACTTATTAAATAACACCCTGTATATGAAGCATGTAGAGTGGCGCAGCCAGGAATAGGTTCTTGGGGGGGGGGGGGGGGTTGACAACAAAGAGAACAGAACGGAAGTGCAAAACGAAATTGTAAACGTTGTTTGGGAAAATTTATGTGGCCTCTAGGAGAAGGGGGATTTAGCTCCAAACCCCCAAAAACTTATATTCTTTGGTGTAAAATTATTTCGTTCATATTAAAGTATTTTGTTTCATTATAAATAAGTTCAGTATTTGTATCATATAGCTAATTATTAAATACGTTAATTCTTTTATTTTCACATCTTTGCAATTTATTTTATATTTGTTAGTTTCTCCCCATAAAGATGTTAAATAAGTTGCTGTATAATATTTAGAAAAAAAGTATTCTACAAAACCTATTTAATTGATTTATGAATTAATTAATGTGTGTGTGTGTGTTTTAGGTTTATGATTCTGGTTGAAACCTAATGGCCAGCTCGTGACTTTATATCTTCTTAAATTTTATATTGTTTGCTGAATTAAGGTGCATTTTTGTTCCCTATATGCTTAAGTGTGTGTATTTTGTAAATTTTCATATCTCTTAATTATATATTTACAGCCATTTAATTTAATATTCGTAGTTTTTTCTTTCTTTCTTTTTTCTCTTCCACTTCTTTTTTTTATCTATTTATTTTTTTTTTGTTTTTCTTTTTGTTGTTCTTTTCTTTTTCCCCTTTACAGTGTTATTGTGTTGCTTATAATGTATTTATATAAGACACTATAAATATTTACATTATTTAATTAAATAAGATAGTATAAATTAAATGGTTGTACGCAAGTTGTGAAATAATAAGCCTAAATAATTTTTTTTGATTGTTACATTTTAAAATAACATGTTCTTCATCACAGTCATAGAATTTACTTGGACCTATACCTATTATTTTTTTGTTTTGGATACAATTGCATGGAAAATTCGAATTCTTGAAATTATTCTAATAAAATTTCTATTCGATGTTGTATTGCACCAAGGAGTAATGGGGATTAAGGGAAATATTTCTTTGTAAAATAATCCCTTGTTAGAATCATTATATTGCACTTGCCAATCCTAAAACAGTCTTTCTTAAGCATTTCTCATAATATCCGGGTAAGGAACTTTTAAGTTACAATTAGCGTTTAGCATCTTTTGCTAGTTTGTCAACTCTTTCATTTGCTGTTATTCCCACGTGGGCTTTAATTCAAACTAAAGATACATTAATGTTATTGGCTTTTAAGTTGAAATATATCTTCAATATTTCTTGAATAGTATGATTATCAAGTGCAATATTTACAGAGTTTGCTTTTCCTTCCAGCGCACTCTTACTATCTGAAAAGTTTACAAAGTAGTTATTATATTTAAAGTCTAAGCAATATTTCATTGCCTCCAAGATTGCCCATAATTCTGCTGTACACTTTGGTACACATTAGGTATCTAAATTGTTTTCAAATATTTTTATTTTTGTGATAAAATGCGCTCCCGGTTTTTTTGTCGATCAAGGAGCTATCCGTAAATATATGTTCATGATTTTGCCATAGGGTACCAAAATCTTGAAAACATTTTGAACGTATTACATTTTGATCATTGCTTTCTTTATATTTGTTTATTATTTTAGGTATTGTGTTGACATTTGAGAGGTTTAGTTAATAATATAGTGATAGTGAGGATTGGTATATTTTATCTTTGATTTGGGTTAACCAGGAGTAACTTAAAACTAGCATAAGAAGTGTTCATTAAAATTTAAATCAGTATCAAGAATTAATCCTAAATACTTAAAATGTTTAACTATTTTAATTTTTGAGTTATTTATTATTATTTAAGTTAAAAAACACAAGATTAATTGCTTTAATATTTTATGCACAATATTAACGAAAAACCAAATTAAAGGCCTCCCCTCCCTCCATTTTGATCCCTTTAATTATTTTCTAAAATCTACGTCAAACCTGAAACATTATATTTCCCCAAAATATCCTTTTTCTTATACAAATCACAGAAATATCACGACACACATCGCAAAATAATCACAAAATTTAATCTATAAAATTATAATATTACATCGATTAAATATGGCGGAAGCACCATCAGATAAACAAATAGAATTTAATAATCAATCACTAGACCACTAATTTAATTATTACCGTTTTCATTTTTTTTTCAAACTTAATTTGACAGCAAACAACAACCGGTCATACTCTTTCTACTAAATAGTGATATAGATAATATTAACTTTATATACCCCCCTTCACTTTTGCCGATACCAATGCACCTGTATGGTTGAGCGTCACGGTTTTGTCGAATTTTAGGTGTGAATCGGAAACGACATATTGATGCACAATGCACTATCATTGTTTCAACGGTATGGTCGTGACACTTTATCAGTGTCGTATACAGGGTGTTTCACGATGACTGTAAAATTTGGTTTTTTGCATAAATAAAGCATGCTCTATGCAGCTTCTATGTCGCTTCTACTAGATAGTAGTAAGAACTTTGATATTTTAAACGAAACGGCGTGTATACAGGGTGTCCAAGATCAGTGGCGGTCCTAGGATTCAACATCGGGGAGGCTGAAAGAAATTCAAAAAAGTGAATAACATTTTTTTTGCATTATATTAAAAGTTTACTTTTACATTGCTTTGGGTTCCAGTACCGTACATAAAATACGAGTATCCATAAAAGATTATAAATAACAATCTTATTTATGTAAAAACTGCATTTCAAGGATCTACGTCAGTCCAGTCCAACGTTTCAAGTCGACGAGGTTTGACTTGACAAAATGTTTCAACGACTTCTTTAACTGAAACGCCAATTTCTCTGTGAATGTTGCCCAAAGCTAGCCCATTAAGTCTAGGCTCAGACATGTTTACACGCAGGTAGCTTTTCAATCTCTTTAGCAGAGAAAAAGTCCGTTCAGCAGTTGCTGAGGTACTGACATAGGAGCTGGGTTAGCACTAGCTTACCCAGCATATTAGAGCACTGAGAACGGTTATCGTCATCACAACGAAAATATCCTGCTATGAACGATATTGTAAGTTCATCATGACAATCCCGCTGGATTCTGCTATCCACAATATTAGATTGCAACTGTCACGATACGCGTATTCTTGCGAGCGTATTGTCACATGAGGTATCCCGTACTCCTATCTGAACCTTAGGCTATGTTTATTTAGGACAACCGACTGTATGGTGACTCTGAGTACCCATAACCTTCCATGGATAATCTTGTATCGTTATCCCAAGGATACGAGAAGATCGATAAAGAAAACGTTTCGTTATAGCAAAGATACATATTCTTCGGGTAACAAGACATACTTATCGTAGCAATACAATGTATTGTCAAAGAATATCGTTGTCACCACGATCTCGACTTTTCAGTGAGTTAGCATTAGCTAACCAATAATCTTAAAGTGTACTGTTACTTGTCTTAGAACTTAAGATCATTGGATTTCGCGGGGGGGGGGGGGCTTCAGCCCCTATAGCCCCCTCCCTGGACCCGCCACTGTCCAAGATAAGGAGGGCTAGTATTGGGATATCGTAAATGGTAACGTTGGTTAAATGGGAAAAAGTTGCACAATCAAAGAACTAATAATTTTTTCTTGCGGTAATATTAAAATTAGAACAAAACTGACAAACTTTTCTTTTAGCAAGTTTTATATACTTAAAGTTTACATCACAGTTTCTTAATTCGACGTTTCCACGTCGCCACTTCTATCCGCAAGGAAAACGGGAAATAATAGTGCACCTTTCGACTTTTAATGCATTTGTTTCAATCTCCAGAAATATACTACTTTTTCCTATCAATGTACTTCTTACCTGAAACCCTGTTTAACAGCTGGGTTGCCAAACTTAGCAAAATACAGACTATCCTAATTTCTCGTAAGCATACAGAGGAGGTCAAAATAACCTAAATTTAAGAATTCCTAAAGCGCCCTCCAACGGAGATACAGAGCCCCAAAGGGTTAGTTCAGGTTAGTTCAGGTTATTGTCAGGGACATTGTCAAGTTCAAAAACCTTTCAAAGGGTTGATCGTAGCTTAACTAATTTAGAATGATATTAAAATACAAAAATAATGAAAACTTTTAAATATTATTTTGGCAAATGTTCAACAGAACGTACTTCAATACATTTTCTTAGTCTTCAAATATTTTCCCGCTGCACTGCAAATAATACTCCGGCATTATTACGAAATTCGTTAGAATGCTGTCCTATTTTCGCTAGTAGTTATTCTAAAGTCTAAGGAGTTCAGGTCTGGAGATCTTGGTGGCCATAAAACAGGCCCACCTCGACCTATCCATCGAGGGCCAAAAACGCTTGTTAGGTGTTGACGTATTATACGGTTATAATGAGGTGCATGTACCACATTTGCATTGTTCTATCAAGAGGCACGCCTTCCAATAAATTATTCAAATTTTGCTGCAAAAATTATGAATAAATCTCACCATTGAGTTTTTCTTCCAAAATAAATGGACCTATAAGGTCATTTCCGATAATGCCAGCCCACACATTTAACATAAACCTTTGTTGGTGTTTGTTTTGAATTATGGCGTGCGGATTGTAAATTGTGTGAGTTTATTATGTAAAACCGTTGGAGTTGCTGAATAATCATCCGGAGACAAAGCATGTACTTTTTGAACATGGTATGGCTGAAGTAACTGTTCTTTTAGAGTTTTATGCACTACCCATTTTGTATCATTGTTTTGTGTCGCGATCTTTCTTATGTTGTTTAAAGGGTTGTCAGCAATATCTTTCAAAATTTGTTCCTCCATGGGATTATCTCGTGCTCTCCTGGAAGGCAGGGACGCGCCAAGTATTTTCGGCGCCGTCGTGCGAAATAATGATAGGCGCCTTCAACCAATATTATAATATTGAGCTAAAATTACTACCCTACTGTCATAGTTGAACGTTGAAATTTTTGAAGAAAACTCTATACTTTTTAGTATTAATGTCTATATTTATTTGTGACAAACAGAAAGTACACAAAAATATTAATAGAATACGAAAGAACAGTAACACAACAAAAACATTATCAAAGTTACAAAACATTAATTTAAAATATTAAAGAAAAGAAATAAAATAGCGATTGTTTTCAAACAGATAATACATGATCATGATACATGATACAAAAATTGAACTTTTCTAGCTTTACTTTTTGCAAATTCTTTAACAAGATTTTCTATTTCAAGTTGGTTTAAAAAGTCAGACTCTATAGAAATGATTGATGAGCAATATTTTCTAACCGCTCTTGGCCCATTCTAGATCGTAAATAATTTTTAATCAACTTTAATTTAGAGAATGACCTCTCGGCTGTAGCTTACAGAAACTGGAATGGTTAATAATATGCGCAATGCAATCGTAATGTTTGGAAATGAGTCGGTTAGGTTATTTATTTCAATGTAATTAAGTGTTTTTACTACAGACGTCGCGTTTTTGTCGCCATTTTGCAAAAATTTTAATTCGTATAAAAGTTCTGTTCCGTTTATATCTTTCTTGTTTCGATTTTTGTCAGTTAAGGTTTCTTCCAGTTTTTTATAAAAATTAAATTGATCTTAATCAGAATATTTGCCGACACCCTCAACATTCCACAAAAAATTAAGAACATCAGAATGACACGATAATAGTTTAAATCTTTCATGTGCGGAGAAATGTGTAATGTCTAATGTAATGTAATGCAAAAAAGAGTAATGTGTAGCATTCCGAAAAAGCAATTTACTTTAAATTTCATTTATTGATTTTCAATCGGCTGGTCGTCACCTTCGTAAGAAAATTGTTTTTTAAACTTTCGTGACCTTAAAATTTCTGAGCATATAAATTTTGCATCAACTTCTAAGCAAGAAGCTAGTTCTTTGGCATCTACTAATAAGTCACTGAAGCCTTTGTCAGATCGATAGTGTTTTACAAATTCATTGAGGTTATTTAAACTTTCGCAAGCCTGGGAAATATTAAATGTTTTTGATTGCAGAATCTTAGTAACAACATCCACTTTACTTCTAATCTTGTACCACAAGACTACCATACGCACAAACTCATAATTTTTAATTTTTTAACCTAGGGATACCTAGCAATATCTTCCAAAATTTGTTCCTGTATCGGATTGTCTCGAGCTCTCCTGGGAGTGGCAGGTCCCTCACCACCACGTCGCGGCAAAAATGACCATGAATAAAAAATTTCAAAAATTAATCCGTTAACTCTAATAATTACTTTCTAATAATCTTTTACCTGTTTCTCTAGGATTCGATCAAAAGTTTTTGGCTGGGCAATGTTCGGGGTGGAAACCTTTGAGATTAAAGACAACACACGACATGTATTTTTAAACGACCCTGTAATTGCAACTAAAAATTGACCACAGCTTAAAAAGTCTCTGACTTAGTACCTAACTCCCATGCACACTCACAGAAATTTGGAATTACATAAACAATAAATAGGTGCACTTAATTCGTGTAAAGTTTTTTTTTTAATATTTATATTTAAGGTGTCCCGCTTTTGTGAAACACCCTGTATATTTAAGAGTATTTTTAAAATATACACCCTCAACAGTCCCTTCATTTCTATATTCAAAGTATTTCCTTATCTGTATTAGTGTCTGAGGTATCGAAGAATTACACAAAATGGATACCTTGTATAATAAAAACAAATTTTTAATAGCCGAAAATTACAACTAAGTGTAATAACGAATTATTTGTTTAGCTACCTCATCTGGGATTTTCATTGTGGTTAAAAATTAAGGAATTAAACCCAAATTACCAAGGTCGTTTCCGAACAATAAGACCAATTTAAAATTAAAATTAGAGATAGTCATTTTAGAGTATGTACCTATGTGTCCCTTCACTTTTGTCGCTACCACGCGGTTGAAATTATTAAAATGTAATAAATTTCTGAAATTTAAGGAATAATTGAAAACCGCCGCCGGTTAATTAATAATAATTAATGCACTTCTAGAAGTGATAGTAGTATTATTAAGCATGTAAAAATAATGGTTCTTACTAGTAACTGTGAGTAAGGGTTAAAATAGGTAATATAAGTATTTTATATCTTATAATAAGGAAGGATTATGTTATCCTAAATTGGGTCAATATCATTTGATAACAAAGTCAGTTTTCAAAGTTACAATAAATTTTAAAAAATGTACATTCACTTTTGCTGACAGCACCACACACCTGCCAGATTTGGCATTCATTGATTTTGCTAAAAATTAGGTGTGCTCTTTGGCATTGGATGGTATATTATGTTTCTATTTGTTGGCGGTTAATGTGCACCAATAATGTCCTATGATAATAATTAATTTTGACACGGATTCTAGGGTGGGCAAATAAAAAAAAATTAGGAAGAACATTTTTTAATGAGTTTTGTGTCGGATTTAGGAATTTTTAGGGGAAACGAGTAGAAATAAAACGTGCCAATAATAAGATTGATAGAAACCTAGTGGATGACAGATTGCAACTTAACATCGTCATGTAAAAGGAAAGAAAGCGAAAATTTCTAACATAAAATGGGTAATTTACTATTTAATGTTTTTTGTGTCGATTTTTGCTACGTATAATACAAACATCTCACTAATCAATGCTAGCTTTTAAATCATAAAAATTAATGTTCCATGATGTTACTAACGATTTAGCATATGTTCTACTCCTTTGCCATAATGTCATTGCCATTTTTGGGGTCAGGTTAGGTTGGTTATTATTCAGTTCGTTACTATTAGTGTTTGTAGGTTTTTTTCTGCAACACGAAGATAAAGTGTAACGCAGTAAAATTATACAACTATATTATGTAAATGTTAATAAAGGGATTAAAATGGTTTCATATTTGTGTATTGGAGTGTCTTGTGAATTTTTGCAATTGGAGAACGGTTTTAGAGACGAAAGCAATCTATAAATGTAAAAGTAAAATACATGCACTGGAAAAATAATATATTTGCATCGTGAATGCCAATACATTTACGTAATGACATTTTCTTGACCATATCGAATTGAAAAGACGTTGTTGAAGAATTTAAATGATTTCTATACCTTCGTTTCGAATTATATTATTGTCTTACAACCTATGATTGTTTAGATTGGTGTGGTATTGCTATTCTACAAATTCTTGTAGGAAAATATTTTATGGCGCTCTGCGAGCGATTCGTGTACGAAGGGCACGATTCACTTTGGCCTTAAATCTTTGGAGATTATACAGGGTGACCCGGATCTAAATGTATATACATCACCAGGAGATAGTGGACATCTTGGGGGATCTAAATTATCTATCTTTAGTGGATCCATCTTTCCTCGTTACTTAGATACAGAGTGTTTTATAACGTTTGGCTCATTTTTGTTTTTGCCATAATTCTTTTAGCACCCGGTATAAAATGTTCATATTCGGTGGGAATATTTTGAGTAGCTATCGCTTCAAAATGCAATATGAAAATTTTTTGAAATTCAGGTCTGGACTTTAAAAACAAGACTGATTTCATTTTTTTAAATTCAACACCCTGTATATCATATTTTTGTAAATTTTATTTTTTATTTGAAAAGCACATAAAAAACTAATTCTAATGACATATACTTATCAAAATCCCCGCACTCGCCGCTCAGCCATAATGAATTGCTCTTCTTTAGATGTTGAAACACATACAAAATAATAACTGTTTTTATAACGACTATAATACCAATAATAAGAAATAAACCAAAGTAATAAAATAGCGGCGTGTTAAAATTTGAAAATTTTCAATTCAATTTGACTCCATGGCTCGGCACCTCAGAACAACGAAATATTGGGGGACAACAAAACATAATAAGTCATTGTCAGTTGTAACCTGTCAGATTTTTGGGCATTACGAGGATATTTTTGTTAAACATTTACTTCTCGTTTAAAATGCCCCATCAATTTTCAAACCAAGAATAAGCTGATATAATATTTGTATATGGATTTTGCGATGGTAATGGGCGAGCCGCTTCTCGAGAGTATGAATTTCCTGGAAGAAGATGTCCAAACCATCAAACATTTTCAAATGTATTTTCTTTTGTTCGTGAACAAGGACATTTTCCGACACAAAATAATATTGATCAGCCTGTAAGACACCCAGTTCAACAGGAAGAAGACATTTTAAATTTGATTGAAGAAAATCCAAAAACATCCACAAGGAAAATTGCTAGACGTCTGCATATAACGCAAAAATTAACCCATTCAACAATAAAAAATGAGGGCTTATATCCTTATCATATCCAAGTGGTACAAAGGTTGGAACCAGGTGATTATGCTAACCGTTTAATTTTTTGTCAGTGGATTAGGAGGCACCAAAGAGATATTCACCGGACTTTGTGGACCGATGAAGCTCAGTTTACCAGAGATGGAGTCAACAATTCCAGAAATTGTCATCTATGGTCTCTAGAAAATCCAAATGCTATGTTTATAGTCGCACTCGCAACATAGATTTTCCATAAATGTTTGGGCAGGTATAATCAATGGTAACTTGATCGGCTCTCACTTTTTGGAAAACATTTTGCCAAATCTTCTCAAAAATGAGAATGTTAATTTAAGAGGAATGTATTTCCAACACGATGTAGCCCCTCCACATTATGCAAGAATTGTACATTTAGATCCGAGTCACCCTGTATATTCGTCCGGGAAATCGACCACATTTGGGTCCTTCCAGACGGAGACCTTCTTTATCACCGTCTTTCAAGGGCCTGACAATTGTACACCAAGTTTAATCATTTTTTATAGCGTCGCTATTTTCATGAACATTAATATGTTGCACTTCAAGAACATTCTAATCGTATTTAACGTGTTATAATTTCCTTGCAAGCGACATTGCATTCACCTGCTTGACGTCTATAATTGTAGACGGATTTTTACAGGTCGTTAAATACAAGGTTTTACAAACCTGAATACAGAGCTGTCGGTAATTGAAATAAAATAATTAAGAACTCGTCTTCAATAATTACTTCTTGGTAATTGAATTATTTTTATTTAATTACTTTTTGGAAATGATAATTGTACTTGGTTTTTTTATTACTAGATAGATAATTGGGCTTTAAAAATCCAAGGTAATTCAATAAAATTACTCAAAAAGTATTTGAATTACTTGCAAATAATTCAATTACATAAAAAGTAATTCAGTTGTAAATAAACTTCTTACATAAAAAGTAATTGGAATTCTAATCTTTTTATAATCAAATATTTTTATAAAAAGTCTGTGAGGGTAGGATATTAATTTTATTAACCCCGAAACCAAAGGAGGCAACTATTGTATCTTTCACGCCGCCTCAATTCAAACTACTTTGGAAAAATTGTTTTCAAAGCTTCTTAGAAGAGGATCTAATAGAAAGTATCACGAGATTTATTTTTGAAAAAGCACAGGATATGAATTTAGAAGATAACTTAGGGGCCAGTGAAGAGGAACTACTTTCTAGTAGTAGTATAAATGCTTTTTTTGAATTGGATACTAATAAGGACTTATAGAATGAAAATAATAAAAATAATACAAATATAAAGATTGAGTTGGAAATCTCCAGTATCTTAATGACACTCTTCTACTCCAGTTAAAAGGCTGCTTCGCTTCATTAGTTATTTTGAAAGCAAATTAAAAAAAATCATTTTGTAGGTAGCTGTTTTTATTATGAAAAATGTCGTGTTTATATTTATATGTACCTAGTTTTGTTTTAATTACTTTTCTATTTTATTTAATTGTTACATTTGTTTTATTTTAACAAATTAATCATGAATTAACCCATGTAGAGAGACAATTGTTATTATAAGTAATTTTGAACTATTCTAGTTTTTAATATCTTAAAATTAGAAGTCGTAGTTTAATTGTATTTGTATTTTTTTGGATTTAGCAAATACGGTTAGTCATAATTTACTATTAAAAAAAATTGGAAACATTGGACTTAGAGAAAAGCAATTAGAATTAATTAAAAACTATCTTAAAGATATACCAACTTATGTTAAAATAGATAAAGAAGAAGGCTATTCAAAAGTATTTAAATATGGTGTTCCTCAAGGGACAATTTTAGGACCATAATTTTTTAATATTTATTTTAATGATTTATTTAGTATAAATTGCGATGGGAAAACTCATAGTTTTGCAGATGATACTGCTATTTTTTTATAGCGATACAAATTGAGACAATTTAAATAAGAAAATTAAAAAAGATTTTAACATTATAAAAAATTGGTTTGATACTAATTTATTAACAATTAATTTTAATAAAACAAATTATGTCCCATTTATTTTAAACCTAAATAATGTACCACAAAATATAAATAGCATCAATATAAGCGATGACATTTAAATTCTAAAAGTTAATCATTTAAAATATTTAGGAATAATTTTTGACTGTAAATTAAATCGGAATTTTCAAGAAGAATATTTAATTAAAAAATTAAGAAGTTTATTACCAATTTTTAAAAGCATTAAAAAATTTCTGGATATAAAACATCTAGAAATATTATACTATGCATTAGTCAAAACTCATTTAAATTACGGAATTTTAGGTTGGGGAGGAATAAACGGAACTTTGGTTAAAAAATTAGAAGTATTACAAAAAAGATTTTTAAAAATTTTATTATACAATTTAAAGACCATAACCATAATACACGTTATAAAAATGAGACATCCATAAAACCTAAAATAAATAAGTCCGTAGGACAAAAAACTTTTAAATATTTATGCTTTTATTTATACGATTATTTATCCACAAATATTAAAAAAATTATGTCATTAAAAAAATATAAAATTGAAATATAAACATTTAAATTTAAAACAAACGCTTTAAAAATATTTTTGGAAATGCTATAACTAATTAATGCTATTTAATATTATTGTGAATCAATTATATAATTAATCCTTTTCAGAAATTTAATAATCTATCATCAAGAAAGTAGCGTTTATTGAATACTTGCAACTTTTTATAGAAATATTCTTAAATATTTGTAATTTTAAATACTTTTAAATAAATAAGATTTGCCCCTAACAAGCACGTCTTCTGGGGGGAATTTATCAATAAGTTTATTCAAGAATATCATATTAACATGTTTATTATATTGTAACTATTTAAAATTAACTTATTATTATTATTATTATTATTAATTATTTTAGAGTACAAAATAAAAAATTTCTAAATTCTTTAATTTCTTTCTGTAATAAATTGATTGTATTCTAATAAAAAAATAATAAGGAAAAAGAGTAATTCAATTGTCAAAATGTAATTGAATTAAAATTCGATTGCGGTAATTGATTAAGGAATCTATTATTTTAGTGGGTAGTTGGTAATTAAAATATTTTTATAATGCTGTTAATAAATGGTAGTTGTAATTGATGCTTTTTCGGAGTGTAATGGGTAATTTTAATTGAATTACTTTTTGATAGTAATTGCGACAGCTTTACTTGAACACAAAGAATTAAGACTTTTAAAAGTTTATGTGAACTGATGTAACTAACACATTATATAATAATAAATAATTATTTAGATCATTTAATAGGTTTTAAATAAAGTCCTTAAAATAATGCAATAATATAATTTCCATACTCCTTAGCCTTCAGTTAAAAGAAAAACCCGGTAACAGATTGGTAAACTATCATAAGTCGTAATTTATATGCTACTCATACCTACATTTATGAAAATTGGGTCACATATTGAAAAAACAAGACTGAAAACCGTTTTATTAAAAAGTATGTAAATCATAATAAATATAATAAATATTAAAACCTGTGGCTGCTGAATTTATATAACCGCTTCATGCAATCGAAATAAGGTAGAAAAATACCTAGTGAAACAAATGTAAATTATTAATTATGTTATGTCATTGCACTTTGTTGTTGAACTCCTAATGTGAAAATTACCTGCAATGTAACCATGTAACAATTGACATAATGACTCATTAAAATAAGCAAATGAGGAAACATGAAACTAAAATATTTTTTTAAGGCTTTGATAATCGTAGCAGATAGTAAGTAAAATAAATGATCTACATTTATTATTGAAACTGTACCATTTAATGTACCCACCCAGATTTAAAGATATTACTAATTAATTGATTTTTCTCTTTTATATACAAGCATCTTGACCATAAGGTCCACTCTGTTAGTTGTTCTTTGGTTATCTTTGTGAAATCATCTCCTTTCTTATAACATGCTGTGTTTATAGTGGATAATAAAAATAATGGTATTATCTAGGTGTAATCCAACCGATAACATCGTATGCAAGTCACTTGCCATACGTGTATATAGTGTGGCTACTTACAGCATTTTTCTATTTGTAGGTATCTTCAAAATTAATCACATATATTATTCTTTCTTGCTCTGCTTTGTATAAGGATATAAACGCACAGACATGCATATACAGAGTGGCAAAAAAGTCGCGCAAGATGCCTGTAACTTTTGAATTACCCCGTATACGAAAAAGTGACCTTTGTGAAAGTTGTTCAGTAAATTATTCCTCACATTTCTACCTGCATGAATTTTTTCTGTCATTTCTGGTTTGATTGCCATATAGACTAACTTACTTTTTTTTAAATGGAACACCCTGTATATGATTGCATATTTGGATTCTACTGGGAAAATTCTGAATTTTTTGTATTTCAAGTTGTCACATATCTGCAAGCGTTTCCGAGATAATGACAGCTTAAAATGAAAAACTTCCTAATTATAATTATTCCTACCTAATACCCATGAGTTGAGTCAAGGTGTTTTCATGACAGCGACCTAAGAGGTGTCAATTGTGAATTCCTGTTTAATTTTCTGTTATCTGATTTCTAATTTGTTTACTCTATGGTTCTTGGTTCATCTGAATGAGAAATAACGAGTTGAAATATTAATAATGAGCGGAAATATAAAGAGATCGCAAGATCAGGTTTGTCAACTTTTCAATAAATTGTATCCAAATAGACCTCCAACGTCAGTCAACGGTGTGTCGAGTGGTAAAGAAATTTCGAGAAACAGGCAGTGTTAGGGAAGCCGCTATATCAGGTCGACCTAAAACAGCAACCGGGGGAGACAAAGCTTTGGATATCATGCTGTCACTACATGAAAATCAAATACAATCATCCAGGCCAATGGCAATGATTTTAATGTGTCTCATCAGTCAGTGAAAAATTTGTTTAAGCAGGAGAAGTTGCATCCCTACAAGATAAAGTTGGTGCACGAGTTAAACGAGGACGATTTTAATAGAAGAACTGAATTTTGTGAGCTGATGATGGAAAGATGCAATAACGATAATAACCTCGCAACAAATATCATTTTCTCGGATAAAGCTACTTTCTATTTAAATGGCATTGTTAATAGACACAATTATCGTTATTGGTCTACTGAGAATACTCACTGGTTCCAGGAAGGGCATACTCAGAGGCCCGAGAAAGTTAATGTTTGGGCGGGCATAGTTAGTAGACATATTGTGAAACCTTTTTTCATAGATGGTAATTTGAATGGCGAGAAATATCTGGACCCCCTCAGGAATCACATAATTCATTCTTGCAGAATGGTTTTGCCGGGTGTAAATAATGGCATAAAGGAACAGGTATGGTTCCAGCAAGATGGAGCACCTGCGCAATATGCGGCAAATGTTAGACAGTTCATAAGCGAACAATTTCCAGAACGTTGGACAGGCAGAAGAGGTGTTATTGACCGGCCAGCGCGATCCCCGGACTTAACCCCGCTCGACTTCTTTTTGTGGGAAGAATTAGAATTAGTGCTGAAATTTGGGCCATTCCAGAGGACTTCCTTTTAAACGTTGAAGACGGGTTCGGGGATCGAGTTGCGCTCTGCTTAGCAGAAAATGGTGGTCATCTTGAACACCTGATCCATTGAAAATATTTCACTTGTTTATTATTCCGATGTAAAGTTGTTCACACTGATAAAATTAATTATTTGAGTTAAAAAAATTTACCATTGACTCAAATAAATATTTGTTTCCTATTAGCCAAACAAATATGTATTTCAAAAATACCAACGGATTATTTGCCTCAATTAGTATCATCTGATTTGATACAAATTACTTTTTATTTGGAATTAATCACTAAATACAAAATTCAAGCAAATATTTATTTCCTTAACACTAACCTAACTTAAATAAGCCGTTTCATTGACTTAAGGTAAATAGGTTAAAAGTTAAGTTAACAAAATGTTTATTTGATTGATATTTATATATATTTTATCAAGTACATATTTATTTTATTTTTGTTTTACATTTATTTGCCGTAACAACATCGTTATTTAATTAAACAATTTAAGTGATTTGATTTAAATAAACCGGTAATTTCCATCAAAGTGATTGTTTTTTTATTCAAGTACATAATTGTTTAACTTGTCTTTTATATTTATTTAGATCAAATATAAATTTATTTGGTTTAAATACCTTTTTTTAATTTTCAATAGATCAGAATGTTCATTCAAATCAGTTCTTATTTTATCCAAGTACGTGTTTATACAGACTTCACATAAAAATAAGAAATATTGAAATGTTGCTATTGAATATGGTTTAATCAGTACCTATACCATAATAATCACAAACCTTATCAAATTGTTTATAGTGTTCAAATAATATGGCAAACCAACAGAAAAAACACATTTTTGCCGAAAATAAAGGTTATGACAAATTACGCGCACGCGCACAACGATTTTTACATAAAAATAACATAAAATTTAAAAGATAACCATCTCTTATTTTATTTCTTATTTTTATGTTATATTATGTGTATCTATAAACGTCTTATGGCAGATCTGTAGATTCAACTCTTATTTTATTTTTATGTTATGTTATCTTGCTGTATAAACCGACCATTGGTTGTTGTTCCCCTTAAAATATACGTCAATAAAACATTATAGAGAAGTTAATAACTTTGATAAAAAATTAAGTAAAGTCAAATTTGCAAATATTAGGTACAATAATTATTAATATTATATTAGTTATATTATATTTTTTACGTTAGGAGGTTTGATAGGTATTGAATTATGGTGAAAATTGAGAAAAACTGTCTTATTTGTAACCTAGGTAGCCATGATTTATAAATACCTGGCTACATTTTTCTAAAAAGATTTTGTGTTCGAAATTTTAAATTAGGTATTACAAGTATCTTTTCTTTGCCTCTTATCTTACTTCTTTAACTCGTTTCATGCGTAACTAAAATATTCAAATACAGTTTCCTACCTTGAAAAGTATCTAACATATGGGATATACCCCTCGGTATACCCCAATCTTCTAAATAATTATTCATATTACGTTTATTCCCCATATCTTCGTTTTAATTTTTGATGGAACCACTAACTTCTGTGCCACTAACAAAGAAGATTTCACTCTCACTCATAAATTTCTACAAGACAACTTCGAACACCAATGACCAAAAACGCGATGATCAGGCCACTTTTGTATAACTAATCAAATTACTCAAAGCCCAAAGTAGGCGACAGGAGTTCATTTAAATACTTAATTATTAGTTTGGATGACCAAATTATTTGAAAAGTTCGGCAATGAATGATTTAAATTAAAGTTAAAGGTATTTAGTTCTTAACTTGAAATGTACTTCGTTTAAATAATTAGTTATTTGTAAATATTTGGTTGTTTTATATTAACGATTTAATGTAAATACATAATTATTTAGTTTAAATGACCTAGACATTTAAATAGTTCTCTATTGGGTGATTTAACTAGCGATTAACGGGATTTAGTTCCTAAATAAAAATTAGTTCGATTAAATAATTAGTTATTTAGATTTTGTTATTTTAGTGGTTTTTTTGGTAAGATATTTGTTTGAAGGGTTCTATTATTTGACACAAATCAACCAACAGTCAAATAAATTTGCAAATAAAACGAAATACTCTCGTTTATTTCAGTTAAATCAAATTTAGTTAATTAAAATCACATTTATTTATTACCAATAATTATTCACCAAATAAATCAGATTATTTGATTAAGGGAGCACAGTTTTATCAGTGCAGTTAATTTTCTAGGCTATTTATTTTGTTATTATAAGGTTTGTTACAATTTTAAATAAATAAAAATTTAAAATACAAAAAATTCCAGAGTTTTTCCAGCAGAATCCCAATATGCAATCATATGCAGGGTGTTCCATTTAAAAAAGTAAGTTAGTCTATATGGCAACCAAACCAGAAATTACAGAAAAAGTTTATGCAGGCAGAAATGTAGGGAATAATTTACTGAACAACTTTCATAAAAGTCACTTTTTCGTATACAAGGTTTTTCAAAAGTTACAGGCATTATGCGCCACTTTTTTGCCACTCTGTATACTGTAATCAATAAGTCACGAATCATACCAATATTTCGAAAACATCGCCTCTGATAAAAGAATAATTTCTATTATTGATCTTTTTTTCAGTCGGATTAGTTTGATAATTAATTAAAGTTAGATCAATTAAAATTAAAAATTTAATTATTATATTCAGTCGACATGATTTCAGCAAGACGGCACCCCAGCACATTTTCACATGAACGTAAAGATATTGTCCTATTTTGGCTTTATGACAGGGCTCCTTCCATACCGTTTTCAGTATCGTAGTTGACTTTTTGTACTTCCCGGACTAAAGTGTGTCATTTAATCCCAAAGGACTAAAGTGCATTCCAGCAATATATAATTCACAAAAATGTTCAAATTTTACTCACTTATTTATATTTAGATGTATGTTTACGTTTGTACAATTTACAATAATATGTTCGCGAAATTGATGAGAGTGACAGCTTGTTTATTTATATTGTAACTAAGTGACTTTTGTCTTTCAAAGTAAACCACTAAAATATTCAACTGGTTAAATTGTGACATTATCAGGTATTTTTATATTTATATTTATACCTACATATTACCTAATTTTAGTAATACTGCTCGACAGTACAAACAACAGTGCCTAAACCAAGGGACTAAAATGCCTTAATACCATTGGCAGGACTAAATGAGTCCCTTTAGTTCCTTGTTTTATATTATACTATTATGGTGTTATTACAAATGATCTTTAAAACTGATGGACTTAGGTATAGGATATGTATCAAGGAACAAGGGCGGTTTTAGCTTCTCAACATGGGGGGGGGGGGGGTAATTTGAAATCCCAATTTTTTTAAAAAAATGGTATCAATTACCTATGCATTTAAATAGGTAATTTTTTTTTAAACAAGCATGCAGTAATAAATAGAAAAGCTGTCATTAACCTGAAATAACCAGAAAAGAAGTACGGGTGGGGGGGTCAGGGGGAAAATAGCGGCGCAGGCGAAAAATTTTTGGGTGCCACGCCCTTTTGCAATGATGATGCTTAAAATTCCAAATACATGGGGGGGCGGGGGTAATTACCCAAATCACCCCCCCCCCCCGTAATACCGCCCTTGTCAAGGAATCTCACTCAAATTTCGCGTAAAATTAGAAAACAAATAAAAAACTAAACTATTCCATTCAAAAAAAAATTGTACAGTGCTATGTACTGACTTTGTGAAGCACCCTGTATTTTAATTAAAATTGTTATACAGGGCTGCCCAGAAGTCCGGAATAAAATTAATATAGCCTTAACCTGTAACTTTTGGCGAAAATGCTCGGACACGTCAATTTAGTTTTATATATGCTCACATTTTGACGTTATTCGTTTGTTTTTCTATAGGCATTTATCAAAGATATGACGACATCGATTTTTTTTTTTAAATGGAAACAACTTGTGATACATCATTTGAAAGCTAATATCTCGTACGGTATGCTCATAAATTTTGGCGCGATTCTGTCACGCTATTTTAAAATGGCGACTGTTAAAAGTTTAAAAAAAAATCCCTATTTAAATAAGCGGAAATGATAAATCATTGATTTTTTTTTTACCTTTCAAAGTCAGAAATCTTCATTGTTTCACGTTCTGACATTTTGTGACATTGTGACTTAACAATAGTTATGGTTTATTTGTTATTTATTTTGTCAATAAAAATAAAAATGTAACGAAGCAAAACAAAACACAACAAAAAGGTGGTTTAACGTGGCAAATGCTGAAAATGTCCTCCATCCTCTACTTGGCATGCTCCCAGACGATGGTAAAATCCGTCGACGGAATTTCGAATGGCTTCAGCCGGTATGTTATGTGTCTCCAATCTAATTTTGTTTTTCAAATCTTCAATATTATTTGGCCTATTTTGGTAAAATTTTCCTTTTAAATATCCCCAAAGAAAATAGTCTAGAGGCGTTAAGTCTGGGGACCTCGGTGGCCATTCAATTGTACCACGTCGTTCAATCCAGCGACCTGGAAATATCTGATCTTAATATCTTCTCACATTGACACTAAAATGCGGCGGAGCACCATCTTGCTGAAACCAAATTGTTTCATTAGGTATATCTGGATCTACTTCGTTGGGAGAAATTACAGCTAGAGCAGGCCTCAACTCGAAGGTTAAGAAATCCAGGTATTGTTCAGCTGTGAGGTTTCCTTCCAAAAAGAATGGCCCTAAAATTTGGTTATTAATGATACCTGATTTACTTTCTGGGGCCGCTGAGTATGCGCTTCAAATATCCATCGTGGATTTTCTTGACTCCAGAAACGATAATTATGTCTGTTAACCACCCTGTTTAAATAGAAAGTAGCTTCATCCGAAAATAATATGTTCTGTGGAAACCTATTATTGTCGTCACACCGGCTTATCATTTCTTCGCAAGATTGTAAACGCCCATCATAGTCATCTTCTAAAAGCTCTTGGACAAGACATACTTTATAAGGGTGGTATTTTTCTGCTTTTAAAAATCTTCCAATTGTACCTCTAGATGTATCATGATTTTGAGCCAATGAAACTGTTAAAACATGCGGATTATCCTGCAGAGATCATGCAATATCCAATTTTTCATCGTCGCCTAAAACACGTGGCCGTCCATTCCTAGGCAAGTCCTTTACTGTGCCATGTTCATCAAATTTGTGGATAATTTTACTAACAGTGCCCTGTGAAATTTGATTTTCCGGATGCACACTTCACTTTGACTTCTTATTTTATCTCCACATCCTAACAATATCAAGACTTCGATACGCTGCCTTTCCGACAAAACTATTTTTGTTTAGAAAATTGTAAAATAATACTTCGGAAATACCTAAATTAATTTTACAAGTTCACAATGTCACAAAATGTCAGAACGTGAAACAATAAAGATTTCTTACCTTGAAAGGTAAAAAAAACATCAATGATTTATCATTTCCGCTTATTTAAATAGGGATTTTTTTAAAACTTTTAACAGTCGCCATTTTAAAATAGCTTGACAGAATCGCGCCAAAATTGATGAGCATACTGTACGAGATATTAGCTTTCAAATGATGTATCACAAGCTGTATGTTTCCATTAAAAAAAAAGATCGATGTCGTCATATCTTTGACAAATGTCTATAAAAAAACAAATAACGAATAACGTCAAAATGTGAGCATATATAAAGTTGAATTGACGTATCCGAGCATTTTCCCTGTATTAATTATTTTTTTTGAACACAATGCATAGGTCACAATTATACAGGACATACCTATAGGCATCATTTACCTAGAATTGTGAAGATGTTTCTACTCGAACCCAAAATTTACTTTGTTTCCTAAAATAATTTTTTTCCTCTTGATTTTACTAATTTACATATGTCTAAGAAAACAACACATAATTAAATAAACCTAAGGTCTTAATAATTTACAAGGATGCTTGAAAAAAGTATTTTCGAAGAATTTTTTTATAGTAACGATATAATCGTAATTTGATTAACAAAATACTCCCGGGTTTTTATATCTAAATAATATACCAAGGAAAAACAAATCTAAATTTGATTATCATGACAGACATTCACCTCTGAAAAAAAAAGTCTCGCTCAATAACATCCAAAATACATCTGGGATATGTATAATATGATATTTCATAAAATAAAATAAATAATCTTTTTTTTTGACAATTATTAAGGTTGGGGAACACGCCTTGTTTCCAAGCAATTTTTTTTACGATCTAAAACCATTTGATAATTGGGTATATACTGAAATATTTATAATTAAGGAAGGTATGTTTTGGCAAAAAATTAACTATAATAAAATAGGTAATATAAATCCCTCAAACTGGGGTTTCCTCAATATAAGTTTTTAACAAATTTCCTTACACACGGTCGTCATAAGTGACCCATTAGTTTACTGGTGACATTTTAACGATTTGTTTCGCTTTATATGAGATGAATTAATTCTATAACACCAACTTTTGGTTTGATATAAACCTTATTTCATTTCTGCATAGTTTGCAACAGATTTATGATAATATGACCTTACCATGCACACATACATAAATCGATTTTAATTTTATTCAATCTTCGACAAGAGTGCATAAATGGATATTACCAGTATTGCAGAAAATTATTATTCAAGAACAATGATACAGTTGTTTCTGGTAATGACACCGATTTTGAGCGATAGTTTTTTAATTAGTTTTGTGAAAGGCTATCGAGTGGATTAACTTATGTTGTTAAACTACAATTATATTTCTATCACACACATATACCAGGTACATAAAAATACCTAATCTAAAACATTTTGCTCTGATTAATCTACCATCGTCCAGTCCAAACTCCACAACCTAGAGACTTAGAATTCTTAGAGGGTGTCCTTTCATGATGCAATCACTCACTAAGGATAGATTGTATGCCGTATACTTCGGCACCTATCGTAAAAACATTTTATCTACTTTCATTTAGTAATATGAATTTTACAGTTCTGTAAATCGTTTTGTAAGGGCATCTATTACAGCACTAGTGCTGTAATAGATGCCCTTACAAAACGATTTTTAATAGCAGGTGCATTTTTATTTTTAAAAATGCCTTTTGCCAAATATTTTTATTCATAGATGAAAGTAGATAAAATTTTGTACAATATTCTTGTTGTAAATTCATATTACTACACTCGATGTTTTATTAAACTCGGCTGACGCCTCGTTTAACAACTTTAACATCTCGTGTTGTAATATTAATCTTTACAACACTTATATCGTAAATAACTATTAACACGTTAGTATCAGAAAATATGAATATTCTAATATTTATGAAGCGATATCCATAAATATGATATTCAAAATTTGCTTACAGTCAATTTTAATATACCAAATTCATATAGTTTTAGTTAGTAGCTCTTGCATCATAATTTCTGAATATTTATTGATAGTATATTTAGAAACCAAGGGACTAAAATGACTTACTTAATTCCGCGAATGGAGTTTGTTGCTCGAGTTGCCAGTCTCATCAAATAGGTATTTTGTTGTTAAAAATTCAGTTAAAAATACTGTCAATTTTACTTAAATCTATCAGAAATATGTATATAATAATAATAATAATAATCTTTATTCAAAAACAGCACAAGTTACAATTTACACAATATGATTGAAATTAACTGTCACTTAAGTTAGGTACTGTATTTAATAGGCGAAGTTCATCCCTTACAGCTAGAGGTAAAGGTTGGTCTTACACTTAACCTGAGAAAAGAAACCTAAACAGCACTTCTACTTATTTAAATGCTCAAAATAAGAAAAAATATAAAAAAAAACAATAAATAAAGACTAACTAAATATCAAATCAAATCAAATCAAATCAAATCGTTTATTTTCCCAAAAGACAATATATAATAATTGTAGGGGAATAGTCAAGAAGAGCCAAACCTAAGATTTACAAGCTAAATAGAGTAAAATAAATAAATAAATAAAAAAGATACAACATATATCTATGTAAACACACTTAACACACATTTGACACTTTTATGACACACGACTTAAAAACTCATCTATGCTATAAAAACACTCAACAATTAGATAGGTCTTTAGCTTATTTTTAAAATTCATAAGACTAGGAGAACTTCTTATATCCTCAGGCAAGTGATTAAATATCCTAACACCAAGATTACGAGGAGAATTGTATGATATAATACCTCTAGCATTTGGGATGCAAAAGTTATGTCTATTCCTTGTTGCGAAACCGTGAATGTCCTTATTCTGAGTAAAATCACTTTTATTACAATATATAAATATAGCTAATTCTAGTATATGCAAACAAGGAAGAGGCAATATCTTAAATTTTCTAAAGAGGTTTCGGCAACTATGCCGACCAGGAACACCTGCTATACATCTTATAATTCTTTTTTGTTTAATAAAAACATTTTTACTTAGTGTAGAAACACCCCAAAATGCTAGCCCATATCTTAGGTGTGATTCAACATAAGCATAGTATAACATCACCAAATGATCTTTGTCTAAAATAGATCTTAAATTTATCAGCAGATAATATGATGAATTTAGTTTAGCCGCAACATGCTCACAATGATCCCTCCAATTTAAACATTCATCCAGACATATACCGAGAAACTTGATGTTACGAGTTTGGCATAAGGACTTATTATCGATACGAAGATCTATTCTTTCTACCTGTTTTTGTCTACTGTGGAACCTGACGAACCGTGTCTTGTCAACGTTCAAAAACATATGATTATGTCCGAACCAACTGGAGAGCTCAAGAAGCGCATTATTAGATGTTTGTTCCAGAATATTTGAGAACTTATTCGAAATAAGAAAAGAAACGTCATCAGCAAAAGCTGTACGATGTGCCTCCGGACCTACATGATCTATATCATTTAAATACAATAAAAACAACACAGGACCTAAAACAGAGCCCTGTGGAACCCCTACATTAATATCCACAGTTGACGAATTTATCAGTCTCCTCGACTGTCCATTAAAGTTATTAACACTAACATATTGTGTGCGGTTTTCAACAAATGATTGGATCCAGTCATAAGGCTTTCCATCTATGCCATATTTCTTCATCTTTTGAAGAAGAACATTATGGTTGACACAATCAAAAGCCCTGCTGAGATCACAAAAGATCCCAACAGGGCTCTCATTTGCATCAATAAACCTAGTTAACTCCGTATAAAAGGCATGCATTGCTGTGGTGGTCGATTTTTTATTCTGAAAGCCATGTTGGTTTTTAGATATAATGTTAAATTCATTTAAATATGGGACTAGCCGGTCCAAAAAACAATATTCAAACATCTTAGAAAATACAGAGGTTAACGTAATTGGTCGATAATTCTCTAAAGAGTTTTCATTACCTTTTTTATGGATAGGAATAATTTTACCCCTTTTCAGGGATGTTGGAAATTTTCCAGTACAAAAGGAAAGGTTAACCAAGAACACAAATGGCTTAGCAATATCCTGGACAATCCTTTTAATTAAAAAAGCGGGAATATCATCCGGTCCTGCTGATGGCTTATTTTTAATTTTATTATTTAGGATTGCAATAAATTCGTCAGCCGCAAATGGACAAAGCAGCAGTTTATTTTTGTTTACATTACTAGCATTATTGATAGTTTTTTCAGTATTCTGATTTACAATCTGTTTTATAGTATTTAAAGGAGCATCCCTGAAAAAACAGTTAAACGTTTCAGCAACAATTGATGGACACTCAACACATTTGTTATCATCATTCAATTGTAAAGCAATATTTTTATATTTTTTATTCTTGTTCGTCTGATCGTTAATAATAGTCCAAGCGCACCTCGTAGGATTATCAGCCCGATCAATTTTATTTTGATAAAATGCCCTTTTAGTGGCACTAACAAGTTGTCTATGCTCTCTTTTTGTCCTTTTATAATATTATATATTAATATATATACAATCGGTACACCTGAAAAAGCATTAATCACGGGAATAAATGTAGTAAGTATTTATATGATATAACAAAGAAATACAGCAAAAAGTATATAATAATAATATACACCAGAACTAAAAGAGAAAGAAAAGTTTATTAACTATTCTATAAGTAATACACTTTTAAGCTTCCTCTTAAATACAAGTGGGGACAAGCTTTTCATACTATTCGGGATTTCATTATACATTGCTGGAACGTTATATGTGAATGATCTTTCAAAAAATGTTGTTCTATGAAGGTGTCAGGAGATCTCGATATCGCAAATTCAAAGTGTGTACGTCAGATCTAAACATTAACTTTCTGTGAAGATATGATTGTGTTTTTGAAAGAATAACTTTATGATAGAAAGTTTTACAATGGATACGTCTTGTTTTTTTTTTATTAAAAGCCATCCCGCATCTTTTAATTTATGGGAAATGTGTTGATATTTCCGAATGCCATATATGAATCTTAAGCAGCAGTTTTTGTATTCTTTGGAAGTCGAGGGCCGTCAGACATGGACCATAAACTGTGCTACAATAGTTGAAGTTAGATCAAACAAGGGATTTACATAATTTTTTTAAAGTTTCATATTTGTTTTTTTTCTAGAACTATACCATAACAATTTGAGCTTACAAATAGACCTCCTAATACATTCTGAAATAAATGCTTTGTAAATCTCAAGGATGAGTCCACCCAAACTCCCAAATTCCTAGCTACAGTCAAAAAGGGCACAGGTACGTTATTTATAGAATCCCAACCCGGTCAGTATAACGAGCCCTGTCAATAGGTCTTTTAAATAGCATAGCGTACACTTCCTGATATGTAGTGATAAAAAGTGTTCCATGGAAATATTATGTATTATTTTTAAGTCTCTATTTCGAACCTGGCCGCCTTAGTCAATATTTGCGGGTGAGAAAGAAAAATGCAGCTGAGGGTCATCGGCATACATTTGAGCGAAAGAACCGATTAAGAACTTTGAAAATAAGGACGTGTTGTATATGGTATACAAAACAGGTCCCAATATAGTGTCACGAATATTTGCGGGACACCACGTTGAACCATTAAAGGTTTAGAAATTTTTTCATTTAGTACAACATGTTGTTTTCTGTTTTTTAAGTAGCTACTAAAAAAAGCAACTTCACTCTGGTCAAGCCAGATATTATGTTTTATTATAAGTTTTAATGTAGAATGGTCTGACGTGTCGAAAACTTTTGAATAATCGAGAAGCACCAAGACTGTAAGATTTCCTTGGTCGGTTGCAGGAAATATATTATCAGTTACATTAATAAGGGCAGAGGCACAACTATGTCCCCTCCTAAAACCTGACTGCGTTTCTGGAAGAATATTATTTAAGTTGAGATGGTTAACCAGCTGTTCTTTTACAATGCGTTCCAATAACGGATTAATGTTTTTTTTTTTTTTAAAACAGTGGTTGTCACAGTTGAAACTTAAGAGTTGGATATGTAATTTCGATATTTGGCCACACATTCTAAATCCAATTTTCATTTGGAGCACACTTTTCAGTTAGGATTATCAACAGCACCTTTTCACGAAAATTTCATCTATTTTAGGGCACTATAGCCATTATAACGAGCAAAAAATGACAGAGCTAATAAAATGTGTTCACCGTGCGATTCCGAATGACTTTAAAAAACGCTGAGACCTCTCATTCGAGATTTCGTTATCAAAGCAATCAATGCACTATGCAGTCAGTTGGTAAAAATATATTTGGAAAACTATCCCAAAAAGTAGAAGCATTCCTAAATTTATCCAATGCATCATTATACACTGGGCATTGCTTTCGTCGAACGTCTGCCTATTTATTAGCTGACTTTGGTGAATCTGTGGATGTTTTAAAAAGGCACGGAGGATTAAAACCAGCAACCATCGCCGAGGGGTACGTTGAAAGTTCTATAAGTAATAAAAAATTATTGCCGACAAAATTTTTGGACATGATTCCAAATTACTGAACCTTCAGGAAAGACCTCCAGACAAGCTTTTGAGCAATATTTTGGAGATTTCGCACGTAGTTCTGCATCAAGCTGCTTAACCCGAAACTCATATAAAATTTTTAAACAAGTCAGTGGCGTACATTTTATTGTTAACATTATTTGTGAGCCTGCCCATTCAGACGCCACTGTAATTTATAATTATCATCTAGTTAGCGTCTTATCACAACGAACAACACTGCCAAATGTCATCAAAATCAGCAAAAGCATCTTCGAGATATTAACAAAAAAACCGACTTCTTTTTTAAACTTTGACACCCTGTATCTTGAAAGCCAGACTTTTTAGGACACATGTTTATATGAACTTTTCTACTTGAATTTGGTTCAGGAATGCGCCTATATGGCCTACCATTAGGTAACACCCTGTATGTTGCAAGAATGTAGAAACTTTAGTCCCTCGGGATTAAATGTCCCACTTTAGTGTCCCCTTTGGCGGGATTAAAGTACCTACTTTAGTGCCGGAAGTAACATTTAGTTATTTCATGGTCTCTAGTTTCAATATACCTTTAATACAACTGATTAAAACAAAATGAAGCTAATTTAGCAATTAAATAAATTATATTTGATAAAACAAAAATAATAAATAAATAAATAGCATCAAAATTCATACAATATTTGATTAACAAAAATTTTTATCATTACCCTCAGCAGTCAGTAGCCAGTACTCAAGAACCTGTGACCAATCACAAACACAATTTTACAAATCAGTCTTTAATGTAGTAGATGTATAGAAGAAGGGGCAGTAGGAGGGCCAGGTGTGTACCTAAATAAAGCATTAATTGAAACAAGTTTGGATATTTCCTCACATTGGTCTCTATGTTTCGTTTTCCGACTCATGCAGGGTTGTATTATATTTTTTCTTGTCCTCGTCTACCAAGGGCCCGTCCTCTGCATAAACAAAAGTCGTGTTTTCGGGTTTGTGAGGTTTCCCAGGTTTCCCCAGTTTAATAGGTTGCTTTGTGGGTTTTTCCGGCTTGGCAGTGGAAGGGTCCGGTTTGACGGTGACTGGATGATAGTCAGACAGTTCGCAGTTTCTGCCATAAGTACCCTCGCGGCACATGCATTTGAAGGAACCGTCGGCGCTGATTAGAGATATGCATTTTGCGCCATTTTTGCAGGTGTCTGGGTTGTGTTCGCAGTAGCTTAGCTCTGTAAATTGATATATTATTTAATTTAAAGAAATAGTCCATTCTCGAAGTGGAGTTGAAATATAGGGAAAAGGGGAAAAAAAGTCAAAAAGTCATTCTCCACTAATTTAATAGTAAGCTATCAAAAGCTCAATTTTAAAAATAAAACGTCTCTACATGTTTCGAAGGTAGTAACCTTTATCTTTAGGAGACCAAAGTAGTGCTGCAGTTATTATTAGCAGTAGAGAGAAAACTATTGGTGGAAAATGACGTTGATGCAGCTTTTTTAAAAAATGTTTTGAAAATATATTAAAAAATTAAATGCAATCAGCATACTAAAATTGTAAATGAAAGTGAAATGTTATATATAATTCAAAGTTTCTGAAAAGACACTGTCAATTTGTGGTCGAATTTAAAAAGGGAAGAAATTCGCCATTTGAAAGTCATAAGTCAGGATATATAAAAAGAATCTTTTGGACATTCTAGGTCATATCAGAGAAAGATTTTTGTTAGCGTTTTATGAGAAATTCTGTAATAAGAAAGAAATTTGTAATTACTAATGAAATTAAATTATTAATAATGTCTGTAAATTTCAACATTATGTAAGTTAAGTCTTTACACAAGACTAGAAAATATCTCCCATAAGCGACCATGAAGCTCCAATAGCCAGGCGGCGAACTCGGTGATTCCCCTTAAATTTGAGGGGATTTACCGGTTTATTTTTAGTTGTTCTTTGTGCTCCAGCGTCACCAAAGAATCGGACGTGTGTGTTTGTTAACAATGGCCCGGAAAAAAAGAATGTGAAAATGGAAGTAGTAAATGTAATTGATGAGGACATGCGACGTTTGTGACAGTCTGGTGTAAATGTGCACCAAAAAAGAAGATTTTTTAAAACTGAAGGCTTGAACATCGACAAAGCATGTTTTGAGTGGTTTATAAGTGCTAGAAATCGAAAGATACCTATGTCAGGAGGGATGGACAAAAGAAATTGCAGAAAAGTTCGGCTACAAAAGTTTTAATGCATCTGATGGATGGCTTCAAAAGTAAAAGACATCGTCAGTTTTAAATGCATTTCCGGCAGAGCAGCTGATGTAAATCAAGAAACAGTTGATGCATTTATGGAGAAACTTCCTTCTTTGTTGCTCGAGTACCAATGCAAAGATATTTACAATACCGATGAAAGCGGCCTTTTTTCCGTGCGCTTCCCGATAAGACACTCGCCTTAAAATCTGAGAAGTGTTCAGGAGGAAAATTGGCAAAAGAAAGCTGGGTTTAGAAAAGCGGATACGAAGCTTCCCCATTTTGACCCCGAAGATGACTTACCATTGCCTATCCTTGCGACAATAATAAGGGCTGTTGAAAAGTTGAATGTTGTCAATGACCAAAATCTAGGCGAATTTATAAACATTGATCAAAACACACCAACAGCAGATGATGATTTCGAATAACAAGTTACTGAATTTAGTCAACATGATGGAAACAACGAGACGGATGATGAAATAGAGGACGTTCAAGAAAAGGAAAATAAAATAAAGTGCTTCGATGAGGCTTTAAACTACATTAAAGAGCTAAAAAAGTTTAAGCAGTCAAACATTTTAAGACTTTTTTCCAAATGCTCCTAAATAACTTTGAATATTTATGTTTGATGTTTTTTACAAGTTTTGGTTTGCATGGAAATTATTACATGCATGTACAATTGTACATCTTTAAATAATAAATTTTATTTTTATTATCTATTGTTTTATCTGTATGCATTTATTTAATGAAATTTTCTCTTACGCGGGCACCTTCCATAAGCTGGCAAAAAAGCGGAAACCGTGACTGTCCGCTTATGGAAGCTTTTACTGTATACCATTGGTATATCCTGCCAATATTACGAGGCCTGAATTAAAAACACAAACAACAACGAATTTGTTTCAAACCCGAAAATAAAATTATACGTTATGGCATGTCAAGAAAAGTCTTCAAAATCGACCAAAATCTGTCATTTATGTACATCAGTTACCTTTAGTTATTGATACCTGCTCAACTCACTTCACTTTTAAACTTGTTTATGTAAATAAAATTAACATTGAGATTGTTAATTTGTGACGTCCTTCTACAAGTTAACCTTCGTTCATCTGTCAAGTAAGTTTTATAATATTCACCCCTAGCCAAATTCGCTTTCCATTTCATGACCACCTTTGACCAAGATAGTTTTTGAATATCTAATTATATAGTATTAGCAAAATACGTAGATACGAAAAAATATAAACAGTCCTTAAGAATACCCATAGGAAGTGGAGACCCTAACCGGAACTAACATCTGTTTCATGGGTTTTGCCACTTGACGTCTAAATTTCGTTTGCATCGATGTTTCTAATATAGACATCAACGTTCTGCTTTACTAATTACCGTAAGTGAGACATGCAGTTTTGTTTCCTTATATTATATTACTGGCATGCGATATAGCTTGCAATAGGTTTAAGTTTACAAACTACACAACACAATGCAAATGTTGGATAAGCTTGGATAAATTTCAAACTGCAGTGTTATGTATATAATACTACACCCTATGGCATAATAGGGTTGTGATGTAGCCTCGGATCAGCCTTTATAAATAGAATGCACTTTCTCCACAAAAAAAAATTTTACGGTGGCTACATTGTAATTTATTTGCGATGAAGAATTTTGATACCCTTTTCCCGAAACGTTTCTCTCAAGCATTGAGCTTTAAACGTACACGGAAAAAATACTTGTTTTAATACTATTAGTTTCAGTTTAAGACTAAGTTAGCTTTGTATATACTCAAGAAGATGTCATTTTAAAAAGAGAATAGGAATTTCTTGTACAACCTGATTTAAAGTAAATGTATATATCTTCAATTATAGCATTTACGAATTTATATTGAGACATGCATTTTAACTGATTTGTGGTTATGTAACTTTAAAATAAGATCATAGGTAACTTAGCTGGAATATGATGAGTTTTTTAAAAGAAGTATTTGGTTTCATTATTTTGAAGATTTCAGAAAAAATTAAATCTTAGTTTTAAACCTGCTACCTATCTATGCATGCAAGAAGCCTTCCGCATACAATCTCCCTCCCCCCCCCCCCCCGGGGCCCCCCATACACTCAGCCCAAAGCCTCAAGTATGTGCCTTTGCTGATACATACGAAAGGAACAGTAGCCTAAACGACAACGATGACATTGACCTCGATGATGAGCAACTGGTGGACCGCACCGCCAGGCTAATCAGACGCTCCCTCGAAACTGAGAAAATCCTCATACCAGTTTCCCCCCGCGAAGTCGCCAATGCCATACTTCGCCTCACCTATTTCCCCAAAAAGTAGAAAGAATCCACTGTAATCATGATCCCTAAGCCCGGAAAGGACCACCCTTTCCCCAAAACTATCTCTATCTCTCTTTTAAACTCCATGGCAAAAATCATTCTTGAACGCGTACAGGAAGAGACTGCCAAACTGGACGACTTCCAGACGAACAGTTCAGCTTCCGCGAAAACCTCAATAGACTCACTGAGTACATAACCTAGGGATTCAATTTAGTACGGCGCGGCTGTATGATCCTACTTGACATTCAAAAAGCCTTTTACACCATCTGGCATGACTGACTGATCCACAAGATGATTGCCCTGGGTTATCCCACCAATCTCGTCCGTCTTATCCAATTGTACCTAGCCCGACACAAAATCCGCGTCCGCATAGGCCACACCGTCTCCACCCCCAGAACCCTAGTTACAGGCTTTCCTCAAGGCGCTGTTCTCTCCCCACACCTCTTCAACATCTACACCCATGACATTTTCAGCCCCAGATAACACCCTAGCCCTCTATGTCGATAATACCGCCTTCGTCGTAAAGTCACTGCGTCCACACATAGTCACTCGTAAGCTGCAAGAAGCAGCAAACGAATTCTCCAGTTACTGCGTAAACTGGAGACTTCGCCCTCTTCGACGAGATCAATCTGGATGGTCGCGATGTTCCGTGGTGCGACATAGTGAAATACCTTGGTACACCCTCGACAAAACCCTCCATTGGCGCCTCCACATCCAAAATACCATCAACAAAGCCAGGCTATTCTACAGTCAACTATACCCCCTGCTCGATCGACTCAGTCACAAAAATAAACTTCTCCTCATCCAATCAATCATCCGCCCCACCTTCACATATGGATTAACAGCCTGGGGTTACACAGCCCCATCCAGCCTGAACCGACTCCAATCCCTACAATCATCCGTAACGTAGATCTACATCAAAATAATCACACCCCCCTAGCCCAATACCTCCAAGAAAGAGTCACCAAAATTCTCACCGCCACACCCTCATCAGATAAGCCTCCAACTATGACATCGGTGCCCCGCACCGACACCAGCTGGTCTGGTGGGTGAATACACAATCATCCCCCCCGAACCTTCAACGCCTTCAAGGTGGGCTCACCACTACTACATTCATTTTAGTTTATATTAGTGTTTGGTTTACCGGCGCGTGATATTTTTTGTTGTATTAGTGTTAGAATGTGGCGTCCATGGGCTTGAGCTGAGAGTGCAGCATCTTATAGTGTCACTTTCAGAAGGAAGCATTTCCCACGCTAAAGAAATAATTTAAAATGTGTACCAAGATTGGTACACATTTTTGCTGAAAAGAGATTTTAATTCAAGTGACGCCTTAGCCGAGACGTCTGTTGAAATGTGAAGAAATACCCAGTGTTTTATTAAGAAAAAAAATTGATTAATTTAAAACTTTTTTGATCCCTCCTGTAATAATAGTAATTTCAGGCAATTTTATCGGCTTGCAATAAAGCTCCTCTTAAAATTTGTTTTCATCAGGTCCACTTTATTGTTAAACATGTATTGAATATCAGATTCTATGTAAAATTTCAATACGCAATTTTCCCAAAATGTATTTACCTTCATTGCATAACATGCCTCCCCAGCCCTTCTTGCAGTTGCATTCCCAAGGTCTGTTGCAGTTTCCATGGACACATCCTGGATACGGGAAACATTTCTCGCAGTCATTACCCCACCAGCCGACCTTACACCTATTATAAATCAGAGAGACGCCATAAGTTTAAATTGAAGCCTTCTCTATTTATTTGATGTAAAAAAATTATACGAAGAAAGTTTTTGGGCCAACTGGAAACATTTTCCCAGATTAACAAATTTAGTTTCTTATCAAATATTTAATTCATGACAAAATTGGTTTACCTGCATTCGTTCGGCTTCCTGCAATATCCTCTTTCTCTGTGACAAGTTTTGGAGCAGATTGCTGAAATAAACAAGACACTTAGACAAATATATGCTAGAAAATACAATTTGCATGGGTTATTGCACTTATAACTAAGCCATAAGAACTAAATCTATTTAAATACATATTTTTTTCAAGCTCAAAAAGCTTAATTAAAAAGTGTGCTGATTTCGATGGCAAGAGAGCGCTCTAAAAGAATTTTCATAAAAAAATATGTCTTTTCACCTACGTGTTTGGCAAAGAATTCCTGTATAGCCAGGCAAACATTTACATTCCAAGGGCTTTTCGCAGAAACCATGAACACAGCCCGGCAGTACCTGACACTCTTTACAAGTCCTTCCAGCCCATCCCAGTCTACATTTACAGTCTCCAGGTTGACCACAGTACCCTCGGGTCAGGTGGCAATCCTGTCGGCATATCGCTAAAATACGAACAGTTTAATTTCTTATATCTAACAGATATCCTACTTGTAGTACTCAAAATTAATTATTGGGCTTCGCAAATTTCATTTGCTTTTAAAACCCGTTTAATATTTTTAAATTTGCGTGGCATTATAATATGGCTTCGTAACTGGTGTTTAATCTATTTTATATATACTACTCACGTTCTGAACAAAACAATCCGTCCCATCCTTCGTGGCAAATACACTCAAAGCTGGTGTTACAGTAGCCATGTTGGCATCCGGGTAGAGGAATACATTTGTTGCATTTCTCTCCATAGAATCCTAGTTTACATAAGCACTCACCTGGTCGATTACAATATCTGTAATAATAATTAAAAACAAGGCAGATATTAATAACCAACACTATGCAGGGCATTTCAAAACAAATGCGAAAAAATTAAGGGGACGGTGCTTTGTTTAAGATAAAGGGTAATTTGATGTATAAACGTTGGGTCAAAAGTCAACCATTAGGGAGATATCGCGGTACAAAGATGACTGTAAAATAATGTTTTTATTTTTTATCTTAAAAACTAAAAGCGATACAATATTGAAATTTTGTGGAAGTATTACTATCATGAGAACACACTTTCTGCATATTTGTTCACTTTTTTAAAATGAGTGGAAGGGGTTGAAATAGACTACCCCTATCATTCTTGTTAACTAAATTTAAACAAAAACTTAATTTTTATCTATTGTATTTTTTTCATAAAACTTACCGATTTGAATAAAAGAAAATGTAAAGCATTACATGTCGGGACGGGGAAATTTTTTAGAAAAAAAAACCAGTTGGCCGCTGTCAAATACAGTTTTGTTTTGTACTAATGTTCTAAGAACAGTAACATTTAAAAAATAATTTATTAACAAACATCTTTGAAACTAACCTATCCTCTATTAATGCATAAATTAAATCGTTCATCATCAATCATGACTTGCAGTTCATAAGAAAAACTGTGATTACAAATCAATAGATGTTTAAATCTCTGAAATTACATAAATTTCGTAATCATTTATGATATTTAAATTCAGGGTCTGCTGCAATGACTTTTTTCGATGAAAAATTATCGAACCAAGTAAAAGAAAAATTGTCATTAAATTAAATAGTACTGATGATAAAGATTGTCCGAAACGTATACATGTAAAAGATGTTTAAATACCTTATATGATCTAGACATTGATTTCTTTATATCATCTCATTCTTACGAGTTTTTCGAAAGATTCGCGATAAATAGTGATTTTTTAATCACTGATCAATCAGACTGGGATTGAAATGATAATTATAATAAAGGATTGGCGTTAGTTAAAAACCTAAAAGCTGTTAATGCTATAGCAGATAGAAACGTAAAGTTAATGGAAGGCTACAGTAACATATTAACTAAAAATAATTTATAATTCAGCTTATATCCGAATTTATAAAAATATTGCGGATGCAAGATAAAGTACAGTAGTCAACTATTTTTGATTGTTGATGTTTAATTCTTGTAATTTATTAGTAATATATGATTAAATAATTTTTTGACAAATTTTGGAAAAAATGGAAATAATTTTTTGTTTTCTAACTGAAGCTAAAAATTTGTAAAAATTCTAAGAAATAGCTACTATTATAAGGTTGAAATCTGCCAAATTTTTTAAACAGTTACTTTGGGCGCTAAAATATTGATTATTAAATGCCGAAAACCCCATGCTATTCAGATAGGAAACTTACATTGCAAGTTCGCACGGGTTGATATTAAGATAGGGACTTGAAACTTGGAGAATATTTATAAAAATATATTTCGAACCCTATGAGCCCCTCGTGGGAGCATAAAAATTCAAAGATTTTCAAAATAAGGGCCGTCATATTCCGCATTACCGCGATAACAAGAATTCCTGTACTATAGTAATTTAAGCCTTACCCCTGTAACGGGTCACATCCCGATCTACATTTGGGGACGTCGCAAAGGTCTCCATTCCATCCTGGTAAGCATTTGACTTCCCCATCGTCCGAGCAGACATAATGAGAGTACTCGTTTTGGGAAGCTGGTATTTCACAGGCCTAAATAGCCAAAACAAAAAAAAGTTAAATTTAGATTTTTTAAATTATCGTCTGATGTGCCACTAACCTATTTGAAATTTAAAAATTATTACAGACGCTAAAAACTCATTTCAAATTATTAAACTAGTTTTGCATTAGTGCGTTTTTTTTAGATCTCTGGTCGTAGGAATCCACGTGTTAAACTTTCAACTACTAAAGCAGTATATCCGAAACTTGCAACAGAAAAGAGAAATACAAGTCTCTTAAAATCAGCAACTTTCACGTAATCAGTATTTCCTTAGAATGCAATTTGTGAACAGCGCAGAGCTCTGATATTTCGCCTTCAGATTACTTTCTTGGGGATATCAGATCAATCCTCGAAATTCTTTGATATTGTTAGAGCCAGAAAATGTACAAGAGCTTCGTAACAAAATTGTCAATGCAGCGCATACCATTACTCCATGACAGTTCCTGAATGTTACAAGACATTTCTACGACTCTGTTTGAGCCCTTGCTTGAGTCTATTTATAGGTGACTTTAAAGTATTTATTTAAAACATTTTATTCTCTATTGTTGATTTAAAAAAAAATCGTTTTTGGAATTGTGTTTACTTTTATAGACATTATTTGTGTAATGTTTGATAAATAAATTAAAAAGGCGAAGAAAATTAGAGTGGATTTATGTAGACCAATTCATTTTCCTTAATTCTTAGGTAGTTTGCATAAATGTCACCACAAAATTACAAACGTTTACTCTTTCTTTAATTATTTTTAATTGGTCTGCATAAATCCACCTTTAGATTTTATATGACTATACAGTGAGACCGCAAAGGTTGGAACCAATTCATTTAAAATTCATGTGTTTTTTCGGACCCGTCAATTTTTTATTTTTGTTATGCATTTTTTGAAGCTTATATCATGTATACAGGATGTCCCACAAACAAGTTATAACGTTTTACTTTATTTTTTAAAATGGGTACCCCTACTTTATAATTTTTTGGGTTCTACATAAAATTTTAAACATATTTTATGAAATATGTCATATACTTAATTTTAGCCGCTTGCGGGAAAACTGCGTTTAACTTAAAACAACAAGACATTATCACAGATAAGTCACTTTATCAAATGTTGGAAATTACCTCCACCAACAGTCTGGTAGTACCCGGACGATCTTTAAGTTCTTGCAGAACGTTATTAACGACGTAAGGTTCTATCAATCTTATTTCGCCTCTTATCTGTTCTTTAAATTTTCAATGTTGTTTGGTCGGTTAATATATACCTTAGACTTGAAAATCTAAAGGGGTTAAATCTGGAGATCTGGCCGGCCATTCAATTGGACCTTTTATTGCTGTTTTGGAAAGTCCAGGGATGTTGATGGAATACATTGGTCAATAATAGGGGTATGGTGGAAATTTTTGTTGGTCATTAGTAGTAATAAATGTATTATTTTTCAAAGATTTTTTATTTCTAATTGTTCTAATAAATCTAATTTTTTGCTTTTGTTATTAGCATGCAGTAGTTCTATTTTATTTAGATTTATGAAATGATTATTTTCAATACAATGTGCTGACATTCCTGTGTTTTTGACATTGTTTAAGATTGATGTTTTGTGTTCTTTGAGTCTATTTTTAATACATCTGCCACTTTGACCAATATATACAGCATTAGAATCTGAACAATGGATTTTATAAACACCTGACTTATCTAGCTTATCTATTTTGTTCTTATTATTCACAAGTATCTTACCTAAGTTGTGCTTGTTGACGCAAATGGTTTTACATCCTAAATTATTCAACTTATTGCTAACCTTATTACTGAATTTTGATACAATAAAATTCTTTATCTACGACTATTTAATAATAGAAGCATAATGTGTTTGTTAGTACATATATAATGTGGTTCATATTACCATAGTTACTCATATTCCACAGCCGTGGAATATGAGATTTCATATTCCACGTTCCAACAAAACAAAGTTACCTGAATTACGATAAAAACGCACCAGATCTAGTTTAAGCAGGCGTGAATGGTATTAATACCATAGCAACCGATTGACAAGTAAACGAATCATTTTTTTCCTCAGTCATTTAAGTTTCGCTGTGACATTTTGTTGTTGATTTCAAAGTAAAATATCATGATTTCGGATGACGAAAACGAAATCCAAAGTACCCCTCCAGAAATTCGGGCTGCAATTGTATTTTGTTTAATTATGGTTAACATCGTTGAATTGTATTTTTTAGTTAAGAAATACCATTAATAATAATCCTATTGTAATAAAATGTGTTGCTCTGAATCCATTTTCTAACTTCTTGAATACTGAATAGTCGTAGATAAAGTATAGTATTTGACTCGCGTATAATGGCTATATTACACTCGAATCCTTAAAACACTCGCCTTCGGCTCGTGTTTTAAAATCTCGTGTATTATAGCCTTCATTATACGCTCGTTAAATAATGTACTATTCTTTAACAGTTTCTTTTGTTTCTTTTTTAGTAAATTATGTATTAAGTTCTCTTTGTATCCGTTGTTGTCTGGTATCTGTTTGATGATACGGAGTTCTTTATTAAAGTTTTCTTTATTTAACGGGAAAGTTACTAATCTATGTATAAGACTGTGAAAAGGAGATAATTTTATTTGCCATGATTGCTTAGACTTATAATGAATTACTGTGTCTGTAGTAGTGAGTTTTCTATAAATATTATATTCTAAGTGGTTGTCTACTTTTTTAATATTAATATCTAAAAAAATTATCTCATTGTTACCTTTTTCCATAGTAAACTGTATATTATTATTTAAGGAATTTAGTAAAACAAAAAACTTGTGTAAGTTTCATTCCGTACCATTCCAAAAGCACAAAACATCGTCTACGTATCTGTTCCAACAAAAAATGTGTTTGATAAGGGGGTTATTTGAATCAAAAGTTAACTTTTCAAAATTTGCCATAAATATTTCGAATAATAAAGGAGAAATTGGGGAGCCCATTGGCAATCCATCTTTTTGTTGGTAAAATTCTTTGTTGAATTGAAAGTAATTTTGTCCAATACATACTTTAAGTGCATTTTTCATTTCTGGTTTTGTAGTATCTTCTATTGTGGCTTCATTAATTAAATTAGTTAAAATGTCAGTGAGTTCTTTTATTGGAATTGAAGTAAAAAGACTTCTAACATCAAAGGAGACTAATTTTTCATTTTTAGAAATTATAAGATTTTTTGTATTATCAATGAACTTAAATGAATTTTCAAATGCGTATTTTGATTGAAAGTTAATTAGATTGGGTAATGTTTTATTTAGTTATTTAGCAAGTTTGTAACAAGGAGCATTAATATAATATGAGACAACCGGTCTAATAGGATTATTTTCTTTGTGAATTTTGGGTAAACCGTATTTCCAAATATGTTTCACCTGTCAAATTTCCGTCAACAAAAAAGGGTCCCAATATTCTATTTTTAACAATGCCGGCCCAAACATTAACTTTTTCAGGGTATTAGGTGTGACATTCCATAATCCAGCGTGGATTTTCTGTAGCATAATACCGACAGTTTTGTCTGTTTACACTTCAAACTTTCAAACAAAACGTTGCCTCATCCAAATTCATCATTACCTCGCAAAATTGGACTCTTGTGTCTGGATCATCTTGATTGAGTTCATGAACCAATTGGACTTTGTAAAGATGGAATTCATTTTTGTCTAAATACTTTAGGACGGATGTTTTGCAGATATGATTTGCCAAATCAATAATACTGCTCGCTTATGGTGGTTTTCTTGAACCGACAATAACACATTTAATTGCGTATCTTCTAAAACCGCGGATCGACCTTTCGTGTAATTGTCTCTAACGCGACCTAAATCTGTATATTTTTTTTCTACTTTACTCCATAACCAATTATTATTAATATTCCTATTCGCTCTTTTTCATTTACCATTACCATTCTTTAAAATTACAAGAGTATCAAAATAACTTTGGCCAAGCACTTTGACTTGAGGTAAAACTACTCAAATCAGGGGACAACCGTCACTGTCAGTGTGACAACCTAACAACCGAAGGTTTTATTTAAAACAGTGTTCATGATGTAAGTAATAATAAAAAAATTAAGTGTTAAAATCCGAATATCGATTGTCTCGCAAACGGCTTAATTTAGGTATTTGACATATTTCATGAAATATGTTTAGAATTTTATCCAGAATTCAAAAAAATATTATAAAATAGGGGATCCATTTAAAAAAATTAAGTAAACCGTCATAACTTGTTTTTGGGACAATCTGTATACATGAAATGAGCTTCAAAAAAGCCACAACAAAAATAAAAAATGACGAGTTGAGAAAATGCACTGATAATAATCTAAAAGGAAGGCATTTTCCCTAAAAACCTATAATACAAAAAACACTTTCAGTCACTCGATTAACTGGTTTAATAAAAATTTAAGAGACATGCGTAATCATCTTCACTTTCTTCACGATTTACGTAGAACCCTCGTTCTCCTCAACTAAAACTAAGACTACAATTTTACTAATCACTGTATACTGTATAGGACTTCAATTAGGGATGCTAGAAACTAGGCTAACAATAGGTTTATAAGAAATGCAGCTAACCCTATTAGATGCATCTGGAACATAATTAATGAACACAGAGGTGTCGTAAGTGAAAAACAGGTCACGTCAAACATTTCCCCTGAGGAACTTAATATTTTCTTCAGTAACATAGGGAACAGTATTCAGGAAAATATTAAAAACAGTAGCACATTACATCCTATAGAAAATGTTAAGAGGTTAAGTAGTATACCAAACTGTAAATCTTCTTATGGTGAGGTAAGCTATAATAAGATGATAATGTAATTATTTAAAATAACATTCTAAATAGCTTTCCGGATGTTCTAAAACAGGATGTAATCACACCTATCCATAAGACGGGGGGGGGGGGGGGGGAGAGTGTAGACGATGTGTCTAACTACAGACATACATCAATACTTTCAATGTTTGCTAAGGTACTTGAGAAATGCGTGACATTACAAATTCCACAATTCTTCAGGCGTATAATATTTTAAAACACTTAAGGAAAACAATAATTTTCGATTTTCACTATATTTTAATAAATAAACACATAACAGCTGTTTCGGTACACTGTACCTTCTTCAGATGTGAGTACTTTAATACTAAAATTACCAATATTAGGGTAATGAGAATAAAGCTTAAACTACCTGCTAAATTATTATGGGAAAATACGTGTATACAAATTCAATAATGGTGATCTATTTAAATCTAATTGATCGTTCAGTAATATGTTGGAATTTTTAAGTTTATTTATTTCTAATGTCTCTAGGGTATTTAATTTTCGACCTTTGTTTTCTACATGTAAAATTGTATGCTGTTATGTGTTTATTTATTAAAATATAGTGAAAATCGAAAATTATTGTTTTCCTTAAGTGTTTTGAACATGGATTTTCATCAAGTAAAGGCCTCATCAATCGTGTATAATATTTTCACAGATTCCGTGGATCGTGGTTCCACAGGATTCGGTAGGATCACTGCTTTTCCTAACATACATAAATGACCTACCCTATGCGGATACCTCCTCTTCCCACTACTCTGTCTTCGCAGATGATAGCACCATATTCTTTACATCTCAGATCGCGATCTGAGCAGTCACAGGCGAGGGCTTAAGACTGGTTCTTTGCTAATCAGCTGCATCTAAATAACACCAAGACTGAACAAATGGTGTTTTTAATATGAAGCAACTTCCACAAGAAAAAGAAGATAATGTGGTAATATTTTTCGGAGTGTATATCGATCGAAGATTGAGATTGAATTCTCATGTTGATTCTTTAATTGGGAAGCTTAATTCTAACATTTTTGTCCTACGAAACTGATCACACTCTGTGACAGCAGATGTAGTTATACAGGCTTATTTTTCGTTGTGTCGTAGCCACATGTCATATGCAATTTTGGTTTGGGGACATGCAGCCGGAGGAAACCAGGTTTTCAGACTTCAACGGAAAGCAGTAAGGCTGATTTCAGGTCTGTCTTATAGAGCCGACTGCAAAAGTGCCATAAAGTGCCTAGTGCCATAAAGTGCCTAGTGCCATAAAGTGCCTAGTGAAATAAAGGATTTACACATTTCTCTCTTTAAATGCAAAGTTAAAAAATTACAGGGGTGCCCTTTTTCATTTGAGGAGTTCTTAAAATCTAATCTTTAACTATAATTTTAATGTGTTGCCTTATCGTTATCAGTTTGTAAGTTGTAAATATTGTTACCGAATGTCGTGTACTGTAGTATTTATTAGTTGTTTATGTTTATATGTTTTTAAAGCTTATTCATATTTTACCTTCTTGCTATGTCACTTTGTAATTTGTAATTATATTACCGAAGATGCAATCTAAGTCTGGTGTTAAACAGGTATACTGTAGAGTTTTTATTATTTTTGTGATTTTAATCTTTATCATATTATGATTTATGTAAATACAATATTGTATGGAAACACCAATAATCAATAAATAAACAAAGGTGCTAACACAGTATTATGGTATACGGCCAAGTTGTAGTGTTAAAATAATTTTAAAGACAAACACTGATAAACAACGGTTTTTACGTGTACATAACTTATTAGAGTAGGTTTAAAATTTGCTTTATTCAAACTTGATACTATGTAGATACGTATAAAATACTGAAAAATAACATATAAAATAATAATATATCTGCTATTAAAAAAAACTAAATATTTAGTAAAATGTCAGGAAAATTAAGGTGTTCTTTGGAGATATATTTATTTCTTTCAGTTGACAACAAAATCTAATAAAAGAAATGTTGAGCTGCCAGTTCATCAAACTACTTAATTTATTAAATAATGATTTTCCAAAATACCTTGTGGGTACAAGTATTCTAAATAAACCCCCCAATGTTTTCAAAGCTGACCCAACCTATTTACCTGTTTTTTCCATTTCGGAACGTATTTTCCACTTAAAACACTGGGAATTACACTAAGCACGAAAATCCAAAACACCTTGCACATCCTCAAAAAATCTAATAAATCCGTGTATCAACTAATTTGTTGTGGGCGTTCGAAAAATAATCATCCACAACATAAATTTTTATTTATGCCTTATTTTCCCTTGGTTAGGTATTCGTTTATTAAAAATGAAAACCTCCTTAGCCATGAACTTGACTGAAGAACGTCAGAAGACCATACGTAAAGTGGTAACGGTGACCTTATTTCTTCAGCGGTAACTGTTTTTAGATATACGGGGGTGCGTTGAATAATATCATCTTAAAATATCTTCTACAGATTAATGCTGATTTTTTTGTGACGATCCCTTGTATTTTAAGAGAAACCAGTATCGAGGGTCAATGATTTGAATGCAGTTTGAAGCGAACATTTTCTAAAAATTTAGTCTCCTTTTTGTTTACGTTACCTATAGCAACGGGACAATTATCGAAAAATTTTTATATTCCTATACGGAATTTATAAATTGAAATTTTCTTACCGAATATCCCTCGAACTTAAATAATTAACAGAAAATTTTTCCTCGAAAAAGTTTTCCGTAATAATTTAAGCACTAGAGATATTATAAGTGATAATATACAGGATGGTTAGGGTGTCCCATTTTTTGATGTTTCTTTGTAGTGCGTCTATAGTAAACTACAACAATTCTTAATTAAAGCTTTATTGTAAAGTAATGTAATGGTAACTTTACCACCAACTAACAGAAAAAAAATTGTTTCAAGATACACTTACCCAGAAAAATACCGCACAACTGCAAAATGTTCAATTTTACTGTAAGTGGAAGTATCTTTCAGATTGTTGTATTTTAAATGGTGGTGGCTTATTGGAGGGGTCAAAATAAAATCTACAAATCAATTTAGGTCAATGTCGACACTTCGACTATTTATATATAGTCATCCTTAAGATTTTCGTATGGATGTAAGTATTAATTATGCCAAAACAAAACATCAATAAAATTACTTCTCATTTAAAAAATATATAAAAAACATAAAAATATAGATATACAACGACATAAACTGAAGGGATTATATAATAGAAAATATATAACTTTTTGGTTTAGTTTTGTATTATTATATGTAATTATTTTTATGTCATCATATATTATATTTTTATGTTTTCTATATGTTCTTGTTAATGTACAGTGCATTTATTTTAATTTGTCCCAGTTTTACATGGCTGTAAAATACTTACTTGTTGAGGTAGAAGGTCGACTAAAAAAAGAAATGGGTTTGGGTAAAGTTTTATGGCGTTAAGTAAAAAAATCTATAACATGTCAAATGTCAAAACAATTGACATAACTTGCTTGTTTTTAAATAGAACACCCCATATATTATTAAATATTTAAAAAGGCATTATTTTTCTAAATACGAATATATGCCACACATGCCCATTCTTTTCATTAGTTTAGCCTTAATTATTATAAATACCACTAAATTAAAAACTGGTTTATTTATTATTATTTATTTATATTATGATTTTTGTTTCCAATAATATTAAATTTATTGTGATAGTTTTTATAGTTGTATACTTTTGAGAGACATTTATTAGATAGATGGAAGATCTTGTGATTTGTAAACTCACAACATTTTAGTTAATTACTCAAACCTAGAAATAACAAATTTTTTTTGAATAAAATAAATTAAATTAACATAATATAACAAACAATTTAAAATTTTTTTTTAACAGAACAATTTTTAATTGTTGTTCCTTGGGTAATTTACTAAAAAACGATAGAGCCATTCTGTTAAAAATTTAAGGACATACAGAAAAAGTATATACACAGGGTGTTTCAGAGGTACGGTACGTAACTTAAGGGCTGATTTCTTATGATATTCTAAGAGAAAAAGTTCATAGTATCTGGGGTTGCCCCGTTTTTGATATACAGGGTATTAAAGTTTTAAAAAAACAATCGGGTATTTATAATTTTTTTAAATATCCTTTTGCCGACCTATTGAAATTTGGTATCGTTATTCAAAATGATAAGGGGCTTAATTTGTCCTTTGCTTCAACTTCGCCGTTTGTAATCTTACCATTACAATAAATTAGTTATTGAAAACAAAAATAATAATCCAATTTTAATGATATTTATTATAATTTTTAAAGAAACTAATGAAAAGGAAGGGCATGCGAGGCATATATTCGTATTCAGAAAAATAATGTATTTTTGAATATTCCATTTAAAAAAAAGTAAGTTATGTCAATGGTTTTGACATTTGACATTTTATAAAATTTTTCACCTAACGGCATAAAACTTTACACAAACCCCTACAATTAACTTTTTTAGTCAACCTTCAGCTCAAAAAGTAAGTATTTTACAGCAATGTAAAACTCACTGTACAATTTCAAGAAAATTTTATTCTTCTGTCAAATGGTGATTATTCTATGTCTACCTTCAGGAAAGATATTCCAATATATAGCAACAATTTTGTCAGATATGCTATAATTTTTGGGTGAGTGCTAATAATTAAACAGGGCATTAGCCTATATTCTATTTGATTAGGAACTCTTATTATTAATTTCTAACTGCGTCATTTATTACTTTAACTAAAGGATCGTACACTATTTGTCTTGCATGCCTTCCCATTACAAAATCAATGTGGTTGAAAAAAGGCAGCTCGATTTTTCTTATGCCGTGCCTAGCTTTCTCGTTGAGGTTTCTGTAGAGATGTAGTGCGTCCTAAAAAAAATTTAGTTAAAACCAGCCCAGGTTCAACCTGCAAAAATATACATAATATACAAATCAAAACTAGCAATGTTGAACTGATATATCCTCCTGAGAATACAAGATTATGTAGGTACTCGTATAATTTAATTATACATTAGCCTACAAAAAAGTTATGAGCTGGAAAGGTTGCCGTAGGGGTATGAAGAACTTGGTTAAGCTCTTTAGTATAATTGAATATACAATAGTATGGAGGAAGACGCAACACTGTATGTCCATTTTTTGCTGCAAGTTTGTCACACTCGTATTCCTTATTTATTTTAAAATCTTTTAATACTTCTAGCAGTTCTCGTTTTTTGTAGATTTCTTCAAAATATAAATCATTTTCAATCATAAAATTTTGAATTTCTGCTTTTGTATTATTAGAATTGGGAATGATTTTTGCTTGCCGACTATGATAACTAGCATTGTCCATTACAATGACGCTATTTTCAGGTATATTTTTAAGGAGTTTATGTTTAAACCAATCTTCAAAAAGTTGTGCGTCGGTATCTTGATGGTAATCTAAAGAAGAATCTGCTATGTTTTTAGCTGAAAGCAACAGACAATTTGGAACAAACCCGTTCTCTGAACCAGCATGTAATATTGTGATTCTTTTGCCTTTATTTGATGGTGCCTTGGTTTGACAATTTTTGAAAGAATCATCCCAACCTTTTCTTGGAGTGTCATGGGTATCGAACCATGTTTCGTCAAGGTAAATAATTGGACGATTTTTTTCTCTAAATTGTTTAACAGCTGTTAAATATTTAAGTCTCCATTCCCGTAAACGTTGAGATTCCATTAATGTTTGTCTTATATTAATGCTTCGGTATTTAAAACCCATTTTATGCAATATTTTCCTAAGACTTGAAAGGCTACAAGAGATATTTGTTTCGTCTTTAATCAGCCGCTCTTTGAGGGAAATCAAAGTGGGTACAGTTTGTGCCTCATACATTTGGTAAATCTTTCTTCTTAATAAATCCATGTTATTTTCGTCAATGCTTCTAAATGTGCCAAAATCACTCCGATTTTTTCTAGGATTAACAGGTTTAAGTACTATGTCTCTTACCGAAGATAAAGGAGTTTTTGTCAAAGTAGACGTCTCTGCTAAAGCATCCATCGAATTAAAATTTCTACTCAACAAAGATTGATATACATTTTTAATTATTAGTTTGGCATCGGTAGATAAATGCTTTCTTTTAAAAATTACAGTTGAAGATGCCCCCCTATCAGCACAATTCCAAGGACGTTTCATTCTACCACTAATAAGCCCAAATAAAAATTACTCGCCGGAAAACCAAAAGACTAAAATTATTAAAAATCAGTTTGTATTTATATATGCATCAGGCATAGGTATAAATTGAATTTGTACCTGGTCCAGCTCTACTCGAAAAGGTTTTAAAATTTGGGATTTCCTTATTTATTTTATGGTCAAAGGGATAATGAGGGTTTTATTGCAGTCTAAAGATCAACGATATAATTCTACAAATACTATACTCTGTTAAGATACTCTATATATGTTCTAAATATTCTGGTATTCGACTCATTTCAGTATTTGAACTTTTATAAATCTTCGTAAATTTAATTTTTTTTTTTTTGTTGGTTAGCGTATGACGGTGAGAAGAAAATGCTGCTACTAAGGCAGTATTTCTCGTTTTATCGTTGACGTTAAAATTTTCTCCGAAAGAGAGTGTCACGTATCACAATTTTAAATTTTAAAACAAAATTGAAAATTATACTATGTATCATGAGCAAACATAAATATGAACACACATTTATTATTAATGTCTGTCATTATGCATTACTGAAAGATTTGGTTTGTCGTTTATTTTCTCTACTTACAGCCTCGGGAGTGGCCCAGTCTTGCGTGCTATAAACAATATACGTAGGAACTTCGATTTTTGAGATATCAAACAGTGGCGCTGTTTTGGTGCCATACTTGATCTCGTTGATTTTCGGTGGATAATTGTATTTTCTGAAGTTGCCCAGGACCAAGTCTGCGGCGTGGTTGAGGATTTGTATCGAAGTACCACCTGGTAGCTGTCTAAAGTAGACTGGAACTATTTCCTACAAAGCAAAGATGGCTTTTTGCGTGTGTGTTATTTATTTTAAGTGCTTTACTGTTCACAGAAAAGTACAATACAGGGTGTTTCCTAACTATACAGTACGAAACTTCAGAGGGTGATACGTAAGGTCGTTTTAAGAAAAATAGTTCCTATGAAAATATGTCAGGAGTTGCTTCGTTTCTGAGATACTTCTGATATTTCTGTTGAAGTTTAAAAAAAAACGGTTATAAATATCCTTAAACCGATTTGGTTCAAATTTGGTACAGTTATTTAAAGTAATAAGGCGCTTATGTAGCCCTAACTAGATTGAAATTATTGGGTCTAGTGGTGTCTCAGTGGGCACCACAGCCAATTATTATTGAGAATAAAAAGTACGCCACTGCCTTTTTTTTTTAGTTTTTCTATTTATTCAGATTAAGCAACTACAAATACACCTTTTTGGTCTTTTGTGTTTTTTTCATATCTGGCTTCGTTTGCGAGAAAAAAAAATAAAAATCACTTTAACTCATTCTAAAAGCTATCCATGGACAACATAAAATAACAACCAAAAATAAAAAAATAAATAATTTCGACCTTACAGTCAATGAACAAAATGTCCACTTTCTGATAAAATGCACGACTTCCAATAGGTTTACTTTTATTATCACATTTTTGACTTACCACATCTGCTATTTATAACAAATTATTGCCAAGGCCAAATGAAGTACCTACCTACCTGCTTTGGAGAGTAGCTGACAGTGATAGTATTGTCATATTATCAGTAAAATTCAGAGTTGTCAATTGGCAGTGATTCCATCATGAACAATTTAACTAACGCTGAAATGGCTGGCATGCACTTGATTTATGGACTAGCAAATGGAAATGTGGAAGAAGCACGGAGAATTTACCAGGACAGATATCCTAATAAAGTAATCCCAAGTGCTAAAACATTTAGAACGCTACATGCGTTTATGTGAAACTAAACTAAAAATACAGGTGGTGGAGGACCAGAAACAGTAACAACGCCTGAACTAGAAGAAGCTATACTTGATGCGATAGAAGAAGATCCTTCAAATAGTACCAGGAAGATTGCACTGCAGCTCGAAGTCAGCCCAAAAACCGTTTGGAAAGTTCTAAAAAGAAGCCTCCTGTACCCATATCACATACAGCGGGTTCAAGCACTACTGCCTCGGGATTTTCGCCCAAGGTTAATGTTTTGCAGGTGGTTGATTCATAGGATGGCACACAATAATAATTTTTTACCAAATATTTTATTTACGGACGAGGCAAATTTTTCACGAGATGCTATTATAAACTTTCACAATGACCATTTTGTCATTTTCAGCAACAATTCTCGCTTAACGTTTGAGTAGGAATTATTGGTGACTACTTAATTGGCCAATTTTTTTTACCGCCAAGATTAACAGGTGAATCCTACACGGACTTTTTGCGACTTCATTTACCTATTTTGTTAGAAGAAGTACCCCTACATGTAATCACTGGATTGGACGTACAGGACCTCAAAATTGGCCAGCTCGCAGTCCTGATATTAATCCTCTGAGATTTCTATTTATGGGGTCATCTGAAGGCTCTTGTTTATAAAACTCCTGTACTCGATGTGAATGCAATGTCATAAGGAATACTTCAGGTTATTTTTGAACGTGCCAGACAATCAATGACAAATCGATTGCAGTCGTGCATTTTATCAGAAGGTGGACATTTTGCTCATTTACTGTAAGGTCGAAATTGTTTATTTTTATTATTGGTTGTTATTTTATATTGTCCATGGATAGCTTTTAGAATGAGTTACACTGATTTTTATTTTTTTTTCTCGCAGACGAAGCCAAATATGAAAAAAACACAAGAAACCAAAAAGTTGTATTTGTAGTTGCTTAATCTGAGCAAATAAGAAAAACTAAAAAAAAGGGAAGTGGCGTACTTTCTCTTCTCAATAATAATTGACTGTGGTGCCCCTGAGACACCACTGGACCTAATAATTTCAAACTAGTTAGAGCTAAATAAGCGGCTCATTATTTCAAATAACAACCAAATTTCAATCAAACCGGTTTAAGGATATTTATGACCGTTTTTTCTTTAAACTTCAACGCCCTGTATCTCAGAAACGAAGCAACTCCGGACTTATGTTCATAGGAACTTTTTTTCTTAAAACGACCATATATATCACCTTCTGAAGTTTCGTACCGTAGTTAGGAAACACTTCGTATTTATACTTATTGTCAAAGCTACTAATACTAATATACTCTAAGAGTTATATCATTAAAATGACATGACATAAAAAGCTGTTCCAACATTGCATTCTATGAAAGAAACATTAACAAGACATGCAACAGATAACAAAATTTCAAGCTTTCTGGCCCAAGAGTCTTGGTAATATTCTTCCAGGCTATAATATGCTCTACCAGCCAAGAAGTCTTTCACAGCTCTGCAAAATTGTGTATATTGCAAGGATCTATACTTTGTACTTCAGTGGTCGTAAAGCCTAATGCTTTCATGCTTGGTTAAAGTTAATCTATGAAAAATCCTCGGGAAACCGTACATCGCTGAGACAATCAAGAGGATCTAGTTGACAAGATTAGTTTGATGTCAACTTACCTGATACAGAGCAATAAATTTGGTTTAATGTATCTGGCTCTAAAGTTACAGCCATAGAAAAAAGAAACAATTGTTTCTTTTTTCTATGGTTACAGCGGAGTTCACACAATTATTTTTTTCTCTTAAGCTGTTAATTATGAACCATTGGTCTTTGGATTTGTTTTTTTTTTTTTGTTAACTTTAGTATTGCTCCTTGGCACGCTTAATTACCCGTCTGTTCCTTCGGCGGTATCGATTGAAGTAATTAACAAAAAAATTAATATCAAGATAAAACTTCCTTACAGTGTGGAGGGACCTCAAATCCAAGGTTTTTTGTTTTTAACTTTTAACCGTTTTGAAGGAAAACATTTATCAAATGCATGACTGATCTTTATATGAAATGAATTAAAACAACAATTCTGTCTTCCTCCACAAATAATATATATTTTGAAAATTTAACGACTGTCCCTACATGTTTCGACTATATATACAGTCATCTTCAGGGGAACTATATCGAGTGTAGTTCGATATAGTTCCCCTGAAGATGACTGTATATATAGTCGAAACATGTAGGGACAATCGTTAAATTTTCAAAATATATATTATTTCTGGAGGAAGACAGAAGTGTTGTTTTAATTTATTACCTACACTCCACTGCAAGTATGGACTACTTCTTCAAATTTATATGAAATGTTGTTTAGGAATCTGAAGATTGAACAATGTTTTCTCAAGAGGTTGCTGTGCACTGCTCTTAGATTCTTCTAAAATCTTTTGAACTGAATATTCTACCCATTCTTGACTTGAAAACGGATCAATCAGCCTCGTGGTCAGAAAGCCCAGAAGATAGTGTCACATTTCAAGTCAAAAACAAAGTTTGTACAGATATAATCTATGAAAATAGCTGACTGCTGTGTTTTACGTATGGTTTCAGAAAATTGCATTTTGAGGTTAAAAGAATTGAGGACATATTGGCATCGACCCTTTTACAATGAATTATGATACCATGAACGTAAATGCAAGTTGGGAAAATTCAATATACCTACTGGTCCAAAATCAGCCTTGGGTCCGTAAAATAAATTGTATAGTTGCATGCATACTCTCATCAATGGTGGAGACTCCATGCACATTGGGGTCACAAGTCTTGCCAGTTCCTTGGCTTCGGAGACCATGCGCGCCATTTTTAAATCGCGTATTGTATCCTAAAAATATGTATAAATACAAAAAAAATGGGTTTTCTTTGCGTAAGGCTTCGTAACAAAGAAATTAAATTTTCTATACAGGCTTTATGCTGAAAAATGCTAGAATTTGAATGTAATTTCAGTTTACGCTATACAAGGAAGTGCGTTTAAATCACATTAATTTTAAGTTACAGTTATATGTATATATGCGTATAATAATAATTAATTTGCCAGTATTTGAAATATTTATGATCTCTTTGGAGATATAATATATAAAAACATTTGAATAATTTATACCGCAAGGACTTTTTTTATAAATGCAGTATATTTTGTTATGCAATTGAACACTTTTTTTGTGGTGATGTATGGTAGTTACTTATAAAAAAAACTATGCAGTAATTGTATTAACCTATAGTGTTAAAAATCTTGGATTTAATAAATGGCATGAAGTCGTTTATACTTTCAATCATTGCATTATTAATTGAATTATGGCAGTATCAATGGTAAGGTAATTTCTTTTCTTAATGGATATAATTGTCGATTTCTATAACACTTATATTATCTTGCCTTCATGAAGTTTTATAATCAATAAAATGGCAAGAAATATTACAATTTAGCCTAGAATCTCTTTTAATATAGGAAATATTTTACTGACCACCACCCAGTTTCCATAGGGAGCAAATATCTTATACGGTGAGATCATTCTATTCAGCGTGTACGCGGGACAAAGAAGTACAAACATCTTAATCATGCTCTTAGCTTCTTCCGGAAATTCGCTGCCGTACATAAGGGCAAAGGTGGTCCCCAGGGAGTGACCCACGTAGATGATTTGGTTGTCCTCGCCTGTGTGAGCCAGAATAGTGTGAAAAATGGCCGGGAGGTCTATAAGGGCCACATCGTCCATACTGTAAGACAGATAGTTTCAAGCTTTTTAGTCTATGTATGCCTAAGAACATTTCCTACCTCGTGTCCCAAAACTGCTGGTCTCTCACTGTCAAGTTCACGTGATCTTCTGAATAAAATGTTCCTCTGTAATTGCCTAGCCATACGTCATAACCTGCTTCCCACAGGACGAATGCTGAAAAGAAGAAAAATTATTTTTGCTATCGTTTTTAGTGTACAGTAAAGTTTATATTATAGCGTTGATCTTTTTACTGTCATAATAGCCTAATTATTTCTCTGGTCATAAGATGTCCCAAATTTACATCTTTTCGGACAGAGCCCGAAACAAACTAGCCTAATTGCTATACCATTAAGAAGAAATAATATACAAATAGCGAATTGATTTTTATTAATTTTAGTTCCAATTGGTTTTCCGATGAGTGAATTTTCTTATATTAGTGTTTTAGTTTACCGGCAGGTGATATTTTTTATTGTATTGGTGTTAGAATATGGCGTCCATGGGTTTGTGCTGAGAGTGGGGCATCTGGTACTGTTACTTTAAGAAGAAATGTTAGAGAAATAATTTAAAATGTGTACTAATCTGTGCTGTAATACTTTAGCCGAGACGTCTGCTTCAACAAGCACTTCTTTATCTTCAGTAAAGGATATAGTACCGAAACATATCATTCCCAGAAAGAAGCAAAGTAACTGTGACACATTTAGAAGTGTGGATTAGAATGATTTGGATTTATTAATCAAATCAAATCAAAATCAAATCAAAATATGCTTTATTGTCATAAAGTACTATTTTTATCGACAAAGCCTTTTTTTTTAAATTAAATTAACAAAGAAATATAATAATATAGTATAACTTAAAATATCGGAATAAAAAAAAAAATTTAAATAATTATGACAGAGTATCACCAAAATATTCATCAAGAGTATAATAAGCTTTTTCCAATAATACATTTTTAACATTTTTTTAAAACATTTTAAAATTTGACATTTTCTTAACAAAATCTGCAAGATAATTAAAATTTTTTTTAGAATCATACATTATGGATTTTTTTACAAGGCTTGAAAAAGGAATATGTAAACATATATTAAAGGTTTGTCTTGTATTATAAGTATGTGAATTAATACTATTTCTATGATTTTTATGAATCAAACAAACTGTTTCCAATATAAAAATTGAAGGGAGTGTTAAAATTTTTTGTGAGATAAATGGAATTTTACAAGAATCTCTAGATCTAGCTTTGCACAAATATCTGACAGCTCTTTTTTGTAAAATAACAAATTGAATTTAGAAGATATTGACTTGAATTTCCCCAGCAACAAATTCCATATCTCAAAAGAGATTCTATTAAAGCAAAATAAACATTTCGAAGAACCGCAATATTCATTTCATGAGAAAGTACTCTCAGGGCATAACATCCTAAAGCTAATTTTCCACATAACTTTTTGACATGTTCATTAAAAGAAAGATTTTCAGTAATATAGATTCCTAAAAATTTTATAAATTTGGGGTTATTAATTATGAGATTGTCAAAAATTATATTATTAAGTGAACATTTAAAAGTTAATATATTTGTTTTAGTGATATTAAATGAGAGTAGATTAGAGTCCCAACCCTTTTTAACATTTATTAAATCTTCATTAATTATTTTAATTAATTCAACACAATATTTACTATGCCAAAGTATTGTTGTATCATCAGCAAATATAGTAAATTTACCATTTATAAAAATTGACGCAAGGTCATTTATATATTATTATATTAAAAATAGTAATGGACCGAGAACTAAACCTTGAGGTACTCCACAATCAATTTTATTACTTTTTGATTTCTTACCATTTAACAATACTACTTGAGATCTTTCAGATAAACATGATTTAAACCATTTAAATGATATACCTCTAAAGCCATAAAGCTCAAGCTTCTTTAATAATATATTATGGTTAACACAATAAAAAAAGCTCTAGAAATATCACAAAATATTGCTGCAGCAAAATCTCCTTCATTTAATTTAAAATAAAGATGTTCAAGAAATGAAAAGTAGCATCACTAGTATTTTTATTTTTTTGAAATGCAAATTGGTTTGTTTTTAAAATAATGTTTTTATTTAAAAAAGAAATCATTTTATTTTTAACAAGTTTTTCAATAATTTTAGAAAGTGTTGAAAGTAAAGAAATTGGTCGAAAATTAGAAGCAGATTCACAATCACCTCCTTTATGAATTGGGATAACAATAGCTGATTTAAGGCATTGTGGAAATATTCCATTTTCAAAAGAAACATTTATTGCCTTCGTTAAAGCTTCTAAAGCAGGAATAGATAGTTGTGAAAAAAATTTTGTTGATAAATTGTCCCATCCAGCAGAATCTTTATTCTTTTATCTTCAAAATGTTTAATTTTATTTCTTGAACATCGGTTGGACTAAAGAAAATTGTATCCTTAATTTTAAAATTCTTCATGTACGAAAGTGGATCAATCAAACTAAGAAGGAAAATTTATCAAATGTATGAAGAACAATCTGTACTTGTTCTGGATTCCATAAAAAAGAGGATTACTAACGACGAAACAAAATTTTCTTGTAGCATTTCAAGCCTAAGAAAAATTTTTGCTTAAAATGGGTTTTAAATATCACACAACTGATAAAGGACAAACCGTAATGGAATCTTAACGTTTACTGAAATGGCGTCATAAAATATTTAACGGATATTAAACAATATAGAGCAGAAAATCGGCCTGTTATCTACCTTGACGAAACATACGATACACATGACACTTTTTTTTTTTTTTTTTTTTTTTTTTATGATAAGGCACAGCACTACAGGATAAATCCTTTATGGCGCTCTAGGAGCGGTGCGCGTGCGCAGGAAACGATTCACGTTGGTCTTGAATCTTTGGAGACTATACTCGTTGGGGAAGACGATCTCAGGAAGGTCGTTCCAGAGTGATGACGTTCTCCAGATGAAAGAATTTTGAAACAGTGTCGTTCGAGGGACACTAAGCTGAACCACGTACTGGTGGGCTGCAGTGGCTCGTCGTGTATTTCTACCATGCACCGCTCTGGGTGGTATTAAGCGGGCAACCTCAGTTGAACACTTGCCATGAAAATATTTGTAAAATAGACTCAAGTCGCCAACCTGCCTTCGATGTTCAAGGCTTTCCAGGTTGTTTGTCAGACTATGGTCACCGATCAAGCGAATGGCTCTTCTTTGAATGGAATCTAGCAATCTCAGGGTATGTTTAGGAGCAGAGCCCCAAATATGCGAACAGTACTCCAGTGATGGTCGAATTTGGGCTTTATAGAGCATCAAAAGTTGTTGGGGTGTATAGAGGTTCTTTGTTCGGAAAAGTACTCCAAGCTTTTGCGAGGCTGCCCTAGCAATGGCCGCAACGTGGCCATGCCAAGACATATGACTATCCAGACACTGCAAGAAAGGAATGATTTTTCGAAAAAACGGCAATACAAGGCTCCTTCAAACAAATGCAAATGAACTATAACCCACCCAGGTTCAAAAAATGGATTTATTGCGAACTGTCTCTTGCCTTTAGCTAAAAACATAGCAGATTCTTTTCGGTAATCTAGAAAAGACACTAACGTAGAACTTTTTGAAGATTGCTTTGAACATCGACTTTTTAAAAATAGGTATACCCACAAATAGCGTTATTGTAATGGACAATGTTAGGTATTATAGTCGTCAAGTAAAAATGTTTCCTAGTTCGAGCAGTATGAAAGGAGAATTAAAAAATCTTATGATAAATAGTGATATATATTTTAAAGAAACTTACAAAAAAAAAGAGATATTTTAGAAGTATTGCAGGCTTTTAAAATTGATAAAGAATGCGTATGTGATAAACTTGTAACAGAAAATGAACATACAGTGTCGCGTCTTTCTCCTACTATTGTGCATTTAATACAATTAAACTAATATAACACCAAGTAAAACTAAATATTAGAAGGAATAATACTTCTCCCACATTAAATATATCTGTAGTAGAATTAATAAAGAACATAGTAAGTAACATTTCTGCAGACAGTTGGAAAACTGTAATCAACATGTAATTAAAGTGGAATATTCTTATATGTAACTAACCTGAATAATTCATATAAATTTACTAAATGAAATACTTATAAGTTAATTTCCACTATTTTATTGTACACTGTACGACATGTTTCGCTACACTATAGCTTCTTCGGACACTTCTTACAAAATGAAGTATCAACAGTATCATCAATATATAATGCAATATTAAACAGATTAATAATCACTACTCTAAATCGTTATTAGGCCAGGTAATGTACATATTTAATGGAAGAGGAATGGGTTTGTTTCCAGTTGACCATTTAGGGATTGTCCTGTATTTTTAGTCCTATTTATTTCTAAACTTTCAAACAATGGCAATCTTCTACCTTTATCCAATATATGCAAAACTTAAAATTCCTCATTAAAATTATTATTTTCCTGTAACAAGTTGTTGAGAACACGCTGAGTGTTAAAGCAAAGTACGCCACTGATGGCATTCTTGGAAGTCTAATTGATGTATATAGTGTATATATAACGCTTATGTATCTATCGCACGATGCAATAACAAACGCTGTGCTGTCTGCGTTTTTATTAGTTCATCTCTTTTCCTCACGTATACGTAAATATCCAAGATTCATCATAAAACCCACATAGTAACAGCGCGGCATTGTTGTCATATGTAATCAGGCGCTTCACCAAAAATAATCACCTACCAAGCTGCGCGGGGAAGGGAGACAGACGCGAGAAGGGATGAGGCAACGCAGCCTCCAGACGGTCGCCAAGCAGAGTTTGGCTAAACGCATAAAATATAAGTTTCCCCGAAAGTTCGGCGGTGCATGTCACACGACTGCTTTTAAAAAGTAAAGCACGTCACCGAGTGGAAATTGTCCACATTTTATTGTACTATGTAGTTAAAGTTAACAAAAACAAAGTTCAATAAGTTAATACAATGTGAAAGTATTGAGTATTATGGAAACGTATGTGTGAATGCAATTTGAAGTGTAACTAGTAATTTGATGTAGTGTATTCTCAGATAGTGGGAAGTTATAAAGTGAATATTGTAAATAAAACGTTAGTGCTACCTTACGAATAAAATGATGTTGGAATTAAATACAGTGTTTTATTAAATCAACAGATCTACACACGAGCCAGCTATTCAGCCTACGGATACACAGTAATAATAACATAAGTATTAAAGGCTGAACCATAGTTGACTTTAAAACACAAGTGTTGTGCATATATGCCGAATCCTCTTTTTTATTTAAGAACGATCTTTTATGTTCTTGTATCTTGTATTCTTTTTTTCTTAATTTCTACCAGTCTGAACTATGTAACTTTTGTCACAGGAACCACAATTCAGTTTATAAATGCCTGATTTTAAACTATTGTCTCTTATCTTTATTATTTTTTACTGTTTTATATACAGTGTGTGTGTAAAGTCTGGAAACGGCTTAATAACCACAATTTATTGGCCGATTTAAACCAAATTTAGTACAATTGTGTAAGAGAATCTGACGCACCGAATGACGATATTGGCGTTGTTGCCAGCTTTTTAGTTTGTCTGGAATTCAAACGAATTTTAAATTTTTAAATGTAACACCCCGTATATTTTTTCATTTATAGTTTTTACCTTAAATTTGTTACACTTTTCGGTATAACATACTTTGTTCCTAATATCAGTAGTTTTCGAAATAACGACGTTTTTTGGAAATATCAACAAATTGTGTTTTATTTATTAATAAAGTTTATATTTAATTCATTTATAACTTAAAAAAAAAATTTCATTAACTTTCAAATAAAATTTATTAAAATGATAAAAATCCAAATACAATTTAAAATATGGGGTATATCCCCATACCATCATGTCAGCTAAGTCACCAAAATAATTTAAATTTCCTCTTTTTAATTCTCTAAATTTTTAATTTCTAAATTTGGTTAAACACCTAAGTTTAACAAATTTAATATCTATACAATATAAAATAAAACTTTTTCCTTCATATGCTTTAAATTAATTTACTGTCTCATTAAAATGCTTCTTTTTCTACTTAAATTTCACATTTCACTCAAATTTTTAACTTTACATTAATTTCAACACAACTACCTAGTTCATACCAAGTCTTCAACTTTCACATATTACTGTATCACATTATAAGTTGTACTCATTAGTTTAAGACAACGTACATCGCTTTTAAACTGGATGTTAGTATCCCCTGATGATGAATGCTTAAGCATTCGAAACATGTTGGGAACTTAAAATTTACTTTAACATTAAACTGTGGAGGAAGACTGCATTGTTTCATTTACCTTAATAATAAGTTTAGGTGAATATAGTGATAATGACACAGAACTAAATTTAGAGTAAAGTAGAATTATGTTGCCAAAATTGATTAGTAAAACTTTTCTGTGTACATTGACTGTATTTAAATTTTAAGCTTAATTTTAATCTTGTATTAGTGTGTAGTAGAAATCGTAACATTGTAAATTTTATTCATAACTTGTAAAAATCTTTTTCGTATACCTAGTGTACAGGGTCTTCCAGCGAGGACTGAACAGGGGCTCATTTTTGAGCTTGTATTTAAAGAAAAATCCAAAATAGCCAATCGATGTACTTTTTCCTGCAGAATTCAAAAATGAAACCAAAAATTTATTTTAACCAGAAACAAAAGAGTTACGCTATGGATAAGGTGTTTTTTAAATGGAACATAGCTTTTTTTATACGATTTTTAGAACGAGTGATTTTTTTTTTGTCCGTTCTGATTAAAATATTTAATATTGTGATAGCTATTTTTATTAAATTTTAATGTTTTATCCAGTATAATTTAACTTTAACCTGTTTGAAACATATACACTAGGTAATAAAGGTATAATCACCTTTGAATCCTTCAAAGTCAAAAAATTTGACAAATTTATTATAATATTGCCGAAATGAAATATTCATTAGATTTTCTTGGCATTTGTAGAACAAGATAACAATCTGCAATCTCTCATCTAATGAATATTTCATTTCGGCAATATTATAGTAAATTTGTCAAATTTTTTGACTTTGAAGGATTCAAAGGTGATTATACCTTTATTACCTAGTGTATGGTTCAAACAGGTTAAAGTTAAATTATACTGGATAAAACATTAAAATTTAATAAAAATAGCTGTCACAATATTAAATATTTTAATCAGAACGGACAAAAAAAAATCACTCGTTCCAAAAATCGTATAAAAAAAGCTATGTTCCATTTAAAAAACACCTTATCCATAGCGTAACTCTTTTGTTTCTGGTTCAAATAAATTTTTGGTTTCATTTTTGAATTCTGCAGGAAAAAGTACATCGATTGGCTATTTTGGATTTTTCTTTAAATACAAGGAAGCTCAAAAATGAGCCCCTGTTCAGTCCTCGTTGGAAGACCCTGTACCTACTTTGTTAACGACCGTAAAAACTTAATTTTTATTGAAGCAAATCAATCTGTATTTCAGTATTTGATTAATTTTTATTGTACTTATTATATATTACAATATTATTATTATAATAATTGATTTTTACTTTCATTTAGTCTAAAATGTTTTTTTAATTCAAAATAAAAGTAAATTAATATAGAGATAGCTACATTTTCAAGCCTACCCTGCACTCATTTATTGTGGTTTGAAGATGTTAGGACCTACAGAATGGGATTTAATCAGGTAGTTGATTTATTTCAGTAAGAGTCAATGATATAATGTAAACTTTACTATACGTAGCTTAAAAACCTCGTAACAGATTTGAATGAGGATGTCGGACCATGACAGCTCGTTTCTCGATAGGAATCATTGTCGTCGAGTGTTTTTGAACAATAATTCGATCCTGTTGATTTTACAGAGGGCACAAAAGAAAGCTTCGCATACTTTAAAATGTGAACAGTAGCTTTTTAATTCAGATAATTTGGGTCATAATAGTACATTACGTATCAAGTTTAGAAAAGTGGAACTTTACTTGACGACTATGGTTAGCTTGAATCCGAGCGAAGCGAGGATTTAATTTCCATACGAGTCAAGTAAAATCACTTTTCTGACGAGGTGCGTATACTATTTTTTCGCATTTTGTAAGTAATTAATTATTTTGCATTTCATGTTAAAATCTAAAAAGAATAGTTACTGAAGAAAATCTACAAAAACTTAAGTATGACTTCTCGGTAACTTAGCAATATAAACAAGATGTTTTTTTGTGTTTGACGACTATTGACAGCATCCAAATAAAATCATATTTGAAGAGTGAATTTCACAAGAATTATGGAAATGGCTAATGAAAACGACTTGGAAGATATCCTGAATGCGACCCGCGAAGCTTCTTTAAGTTTGCTTCCAGTAAAATCCAAGGAAAGATACGAGAAAGCATATAATATGTTTTGCGAGTGGAGAAACACCAAGAATTTTAAAGGCATTGGCGAAAATTTGATGCTGGCATACTTTTACGAGAAGGTAAGCTATTTTATATGGTTAAAGTGTGGTATATAGGTACTAATTTTGTTATTTGTTTTAGGCAAAAGTCCTCAAACCTTCCAGTTTATGGTCTACGTACTCTATGATCAAAAGCACAATACTTATCAGTGAAAATACGGATGTTCAAATGTTCAGCAACAACTACTTAATACGGCGAGGTCAGCAGTTGCATCCTGTTCTAACTTAAATAATTGTTCTTTTAATATTTATTGTAATAAGATTTAAAATAAACAAATTTCTTTCTTGTAAAATTGTGTTTTGAATGACATTGACGTTTTATGCAGTAATGGTTGCTATGCTGTAAAGTGACCCATTACTGTACGATTTTGAGGTCATTAATCTAGTGCATTACTGTATAAAATGCGAAAAAATACATTAAACAAAAGACTGCCCAGAACGTTTTCAGTTAGACGCTAATAAAATGCTATTGCGACATAGGTAAAGCAAATGTTAACAAAAAGAACCGTAATTAAAAATTCATTATCCACCTAATCGTTTTTTTTTTATAATTAGGAAATTTAAGAAAGGAGATACAAAAATATGATTCAGATCTTAACCCTGAAGATTAGCTTTATCATGCATTAGCGACACACCCTGTGTAAAAAACAGTGGGTTTTCCTAAAATAACAAATTAACTATCTGAAACTAATATGGTTAGTTCCACGTAACCTTAGGTTTTTTTCTTGCTAAAAATAATTTAGAAAGTAATGTTATCTAACGGTCACCTATTTGCACAGAAAAACCAAAAAGCGCTTAAAAATGCATTTCCATGTAATCAATTAATTAAATCTGACTTTGTCCTCAATAATTAATAAATAACTGACCTCAGATAGCAATTTTATAGGAGAATACATAATTTCGAATGAATTTATAATTATTTCTGTTTGTATGTTGAATTAAGTATATCTTAGTATAATCCTAATTAAATACTATTATACACCCCAATTATCAGTAAATTTTTGTATATCGTATTAAAATACAGACCTTAATATAAATAAAAAAGAGATGTAAATGTACTCAATTTCTCCACAGGGCGTTCAAAACTTAGGGGTTAAATGCATACTTTTGTTTCTCCTTCAGTATAAATTAACAAAGAAACACGCAATAAATCAATTCGAAATATGCAGTAAATTTGATTGAAATCAACTGAAAAATAAGAAAAATGTCACCAATATTTGGTGAGTTTGTTTTTCTCCAGGAGTGTTTACAAACACGTTTTCATTTAGTCAAAGTCCTATATAGTCAAATTTATCGACATTAACCCTGTGTAGGTGTCTCCGACACATGCCAGCTTACCCAGTGAGTCTTTTTGTAAAGCCAAAAAATTGTTACACGTGGCAACCAATCCGTGTTGCATATAAATTGGATGCTTCTTAGCGTGCGGATTCTTAGATCCATCATTGGGTATTCTAAATAGGGTAAGGATGTATCCGTCTCTCGTAACTACCCTGTACGTTTGGACCGGGTAGCCTAGCAGGTGGATTATTTCTGGCTAAAACAAAACAATTTATTTAGTTTGGGTTACCCTCTGTCAAGCATTTAACAGTTATTAATAATAGTAGCTCGATATGAACACTATACAGCCGAGTGGTTTAGTTACACAAGTTCAGATCGAACTTGCATCTTTTAAAATTTAATCTGCGACCGTCAAAATAGAGTTAATTTGCATAGAGATCAGTATAGAACTTTCTGTAATCAATTACGCACAATATAAGACAGGCTAAACGCGCAGCAAAAAATTTCCCAGGCTAGCCACCCATCTAAAGCTGCTTAGTCAGTAATTAGAGAACAAACATGTAATTAAATCTACACCCTCATAGCTAACATGATCAATAAAAACAGACACAACTTCGGTTTAAGTGTTGAATGAGGCTAACACTTTTTTTATAAATGCAAGTCCAGATAAAAGGGATGGGGAAGTCAACTTTAAAAATATGTCAAGAGATCGTTTGATTTGTCCTGGCCAGTCCTCGTGAGTTAAGTCAGGTTTTAAACAAACAAGAAATCATCAGTTGGCCCCGATGAGATTCCAGTTTGAGCACTAAAATTAGCTGTTCATGAAATTTCAGAACCTGTTGCTCATATTATCAACTTGTCTTTTATTACTGGATTATACCCTGAAAGCTTTAAACTGGGTCATGTTAAAGCTATTCACCAGAAATTAGGAAAAAACAAATTTGAAAATTTCACACCTATAAGTCCCTTGTCAAATGTAAACATGATAATAGAAAAAATAATGTAGAACAGAAGGACGTCTATTCTGGTAGACGCAAACAATAAACTTTAGTAGATCGAATCAACCTAAGGTCCTTGATTTTGAACACAAAAACAAAACTATAACAGCAAGCAGCTCTGTCTCTTTTTTGGGCGTTACAATTGATTTGAGGCTAGATTGAAAGAAACATACTGAACTGCTATGTTCTTCTTTAGCTAGGTTTTACTATGTTTTAAAAGTACTGGTCACTTGTGTGAATGGAAGTGTGGCCTTGACGACATTTCATGCCTTTGTACAATTTCCTACGGAATTATCTTTTGGAGAGGAACTTCCAATCAAAATAAGGTACTGATACTTCAGAAGCGATATATAAGAAGCATATATACCATGAAGCTAAGAGAGAGCTGTAAGGAAGTTGTTATAAATAAAAAAAACTATTAACAACGTTTGGTCTTGTATGTCTTGGAACCTATGTTGTTTATAGAAAAAAAATCCATATTTTAGTTTATTAAATCGTGACCATAACACCAGAAATAAAAATAATCTGTTTTGTTATCCACTTTTGGATTATTTCTTTATGGAACAAATAAATACTATCTAGATTCGATTTATGCTAAAATATCAAAAACGTTTTCCTAAATTAAAATTCAAAATTATCGGGTACCCATATTAATTGAACTCATGGTAACCGCGCTTGTTGATTGTTGCAAACTTGAATTTGGCAACTTAATTAAGTTAGTTTTATATAGACGCACATTGCGAAATACGAATCGCGAATATTATTCTTATTGGCCGACTTTAAATGAAATTTAGTGGCGGGAAAAGTGGCAGCATCATATTTCATTTTTTACGAATTCGCAAAATTTAAGATCTAGGAGACGGGAAAATTGTAATCATTTTAATTTTTAGTGAATATTCCCAGAAATTGTTTGGTTAGCGCAAGCGCAAACTATCGTGTATCTACAGGGTAACTGTTTCAATTGAAATTTGATTTTGGTTTGTTAGAATTGTGAGTTGTGATCAAAAGTATCGTTTCGGAATAGACATTGAGAAGATATCTATTTATTATTATTTCCTGTATAACTAAGAAATTTACTTTGCCTACACTACAAAAAATAATTATGTAATTTTCAGTAACATTACGTTGGTCACACAGAGGCCAACGTAATGTTCCGTAAAATTACATAAAACTTTTCTTGACGTTATTCAGTTTAAGATTCCGTAAAATTACTTAATAAATTAATAGGTAAAATTTGATATTTTTAAGTTATAGCCTACGTAAAATTATATGAAACCGTTGACATTCTGCCGTTATATATTAAGTAAATTTCATACACAAATTAGGTAAACTTTTACACCATATATACAGTTATTCTTATTTTTCCCTTAAAGGTATAGGAATTTCCCATATTTAATAACTGTAAATTTAGTTATATAATCATGAATTTTAATTAGATTTCCTATGAGAATTACAATATATACTGGATTTTTTTATGTAATCTATTACTTAATTTTATTCCGTACTATTCAGTAATAAGCAATGTAAATTTACAGTAGTTAATGAATTTTGTGAAAAAAATTAAACATTGCTATAAAGCAAAGAGCTACAATCACAAGTTAAATTTATCTCATTATTAGTAAGAGACATAAATTTAAATTGTGATTACATAGTTGTCTTTGAGCTTTATAGACTATAGTTTAATAATTATGAAAACTAAATCTACAACTACTGTCAATTTAACTGTGAAAAGTGGGGTCTATATTATAGGTATAATAATAAAAACAAAATTTGTAACGAACCTTCAGTCGGTCACTCGTAAATTTTATTAAGTCTGCATATTAAATTATATTCTATATAATATATTTTAATATAAGTACTTAAATATTTTATTCTACCGTGACATACGTTAAACAATATTATTGTATGTCATATACAAATAAGATTTAACACAAAATAAATATTAATATAAAATAAAGTAAGATGAATAAAAAGTTAGCCACAGCTTCAACTATAGTTTCTATTTACACCATCAACATTAATAATATGTGAATAACAAAAAAAGATAAACTTAAAAAAATAACACACACACCTTTGATATACATGTATATAATACCCTAATTAAACATAACATTAAAAATAACAAAACAAAGCAAAACACAAACACTAAACAACTACCTTACAGTATATAAAAGCTACTTTACTTTATTAAGTAGCAAAAAAATCTTTTACATTTACATATTTTTCTTAAGGGACATTTTGATTCCAACCCATTATTTATATGTTCGTAAATATGCGAAAAGAATTGTTTTTCTCTGCACCCTTTACTTGTTCTTTACAGTCTAAATGACTTACATGTTGTTTAAAGCCCTTATAAGTTTTAAACTGTAATGTACAATCGGTGCTTTTGAAGAAAAGTGAGAATTCCGATGTAAATATTGATGTTTATTATAAATATCAATGGAACTTAAACTAACAGCACACAATTCACATTTTATCATAGTATATTAGTAAGGTGTACTTACCTCATACTCCGAGTACTACAATAAATATTTTAGTCAACCACTGTAAATCAATTAAAAGCACCCTAAAACAACGGGAAAAAGCCTGTCTCCTACTGGACTGGAATGCCGAAAGATAGATGCCGAATTATTATAGTCACAGTGCGCCGTCGCGGCTTGCATGCATCAATGGTAATATTGGCGAAAATAGAACATTTTATTTTTGAGTTCTGTGATTTTCAGTAATATGTTATGCGATTTGGTCAAACTTGTTAAAACTTTTACCGAATATGTACCGTAAAGTATTATTCAGTTATAATAAAATGAGTTTTAAATTGTAATTTTCTCATTTTCAGTAAAATGTTATGCAACTTTGTCAAATGTATTTTGACATGAAGCGGCTTTGACGCATTTACATAATATATATTTTAAACATTTTTGTTATTTATGTAAATTATTTATTTTGGTATTTTTATAGGAATTTTAAAGTGTAATTCTGTTTTACCTAGTATATTTTAGTAATATATTAAGAATTTTGAGTTACATCTGAAAAATCACAAATATATTATTTAAAAATGAAAACACACGTTTTATTTCGGAAATTTAACAAAAGTGTTACGGAAAAAAAATGTAATTTTACACTACTTTTTTGCAGTGTAATGTTATATAGTATCAAGTTGAATGTGGTGAGTGTGGAGAGGCGTTGAGCTTAGAGATGTATCAATCACAGAAGGTGACCCAGGGCACAAGTGAAGAAACAGAGGTGTACGAAGAAGAAAATTTAGTTTTAAGATTAGCTGAAGCAGTTCAAGCAAGACCGGCCCTATATATTATTGCCCAATATAATACTAAGGACAAAAAGGATGTAGCAGAGTTATTTAATAGCTCTAGCAGAACACTTGCCCCCCGAGCATAAGCATTTCCTCCCATTCTTACTGCACTAACTAAACCATTTCCCATGCACTTCATTTCTTTATTAATGGGAAAGATGTACCTACTGTACAAATGAGTTCATTTTTTTCAGTAAAACATCAAAATCTTGTATAGACATTCTGTGGTAATTTTTGAATTTTTTTCTTGTTCATAAGACGCTTTTCTTGGACTAAATTGTGATATGCACCTTGCTGCCTCCGTAATTTAAAAACTTTACAAGTTCCTACTGATCTATATATTCTTTTTTTACAATATATAAATAGCAACTTTACGTTTTTGTTGCCAGTGTTATAAATTAGCTTCGTAGTCCATTTTTCAAGTTAATGAGTTATTTATGATGTGAGTGTTAAAAGTGATGTTTTATTTTGTGAGTGAAAAAGTTTGTGAAATGAGCGGAGCGAATTGAACAATTTCACGAACAAAATAAAATTACTTTTAACACAAATATCATACAATGTGTTTTGTATAACTGCCCTATTTCGATAATAAAATAGGCGAATTTGGAATGACATTAAACTTCAAAATGCATTTTAAAATTCAAATAATCACAAGGTTGTTGTGAATGACAAACGTTGCCAACGCTATGGTTACTAACAAATGCTTGTTTACAAATAAAAAAGATGCTGTTATTTAAATAATTGCGTTCTTGTCCAATTTTTGTCTTTGGTTCTTGACTGCTTAATATGTTTGTCGATAGTGGAATAATTAATAAAAGTGTTGATTTGGTTGTTCCTGTGGATATTGAAGAGTCAGCAAGAAGAGCAACTTTGGAACTCCTACCTAAAAAATCAGTTCAGCAGTACGATATTGCATATACCAATTTCCTGGCCTGGTGTAAATTGAAAAATGCAGAAGGGAACTTTAGTGAACCTGTTTTCTTAGCATACTTCAAAAATATGGAGCTCATCAACTTTGTGGAGCAAATTTTCAATGATCAAGTCAAGCGCCCTTGTTTGTTATACAATTAATATTAATGTTCATAATAAGTAATCGAGTAAGTAATGATTGTTAAATATTGATAATAAAAATTTGCACTTCCTAAATAACTATTTTCTACGAACGTGTTAAAAATGCAATGTTTAACACCCCCAGTAGACTTAAAAATGTTATTTTAAAGCACTACTAAGTGAAATGTCAAATTTTGAAAGTAAACGTCAAAAAACATACTAAGCCAACAATGGTTGTTAAGTTTTATTGACAAATGTTAACTTGTAATTTCATATAGGATGCTATTTCTTTACCTCCGAATTATTACACATTTTAAAAATTAAATTTGTAACTGTGTTATTGCTTTTTGTTGCCGTTTGTAGAAATAATATTGTATGATATTTGGGTTAAAAGTATTTTTGTACAACTGCCATTAAGAGTGACACTTTTAATGACAGTCAACAGTGTTAAAAGTGATTGTTTACGTGGAAGCGTGTTAAAAATATTTTTAACACTACATTTTCTTATGATGAAATCAAATAAAATTATAATAATAATTTTATGATATAAGTGTTAAAAGTACATTTTTAACGAACGCATGTGGAAATGTCTCGCTTCGCTCGTTCTGCAAACTACAAGAGTGCCTTAAAAATACTTTTAACACAAATATCATAGAATATTTTTTCTACAAATGGCAATAAAAAGCATACAATAATTGAAAATTAAATGTTTAGAATCTCTTACATCCAGGTAGTTTCTAATAGCATCGTATATTTATATTAAATTATTTCACATTTGTCAATAAAACCTAGCAACCATCATTGTTGGCTGATTTGCTTACAGAAAAATTGAAAATTTGAAAGATCCTGTCAGTTTTATTAGAACGCTAGCGCTGGCTGTTGTGATTTGCTAAAAATGCAAGAAATACAAGAAATCGATCCACTTAAAGACATTTTCTGGTAATATTCCAGTTTATCGGCTTATGCGAAAAATGGCGTAAAATGAAAAACGTTTCTTGCAATATGTAGCACGTACTTTCTAAACGACAAATCCGCGAGCGGTAAACCATTTTTTTAATTGGAAATATAAAAAAATGTGAAAATAGTCGACCGAAAAGCACAGTGAGAGTGACAAGTGAGGTTATGTTTCTCTAGCTGTTAGTCACTCAACAAAAATTGTAATAATTATAGACTTATATTGGTTAAACAGGCGCTAACACGGCATCTAGTCCACCTTTTTGGTTTCAATTCGGTATATGCTACATAAATCAACAAGAGTTTTTAATTTTTTTTTTCATTTTTGTCACAAGCGGGTACCCTATTTTCACGTTTTTTTTTATATTTGCAATTAAAGAAATGGTTTCCCGCTCGCGGATTTGTCGTTTAGAAAGTACGTGCTACATATATGCAAGAAACGTTTTTCATTTTACGCCATTTTTCGCATTAGCCGATAAACTGGAGTGGTACCGAAGCTGCTAACAGAGCTACCTTGGATTTACTGCCACGAAAATCCAGAATTCAATATGAGATTGCTCATAATAAATTTATAAAATGGCGTGAAAACAAAGGCGTTTCTGGAAAGTATTCCGAAAACATATTCCTGACCTATTCTAAGGGAAAGGCAAAGGTATGGAAGTCATCTTCTCTTTGGTCCCATTATTCAATGATCAAAGCTATAACGACGTAGATATCAGCAAACATTTTAAATTGATTGCCTACTTGAAGCGTCAAGGAGAGGGTTATACCAGGTCAAAAAATGAAAAAATTTTACTAGAGACCAAATTTAACAATTTCTGAAGTGCGCACCGGATGATGAGTACTTTCTGATGAAAGTAGCTACGATTGTAGGAGTATTTGGTGCCTGTCGCAGAGAGGAGCTTTGTCAGTCGACTCTTGACAACGTGGAAGATTTGGAGACTTCATTAGTTATTAAAATATCAGATACCAAAACCAAGGTACCACAAAATTTCACTATCGTTAAAAATTTTATTTGGATTTTTATCGATCGTCGTTTCTTAAAAGGTAATGTACCAGAAATCCGGTCGGAATTAATACGTTCAGAAAATTTCCTGCTGCTATAGCAAGATTTTCGCAACTTCCAAATTCAACACTCTATACATTGCTTTCGCCGTTCCTCTGCGAGCTTACTTGCCGATGCTGGAACAAATTTGACTACAATTAAGCGGCATAGGGGATAGAAATTCTCAACCGTTGCGGAGGGGTACGTGGTGGATGCCTTGGAAAGTAAAAATTCTATTGCTCGAAAATTGCTTACAGTACAAACGACATCAGCCGATGGTGCTTCAACATCAACCGCGAAGAACGGCAGAACTGAGAAAGGAATTCATTTTTAAAATGTTCTAAATTATACTATTAATATTAGTGTAAATGAATAAAACAAAAATGTTTTTTGACGTTTTTTTGAAAAAATTCACATTTTACTTTTAACACTAGTGCCTTAAAGTAGGTATTTTAAAGCACTAGTGCCTTAAAGTAACATTTTTAAGGCTAGTAGACAGTGTTAAAAGTTCCATTTTCAACACGTTTGTAGAAAAAAGACTTTGGAGGAATGAATAAATAACTGATCCATATATTTTTTTTAATACATATACATTTTTCGCGTTTCGCAATTCGCGTTTATATGACACAAGCTTTATTGGCGTCCAATTTTGTGTCGTACGTTCAGTTTTACTGAAAAGGATAATAAAATGGGTGATTCTGATTCCGAGAGTATCCCTTCGGATATTGAAGGCATTACAAACTTTCTTTTTGTTTGTTTTATATTTTAACATTTTCATGTTATTATGACATCCAAATAAAGATGCTAAATGTGCCGTAATGACACCGTCGTAGATTAAAATTTTAGTCATATCTTTTCCTAATAGTCTAGTTTTAACTTGGTACGTTTTTATCATTTCTTTAGGGGAGGTAATGCAGCAATTCACAGCAACAAAAGTTAAAAATTTTTGGTATTCGATATTTTTGTCCTTAAATGTATATAGATTGTCCGGTATAACTTTAAGGTTTAATTCATTTATCAATGATCTGTGTTAACTCTAACTACAATATAACCTTTCAGAACGCCATTCTTGAAACAATTGTTGTCATTGAAGGTATGTGGCTGTATAGTCACCATTATCATACAAAAGGGCATTAATAACTTGAGTCTTATATCATTAAAAAATAGCCCAATTTCAAAATGAACTCCCAGTAATTAAAATATTGAGTGTTTTTTATGGAATACGTCACACCTAACCTAGAAGCGTGAATAATTCATTTTCAGCAAACTGTCGAGTAAATAAGTAATGAGGGCTGCCTTCTAATTTTCCTTTAGTTAAATAAGTATTTCATCGATTCCCGGAAGATAGTCGCAGGCCAATAAATACAATACATTTTTAACCATACTCAATTTAATGCAAGAGATATTTCATTATATTTATTTTTTGATCATGTCAAAGTAGCATATTTTATGCTTTATATAAATTATTTATTATCTAGGGTACATCGAATACATTCGAGATTGTACTGTTTTATGCAGGAAAATATTTTAAACATATATCGATATATAGTCCTAAGAGCTGAATATCCGTATTTTTGGATGGTACAAGAAAATATATTCATTGTCTTCGAAAAACGTTTGATTTTTAGATTGGTATTCAGTAAACTCACCGCAAGAAAATTGACTTATGTTTTTCCTTTTGGAGGCGCGTTGTATAGTGCATCATAATTTTAGTAGACTACTTTTGTAACTTTTCAAAAAAATAAATCATTTTATAATACCGACCTAATTTAAATTTAGAGCCATTGTAAACATTAGCGTCCTAACTTAGAATTTTAGTACAGTATTAGTGAGTTAAGGGCAAAATAAAATAATTCCTTCAAAATTGCCGACGTTTTGACCTATATTGGGTCTTTCTCAAGGCTATTTAAAAAAACCAGGAATTTCCGTTATTAGTGATTTGAAAAATTACGCTAAATACAATTTTCTCCATAATATTGTATATGAGAACTCATTGTACTATTGATGCATGTTAACGCTGAGCTAACAAAATAATGTTGTGTGCCCTTATTTGCATATTATGGAGAAGATTGTATTTAGTGTAATTTTTTAAATTATTAACAGAAATTCCTGTTTTTTAAATAGCCTTGAGAAATACTCAATATAGGTCGAAACGTTAATTCTTCCTATGTTTTCGTCTATAATTTTTCAAAAAATGTTTTAATGATTCCTAAATTTTGATATTCTTGCCTCCTGAGGGAACGTTCCCCCTCCCCTAGAGATGTGAAGAAAAACATTCTAAAAATGTCGCGTTTTATAATTTAACCTTATTTGTGAAAAATAATTTAATGTCCTTTCATATAATTTGAAAGACAATAACATAATGTTATGAATATTATTATTATAACTTACCGCTACAAATTCCGCTCCCAAATCGTACCAGCAATTCGAATTATTTTTCATCGTGTCATAATCCTCGAAAGTAGGACACACGTTGTTTTGTTCACCTGCACCCTGGACGTCACCAACCAATATTACGAACCCCAAGAAACCCAAAAATAGTACCGGATATACGGTACCAGCCGCGCTACGTATCATGTTTCTTAAATGGTGGGCAGCACCATTAAAATGGGATATATTTTACTTGGTGAAAATGTACCATGGTCTTGGGTTCTTGCGAGACCTTGACTAACGCAATCAGTTCGCCCTGTGTCATAAAAATGCGCTTGTGGCTTATTTACTTGAATATTCGTTTTGTTGTTTATCTGGGGCGGGCCCAGAGTGTTTGTTGTATCCATGAAATTCGATAGCAAAATTTTAATTAGTACAATTTTCGAGAAATGAACAAAAAACATTGTTTCACCCCTTCCAGTCTACCAAGAGCAGCTCATCTCAGTGGTTTGGTTCTCCTTACTTAGAGTAAGTTGTGTAATATAAGGTTACAGGCTTTAAGGATCAAGTCTTGTAAGAGTGTATTCTGTGAGGTTTGTGATAATCTTGATTTGCTAATGTTCCGGATGTTATTAAAATATAAGTTCAGGTTATTTTTTATGATATGGCACAGCACTGCAGGTTTAATCCTTTATGACGTTCTGCGAGCGGTGCGCGTGCGCAGGAAACGATTCACGTTGGTCTTGAATCTTTGGAGATCCCTACATTGTCATACTCATTTCTACAAGGTGTCCCAGAAATAATGTGACACTGCGCAACAGCACATTCTAATTCAAACTTACCCAATCCCAAAGTTGATAACAGAGTGTTAAAGATTTAATTTTGTTTTCGACTTTACTTAATAATTTCTTAACGAAATGACATAGCGGCACAAAATTAGGGTTTTGGGTTTTCTTTAAGGCGAGTAGTTCAAATTCGTCCATAGCTTTAATTCTACTAGTAGAGGGCGCTACCTACGGCATACCAAACTTCTTTTTGTATACATAACTTTTTTTATAGCTTGGCATATTGATATTAATATTTAAAAAATCTTCTATGTTAAGAGGTATACCCAATTGAAGTATCAGGGTGTAACCTTTTTTTGAGGTAATCGCATCTGAAATTTCCTATGCAAATATATACGTGTGGTCTGAAAGTATTGGGACTTAGAGCGCCAGGGAAATTCTCATGACTTTAAGCTGAATTTACGTAGTTCAAACGTTAATATTATAGGGGATACTACAATTTTTTTAATAAAATCTCATTTTCATACAGTAATACTAATTATATTTTAATGGGACCTTCTTATCCAATAATTAACTTTATAACACTAGAAAGTTAATAATGCTTTAACAAAATCATTGGAAGTAAAAATGATAACGCTTTGATAAGATTTGCTTAAAATGGCCACCATTGACCTTAATACATTTCATAATACGTTTTACAAAAGATTTTCGGATTTTAATTAAAATATCCCTATTATCTCTGAGCAGATCCACAGCATTTATAATTTTCTGATCTTACTCATTACGGTTGTTTATTGAACTCTCATAAGCATTGGATTTCAAATAACCCCAAATGCAGTAGTCCATAGGATTAAAATCCGGACTTCATGCCGGCCACCTAGGCCTATCCACCGTTCAGAAAACTGTTTATCAAGATAGTTTCGCACTCGTATGGAGACGTGTGCTAGGGCATCGTTTTGCATGAAGAGCTTGACATTTATATCATTCACTGTAATTCACAATGACCTATCAGATAATTTCCGATAATTCCACACCAAACGTTGATCTTAAACTCATGCTGGAAGTGATGTTCAACAACTAAATGCGGGTTTTCATTTTCCCATACATGTCGATGGAATATACTCAGTGGAGTAACAGTGGAGTAAGCGTGGCGTCGTCCGAATAACACACCATTTTTAAAAAATTGGTCTGCATTTTGTTGATTTAGGCATAATGAGAAAGCTGAAGTCTGGCTGGAAGATCAGCCGGAAGTAAACACTCTACGGGTGTACAGTGATTTGGGTTAAGATCTTCATCATGAAATATTCTAAGAACTGATGATTTACTTACATCTGTACCCATCTTTACTATTCTGCTACTAATCTCGGGATTATCTGTCACACGAAATAAAATCTCTTCTTCCTGTTCTGGTGTGACGGCCCAGAACATCATTTTTTGAGCGGAACGAACCAGTTTCTCCTAATCGGTCATAAATACTTTTAAATAATTTGTGGTTTGGCTGCCTTCTATGGCATAGTGCTCAAAAAATGTGATAATAGCAAATTAATAATTCTTATATATTTATAACTGTTTGAATTACTCGTCTAAAAAAACAAATTTTATACCGTTATGCCATCTCGTTGAAAATTATTTAGTAATGCCGAAGAAGAAATCTGCTGTTGCGCGGTATCCCATTACGCTTGGGACACCCTGTATATGGTTGACAGTACATTGAAGAAGGGGCAGGAATCATTGATTAGTAGTAAGTATTGTTTTTATAGCCGGAAACGGCCTTTTCAACGAGAAGCAGGAGAAATCTAATGATATTATTTTCCACTTAGTTAACCAGCTTTTCTGTCCCTTAAGCCGATCCTTAATCATGTATTTATATTCGATTGTGTTGATTCTAGGCTGCTATTAGAATGCGTTAATGGAGCAATTTATAATTAATAAGTGCCGTATGGAGATCGTGTTCGTTTACCTGCAAGACAACGTTACGTGTCCGTTTGGAATTGTTAGGGAGATATAGGCAACGACGAACCTAGGATTTTATGTTAAGGGGCTGAAGTTTGCCGGTAATTCAAAATAAAAAAAAATTTGATTATAAACTTTTAGAATTCTGTTGACAATAATGTTATAAAAATGATCGAAAAGTTTTGAAATAAGGCGATTAAAGCTGTTTCCATTTTTTTCATGTAATAATAATAATAATCACTCTTTATTTCAAAATTACATTAAATAATATATAATGAAATAGTGTCAGATATTATCAGCAAAATTTACGCAAATTAAATTTGAGATTTTTACAATATGCTATTGGATATTATACGGTTCAATGTCTTTTTTAGTAATTTAAATACGTTCTTTTTTACTTTTTTTCATATTGTCACAAGTTTTGATGTATCTGGGAAGACTATTGTTTAATTTAATATAGTTGTAATTAGCACCACTTCATACAATGTTAGCTTGTTAGGGAAGGTATAGTTTATCGTTCTTGTTGGATATTTATTTTGTGATTCACTGTACGGACTGCAGGGACAGTAAGAAGATGGTTTTCTTTAAATTTACCTCTGCGAGTTTCTTTGAAATTGAGACGAAATATTGTTCTTATCGCTCTCTTTTGACATATAAACAATCGTTCAATGTCCATAAATTTGCCATATAGAATAATTCTGTATCTTATGTTTGATTCGAAATTTCCATAGTTAACCATTGTACATCAATGTACATGTTTGCCTATCCAGATATCTAGCTAAAATGAGTAAAGTGTAACAAACCCTATTTAGTTTACCAAGAACATATTCTGTATGATGGTCCCATGATAGAGTACTATTCAAGAGCATTTCCAGAAATTTTGTCGTCTTGGACAGTTTTAGTTGACCATTATTTACATCGATATGTCTTATTTCTTTTAAAGTACACCTTGTGATTTTAAATAGTATATCATTTGTTTTTTAGATTAACTATATTTAAGATTTCTTGTGAGTCTGACAATTTTATGGGAATCATCTCGGGACGTCGCTCTATTTTGGTAGAGTATGGCCTATTTCATAGCTAAGTTAACAAATTGGAAGCTGCGGTGGATAAATAAGTGTTAAAGTCATTTATGTTGCCCTATGTATTTCGTATTTCTTCTTTGTATTCTAAATCTCACTAACTACTTCCCGTGCACATTTTGATTTATTCTCAGATGTACTTAATTTATTCACATAATGTCTTTTTAAGAGTCTTAATAACTTGCCGTAAAGTTTCTTTTTTTTTCACTATAAAGAATTCTGTATGCACTATTCGGTTTTTCTAACATATGCAATTTAACATTTAACCAGAGCCAAAGAAAAAAAAACATCAATTTTTACCCTCTCTGATCTCAGGATCATTCTGCCTACATTTACTTTTATTAACATTTCTAGTTCATTTATAAACGGATATATTGTGCTCCAATTTTGAGCGCACACGCACCGCTGCCATAGGTGCCATAAAGGATTTATCCTGTAGTGCTGTGCCTAATCATAAAAAAGGGAGGAGCTGCTATTTTTTTAGAAAATTTTTATTATTAGAGTCGCAAAAATTCCTATTTTCCAAAATTTTCCTTGTTTTATTTGGGACATTAAGTGTTGACTTTTGTGCATTATGATCTGAAATGTGAGAATGTAGAAGTTCAGCCAGCAGTTCTTTCTTTTCCAGTCAAACACATTGACAACATTATTTTCTCAAAATATATTCAAACCACCAGATGGTGGCCGATAAATTGAAATTACGACTACTTTTTTGTTTTTGCACTTCAATTCACAACCGCAGCACTTAATTTGTCTCTCTGTACTTACAGCATTTATATGGGGGTCTGTCTTTACAAGATGTATGGTGACCAGAGTTAATAGAAAATACCGTGGCAAAGATACTAAAAATTTGTGACAAGGAATGTGTATTTAGATGGAAAATTACTTGCAGAACTATAGATGTCAAATTAAAAATGGCCCTAGGGGCCAGAGTAACCCTCTCTAGACCTCTAGCATCCGCCACTAATAAGGGCTGATGAGGCATTAACATAGACCTAGGTATAGTTAAATGGTGTCAGCAGGAAGTAAAAAGCAATTTCTTCTAAAAAATTGGTTTACTACAAAGGATTATCACAAAAATAAATAAAAAAATATATACATACATATGTACAAAACTAAGTACTGAGCACAACTAACATATAAAAATAGAATATTCCATTTTTGAGAAACCTATATAACTTGCTATACTAAACTAAAACAAAACTGAATCGTTAGAATCAAAATAATCAGGACCTACCAACATCAAATCATCCTTAACTTCTAATCTAACTCAAATGATATTTAGCTCTGTCATCAATTTCATATAAACGCAGCACCTTCTCTATATAAGCGCTCAGGTATGTTCATTATTGATATTCCGGGGAATTAGCCTGATTTCTGTCAGTTTTAGTAAAAGTACAACGAACACAGCTGGCACATAAAAAGCCGATTCTAATATAATAAATACATAATATTTTATATCAACGTTTATAAAGAGTCATTCAAAATTACACCTTACTATTGCTAGTTCTATGGCCGTTGAGTTCCCTGTCAATTTCCTCGTCATTCTGTTGCTTTTTCAAAAACTTGTCGATGATTTGCATTACCGGTTTTGTTACGAGCTCGTCCGAGTTTCTTCCGAAAAAGAAGTCATTGTGGTTGAAGTTAATTTTCTCTACACCGTAGATACCGGCCCGTATCCCTTCAGGTAACTGCTTGTAGAGGTACAAGGCGTCCTACGAAAAAAAGTAGTATTAAATAAATTATACCACGTAATTATTAAGACAGAAAGCCTCAGTCTTAATTTAGTTACATGTTTCGTCCGTTAAGGCATCGTCTCATCATGAGACCTAAATGTCACTCTCTGAGTAAGTTCCAGAATTACATCTTATTCCCTATTTGTCTTTTTCTGTTCCCATATTCTTGTTGAAGCAAAACGAGTGAATTTAATTAATTTTAATCCGATTTTGGAGCATTTAAACGTGATTCACTTGTATTGAATTTAATTTGAGAGCTTATGGAGAACACGGCGAAATATCAAATATTTGTTAATGGCGTTAGTCAACATGTTTGTGCAGTTTGTCTGCCACATTTACTTGATCCATTTCCATTGTTAAAATAAATCATAATAATACACACCATAAAATCAGTTTTATAATTTTAAAAATACTGCAATTTTTATAATGAAAAATGTAACGTTGTGAAATTTTTTCTGTACGCAAATTCACCTGCTGAACTGCTACGGCCGTTTCTTTATTCCAAATCAAATATATTTTTTTTTTTTAATTCAAAAGTATTGAAGTTGAAAAAATAGTCCATACTTTCAGTGGAGTCAACGTAATGTAAATAAAACAATGCAGTCTTCCTCCACAGTTTAATGATTGACATAAATTTCTATGTTTCCGACATGTTTCGAGCACTTAAGTACTCATCTTTAGGGGATACTAAACGGACAGTACAAATTTGAAAATGAAAAATGAATATTAATCAAAGATTAAGAAGGACTTACCCAACATCGAGTTTAACATAAAAGTAAGTTGTCTCAAATTAATGAGTACAACTCAAAGGTTGAAGACTTGGTGTATGAAATTGTTACAATTGTGACCATTTCATACATGAGGTTCTTGAAGATCGTTTTCAACATCAGTTCTTGTTGAACGTTTGGGTGTATATTGGCAGCATAAAAACTCACCACCCCTATGTGAAGCATTTAGGAATTACAATAGTATTTTAACCTCAATAACGCCTTTTTGTAGGTCAGACTTTGGATTTTTTATCAATATTCAGGACGCTTCTGTTCATTTTCCGATTTTTACTGACATTAAATCACCCAACTCTATACTTTTAATAAGTGAACTTGCACAGTTTCCGGAGGCTGTCCTTATCTACACTGATGCCTCTAAGTCACCTGACGGCAATGGAGCAGCCGTTTTTATTCCTCATACAAAAAGTGAACTTAAATTTAAAATTAATTCCTCATGTAGTATTTTTACAGCAGAAGCTATGGCCATTCGTGAAGCTCTTGAATTTTCACTTAAAGATATCAATCAACAATTTGTCATACTATCAGATTCCATGTTAGTTCTAAAGGCTATTGCACATATAACACCTTGGAACTATAATACCAATCCGGTTATATGGGATATTAGAAAAGCATTACGCCGTAATTCGTTACGCAATAAGCATGTAACATTTATTTGGGTAAAAGCACATATCGGCCTAACTGGCAATGAACATGTCGATTTACTAGCCAAAGAAAGTGTATTTGACGGTGCACCTATTTATAACAGACTCACCTTAAGCGATGCCCACGTTATACCTACTCAAATCCATTATAATGGAAAAATGGAAAGAAATATGGGAATATTTTTGCACATCTACCCCAACAAGGTATTCCACTCTCGTTAAAAGTATTCCGACTAAATACTGGCATAAAGAGTTACCAGTTTCCAGACACTTTGTTACAACCATTATTCGACTAAAAATGGGTCATGCGTGTTATCCGGCACACCTAAATAAAATTTCCATTTCACCTTCTGATAAATGTGATTTCTGTCAGGTCAAATGTGATCTTGATCACATATTTCTTGAATGCAGTAAATATGCACTTCACATAAATATTCTTGTTAAATACCTAATCCAGGAGTGTAAGGTTGAATGCCCATTTAATATCCTAAATTTATTGTCCTTACAAAATGTAAAAATTTATCATGGTCTAGTTAATTTCCTTAAGGTGATACGTCTTAAATTATAATCATTTTCCTTGTTTTTTTTTTGTTTTTTTTTTTATTTTTTATTTTTATATTTATTTATCATTTGTCTCTTACCATCCGTGGTCCACCTTGTTTGTCTTAAAAAAAAAAGTCGCCCTGATAGACCCCAGTGGCGTGAAACGTGTGTCCCTGTTTATATGTTATTACTTAATTTATTATTATACTATAAAAATAATTTTGCTTCTTTTACTGTGAGACTGGCTGTATGGCCTTTTAGCCAAATGCCAAAAAAAAAAAAAAAATGAACGTTTGGGTTGGAATTGTGGGTGACTGGCCAATTGGACTGGTACTTCTAGCAGGAAGACTTATCGGCAAGGTTTACTAGAACTTTTTGAAACAAACACTACCTTAATTTCTGAAGAATATACAACTTGTGGCAACAAGAAATGCAATGTGGTTTATGCACGAAGGTGCACCAGCGCATTTTAGTGTGGTTTCTCGCGAGTTTTTGTTAGTAGCATACGGAGATAGCCGGATTGGTCGAGGTGGACCTCTCTTATGGCCTGCTCGATCCCCCTGGATTATTTCCTATAGAGCTATCTAAACTCATTAGTTTATACTACTCCATGTGGGAGATTTAAGAAAATCGGATATTTGCTGGGTATAACTCAATAAGCAATGACCCTGGTGGTTTTAAAGCGTACGGCGGTCAATGCGAACAAGATTGGATTCTTGCATCCTAGTTGGAGGTAGTCATGTTTAACATTCAAACAACATCAATATATTTCTCGCCCTGTATCTTAGAAATAAAGTGGCTTTTCAAAATACATTAGAGGACAAACTATTCTTAGAATCAAATAAAACAACGGCAGTCTACCTCCACAATATGTATTTTAATGTTTATATCCTACATATTTCGGACATAGAAATGTCCATCATCAGGGATACAGTAGTCGATTACGACAGCTCTATTTTGCATAAGCGAAGATCAAAAATATGTTAAAATTGAAAATGCAGGTTCTAATGAATGTTCAAGACTGAATGAGATGATATTACAGATCAAAGATACTTCACTTCACCATGCCGGCGTGCAGCATTTCTTTTTTTTTTTTTTCTGCACGCCGGCATGGTGAAGTGAAGTATCTTTGATCTGTAATATCCTCTAATTAGCTATAACAATGTGATTTTAACATAAATACTTCTCTCCTAGTTACGATGGTAAAAAATCCAATTTTAATTTTCTAAATTTCCCTTTTTAATCATAACATTATGTTCATTTTTCTACCCCCCTTTAACCGAACAATTTGTTAGCCAATACTTCAGGCATGGTTGGATAAAGCATCTTTGAGCACCTATCTACATTATTCTTCTGTAATTAGCTACAAACCTACATAATTACTTCACCACCTGCCCAATCGCTTCAAATTAATAAATTCTGACCTTAAAATGGTATAATTTTCATTTTTATTTCTTGTTTATCTCCTAAGAATGTGTCACGTCTAACCTCTTTTAACCCAGTATTTTGTTGACCACACCCCAGACACGGTTAGATGAAACATCTTTAAGCACCTCACCTAAATTAATCTCCTCTAATTAGCTATAAATGACATAATTGCTTCACCACCGGTCTCAGTGGCTGCAGACTGGGAATCCCCTTCTTCAAAGATACCTTGTCCAAAATTTCAAATATCACATCTCATTCAGTCTTGAACATTCATTAGAACTTGCATTTTCAATTTTAACATATTTTTGATCTTCGCTTATGCATAATAGAGCTGTCGTAATCGACTACTGTATCCCTGATGATGGACATTTCTATGTCCGAAACATGTAGGATATAAACATTAAAATATATATTGTGGAGGTAGACTGCCGTTGTTTTATTTGATTATATCAACTCCACGGTAATGGACTACTTCTTCAAGTTTATTCTTAGAATATTCCAGGAAATTACCCCTTTAATTTTTGCCGTCTCTTTAATAAACACCCTGTATGTCTGCACGCTCTAATCCACTCCAAGATGTAATACCTTTTGGAACTTAATCTCTGAACAACATAACAATTAAAATACAACGGATTAGGTCTGATGATGCCTTAACGGGCGAAACATGACTTACCGTTTTAGTAGTAGCCCAATCGTTGCGAGCGTAAATGATAAATATCGGCACTTTAATTTTCTTTATGTCGTATTCGGGAGGGGTTTTGCTACCGTACAGGTGCGTATTCTTTCCAGGGCCGTAATCGTACTTTCTGAAATTTCCTTTCGTGGATTCGCGTAGAAATGTTAACGTTTTAAGAGAGGTACCTCCGGGTAGTTGGTTGAAATAAACTGGAATCGTTTCCTAAAAATATATATTAAAACATTAGAAAAAAAATTGTCAGAGAAAAATCGCATTTATCTCATATTTTATGATTTTCAACTTACTGGTGCAATTTCAGTAAAAGGACCTACAAACATGTTGACTAGGGCAGAACAACCCATCATTAACACTGGCGAAGCCATGCAGGTGGGACCTGTCAGTCTTCTGGAATGACCTCTGGATAATATATGCACTATATTAAGGGATCCCGATATATCCTGGAAAAAGCAATGTATAAAGGGTGTCTCACGAAAGCAGTAGAGATCAGGTAAAACTTACCAATGCTGGATAGAACAGGGGAAAAAGCGCTCGGTAAGGACTTCTCATGTGGGTCATTTTATAAGCCGGCCCCAAAAAGATAAAGAGCGACACGAGACTTTTGGCGAACTCTGGACTTTCCGAGGCGAACATCAAGGCTGCTGCGGTGGCTAGGGAATGACCGATGTATATAATTTTTTTCTTGGAACCTGAATGGTACTGGACAAGCTGAAGCATTGCGGGTACGTCGTACATCGCGATCTCATCAACACTAAAAAAATTGCATCACGGATAAATTAAATGTCTTTAACAATTTCTTTATTTCAACGGACAAATTACCAAATTTTAATGTCAACTAATATTGAAACAGTATTTATTTATTTATTTTTTTTTTATGTTAAGGCAGAGCACTGCAGGATTAATCCTTTATGGCGCTTTGCGAGCGGTGCGTGTGCGCAGGGAACGATTCACGTTGGCATTAAATCTTTGGAGATTATACTCGTTGGGAAACACGGCCTCAGGGAGCACTTGCCATGAAAATATTTGTAAAATAGACTCAAGTCGCCAACCTGCCTTCGATGTTCAAGGTTTTCCAGGTTGTTGGTCAGATCATGGTCACCGATCAAGCGAATGGCTCTTCTTTGAATGAAATCTAGCAATCTCAGGGTATGTTTTTAGGAGCAGAGCCCCAAATATGCCAACAGTACTCCAGCGATGATCGAATTTGGGCTTCATAAAGTTTTTGGGGTGTATAGAGGTTCTTAGTTCGGAAAAGTATTCCAATGCAATAAATTAACTGATGAAGCCAGGGGAATCGAGTATCTCGCCATGACTATATCCGATTCTTCAACATTTTTTTTATAATCGGTAATACCGATGTTTTTAACAAGAAATCGATTTTCTGACAAATTTTTACGAAATGTAATTTTTACTTATAATCTGATATGATCCCGAGAGCTTTAGCTCGAGGGTCTTATCTTTGATTATAAGTAAAAATTACATTGAGTGAAAATTTTCTTGGAAAATCGAGTTTCGAGTGAAAAACGAAGGTATGAAGATAAGAAACCGCCTCTAGAGGTGTATTTTATTGGATAATTTACTGAACATAAAAATGAAGGCCGTCTGATAAAGATAAATATACAAGTTAGAGGTGTTACTAATTTTTTATTTAAGTAAAAAAGCTACAAGCGTCTTTTCGAAAGCGTCTTTTCGAAAGCGTCTTTTCGAGCTAGCGGTAGTCTTATCGGGTAAGACGACCGTTACCAAGGTGGCTGCTATGAAAATGAGCGTTTTGATTGGTTCAATAAAAGTGAGGTGAATTATCACCCCAAGACAGAATTTCTTCCAAGTCTTTGTTGAGACGTGATACTTCTTGCTGCCTATAGAGATGTGCGTTGGCAGCCGAGGTCCGAGCATCCAAAGTAAAAGATGAAACAACTGTGCTGTCATCAGCGAAGCTATATATAGGATTTTTAGTTTATTCCAAAAGATCGTTAGTGTATAGTCAAACGAGGGTGGGCGACAACCTTGAGGGACTCCGGCGTTGATGTGAAATGTGTCTGAAAGAAATCTTACTATTGTGAGTCAACAGGAAATCCGTTTATTTTATTTAGTTATTTATTTATTGAATCTAATAGCTGTCCCTGTATGCGACCTTTCCTACTAACCGTGTAGTTGTTCTCCTGTAATATATCGCGTGACATCACAAAGACAGTAGGAAAGTTGGCATACATGAAAGGCATGAAAAATTGCTATTGTGTGACCATAATATTCTTTGGTGAAATTTACCACAAGACAAGTTTTAAGTTAAAAAGAGATTTGGTTGCAGTTCTTCTTGGGTCGATCTCTGAAAATGCCCGCAGAGAGGTTTAATCAATATAAATTATTTTTTAAATTTATATTTCCGTGAATGTGCTAGAATAAAGTACCAATGTGCAAAAAATGTTCCATACCTCAACAAGGTCTAGTATATATCACATAATATATTATAATACTTTGTATGCAATAATAATTATTAGAAAGTAGAAATATTCCTATAAAAAACATGCGTGTAAACGTTTTGTACGAAAAACTGCATATTAACTAATTCCTTCTTGTAAATAAGGTAATGATAGTGTGAATTTAAAGCACATAGACGTAACCGTATTAGACCCTAGGCTACGTTATTACGGTATCTCCGAAGTTATTTAACGTCTTCGATATTTTAGAAAACTAGATCCAAGCTTTGCATATACAGGGTGTTATTTAATAAGTATCCGATGTTTTACAGGACGATTTCTCAGTTATTTATAAGGTGAAAGTTCACATAAGCATGAGTCCGCAAGCCCTTCATTTTTGAGATACGGGGTGTTACAATTTTTAACAGGAACAAAAAATATGTACGTCACTGCCGTTCCCTCTTTTGATAACACTGTTATGCAGGTACTTTAATGGCTAATGCAAAGTACATTTTCATAATTTTTTGATTTTGGCTTTGTTTGGGAGATGAATGCTATTTTATCAAACTCTGATATGGGCATAGCGATATGCAAATAAATGCCATTTATTTCTTTATTATTCTTTTTCTCAAGAACGATTGTCTGTAGCGACTTTTACCAAGTATGCCTTTTTCATGTAAAAACGATAAAGAAATCCATTTTTTTACTTAAAAATGTAGTACTAACACGTATAATAAATCTATTACTCCTCAAAAGAGTTAAAAGACTCGTAGGTGGCGCCCTCTACAAGTGGAAGCCATACTAACATCAAATTCGAATTTCGCATTTCGCATTTCAAGAAACCCCTAGTTATCAATTTTCGTCCAAATGTACACATTAATTCAAAAATTATTTACGAAAAATAAAAATTAAAATAAAATTTTTAACACCCTGTATCTCAAAAATAAAGGGCTTGCTTATATAAACTTTTCACCTTACAAATAACTGAGGAATCGTCCTGCAAAACATTGGGCACTTATTAAATAACACCCTGTATATTATTAGGTAAGGATATTAGTATTTAATGTAAAGATATCGAGGTGAATTGAATATACAATTAATTTACTGTCTTTTATTACAGGCAATTGACATAGGGTAATTTATACTGATGAAAACTATCTTAGTAGATATTATTACCCGATATATTTTGCAGGTCGAAAAATGACAAATTATGATTGTCCATAATATAACTATAACCCTATAATATTCATAATACTATGTAATTTTAAGATTATACTTTTATAATTAAAGTTAGGTATTATTACGTAAGTATAGTAGTTTGTAGTTTTTGATGCACCAAAAGAAAACCAAAAAATAATCGATTTAATCACATTAAATAAGTAAATGAATAAATAATTAATTATTTGGCCTTTTTCGTATACAGTACAAATTACAGCAAGTCATATTTTTGCTATAGATTTATACAATTATAACCTAATGAGCTCATAAATAGTTATCTTACACATACATACATTGCAAAAAGAGAAATAAATAATCAAACAATAAAAAGTAGAAGATACATGTATTCAAATCATTAATAAAAATTGAACTACCAGGATTAACAACATCCAGATATTCAGTAACTGAATAAAATGCCTGCGTTTCATGAAATCTTCTCACACACAAGTTTAATTTTTTTTTCATGAGGATTTTGTACACTGTGGCATTCCACTCGTGATCAAACTGAAATCAGACACTTCCTCAACCAGGGAAGCACACCGCCTTCTCAAGGATAGATATGATTCTAGAAGTTTTAATTTGTTTCCCCTAATGCCATAATGACATAGATTTTTAATGAGAAGTTCTAGTGATATAGAGTCGAAAGCCTTGCTGACGTCGCACAAATTTAAATTCACCTATTCTTTCGTTTCAAATCCCTCGACTATGTCATACACAGTCTGAACAACTGCCTGAACCATAGAATGACCCACCCTAAAGCCATATTGTGAAACACTAAGTAACCCATTGATCTCATTAGTTTTTATAATAATTTCAAAAACTTTGCCAAAAATTGGAATAATTGAGATTGGTCTATAGCAAAGACATTAGAACTATCTTTGGTCTATAGTCACTTGCAGAATTTACGTTTCTCTTTTTAAAAATGGGCACTACTCTAGATCACTGTAAAGAATTTGGAAATACTCCTTATTTTGTTAATAGTGAAGTCTTGTCGGAAAAGTGTCTTGGATTTTGCTATATTGATATATAGAAATCAAGTATTAACAAGAAGAATGCCATGAGGATACGGCAAAAGATATTTAGGAGTTCTTCGCTTTTTTTTGTAAATAAAATAAAATTCAATATTTGTTTATAATTATGGCAAAGAAGAACTTCCCTCGAAATATTAAAATTTAAGGAAAGTACCTGCTAGTTTAATTTATTTTCATTTTTATTATCAAGTGTAATTTACAGAAATATGTTGCACCATAAGAAAGAATTTAGGTAAATTATACTTAAAATTCCCTATCTATCTGTACCTGTCATCATATTTATATATATATTATGTGCCCAGAACACCGAGATATCGATAGATTATTTATTGGGCAACATCTCAAAAGTGTATCGGTGTTAAAAAAATATAATTGCATCTACTCTTGCAACCTATACTGCGTCGCAACACCTGGGCAATATATTATAGGTTTTCGCTTATTGAATATTTTTTACCCTACATATACTTGCCATCATTCGAGCAAAAATTAATCGATTCTTTTGCAATCTACCATGCAGGATCTAAATGCAGGCGCCTGGTACTAGCAGTACTAAAACCTACTTAAAAATTGTTAATAAATAATTGCACCTCTTAACTGGTTTGCTTTCAAGTTGGGAATTAAGAATCAAGTCATAACAATTTTTCAACACTTTAATAATGAGTTCTTACAAAAAGACGCAAAGAACCGTAGTAAACTAAAAATTCAAGGAAGCTCATATGTGCCCCCCCCACCCCTTCTTTTATGAGCGGATGGGTCCAACTATTTTGTCATTTTTGCTATTAAAAGAGGTTCCTACAAATCAGTTCACGATAACAACAATTAAAGTTGGTGGTAGGGGAAAGTCGCCTATGACATACTTAATTTTGAAATACAATAATTTTCTTATTTCAAACATTTGACACATTTTTAGTTTTTTTTTAACATATTACAAATTTTTAAAATGTTTAAGTATGCCATCAAAGGCAACAACCATTCCTATGATGGTATAGATTCACAAACTCACGCACAAAATTTATATATTGTCTTAATCAAATAATTATTCTTTATCAATTTTATGGAAGTAGTCCATCTCACAGTGGAGTAATATTTTATTTATGGAATAAAACACAAAGTCTGCTTCACTAATTTAATAAATAAATTTATATTATATGCCCATACATGTTTCGAAGGCATAAACCTTCATCCTCAGTGGGTTAATATTAAGATGTAAGTATATTATGAAGAGACCTGAACAAGGTCATTGGTCTGGGGTTCTGACTTCCTTCGGTCGAATCACCACTGTCCCAAAGAAAACAGCAGGTAACAATGACCAATGACCAATTGTTTCAGCATTCAATTTTTATTGTTAAATATTTGGATCTATAGGTACAGGGTTATCCAACCAAGACTAGACAAGGCGATTTTTTGACTTTTCCTGTACTTTTATAAAAAAAATGAAATAGCCATCTTAAGTCATTTTCTCCCGCGAATTCGAATATCTTCAGCAAAAAACAATTGAACATCAAACAAAAGTACTAGGGGTCACTTTGATATTTTTTTAAATGGGATGCCGTATTTTTAATGAGCTTATCCGATTTCTCATATAAATTTTGATCTAAAATGTTGGATTTTTAATTTATTTTATTTTTTTTTTTTTTATTTTTAACATTTTCCGAATTTAAAACTGAAGAAAAAAGGCGTTTTTCAATTAAAAATCCAACATTTTAGATCAAAATTTATATGAGAAATCGGATAAGCTCATTAAAAATACGGCATCCCATTTAAAAAAATATCAAAGTGACCCCTAGTACTTTTGTTTGATGTTTAATTGTTTTTTGCTGAAGATATTCGAATTCGCGGGAGAAAATGACTTAAGATGGCTATTTCAGTTTTTTTATAAAAGTACAGGAAAAGTCAAAAAATCGCCTTGTCTAGTCTTGGTTGGATAACCCTGTACCTCTCTTGGAGGGGGAAGTGGAGTCCAAACCGCTGGGACACCCCCCTCCCCTTATCTACGCCACTGAGCCTAACCATTACCTTACTCTTACCCGGTAGTCGGTACATACATATCATTGTTGCAGCAAAACAATCACCGTCAATCATCACATAGGAATGAAGCAAAAAAGCAAGTGGGTGCAATGTGCTCGCTTAGTATGCAGTAGAAAGCATATTTTAAATTAACAAAAAAACCTTTCAGGAAAGTAGATCGTAACGTTGAAATGTAACACAGTGGGCTTTACCTAGGAAGTGTTTGGTCTTGATAATATTCGTGGAGAAATAGATCTTGAGCATGGGCGGAGGTGATTTAATTTCTTTAACTGAGTAAAGCGAAGCCATAAGTTCAGCTCCTTTAACATGGACAATCCATGGGCGTGCTATCTTTGTCTATACATTATTTAAATGGTTTTGGTAGACACAGACTAAAACGATGACCTAGAGGTATATTGCGTCCAAAGAGACTTAGGGTAGCAAAATTTTCTTTATATTTTAGCTCTTGGACTATAATAAATAACACCTCAACAACTTTAGGCGTTCTTTAAAAATATGCCAATAAGAAATGATCATTTCACTGATATATGTAAACAAATATTACCTATGGTCCCAAAATTCCTTCTGAGTAACATTTAATGACTCGTGCCCTTCTGAATATTCCGTTCCTCGATAATTTCCCAGCCATACGTCATATCCAGCGTCTGCCAATTGAAATGCTAAAAAATAAAAAAATAAAATTTGAGCTAACCTGAACTAATCTGAATATCCGTCACTATTTTTAATTCTTGAGAATCAAGATTTGCTTGTGGCTTTAGAAAGTATGAATCCAAGAAAGTTTTTTTATTATCAAGTCAGTTTATCTTGACATACTGGCGAATCTAGGTTTGAAATATCATAAGAGAATCAAGAAGTCTTGGTTTTAGACAATGGTTCTGGCAAAGCTCAAACTTATTCCAATTGAAGGACGTGACGTTGCTTGTTCACGAGGGATCTTAATTGATTTTAGGCTATTATCATTTTTGGCCCAAATTTCCGCCCTGACTATTATAAAACCCATTGCCAAAACTATTTCTATTTAAATAGAAATTCCCGTATTTCTTTATAGTAAATATCGGAATTTTGTGCATATATGGGGTCAAAGTTTTATTTACCCAAATAAAGTTATGAATTTTAAATTGGATGTTTGAGAGTTGCTGATTTAACTCGAAAAATTTTTAATTAACAACAATTCATCATGCATTTTAGGAAAATAAAGCTATAAATATTGGGGAAATTATAAACTTTTATAAACAGCTTGAACAAAAATAAATTGTTTCCTTATTTGCATTTCTTGTGATTGACATTCTTTTTGCGAACAGTAGCGGTTAAGGTTTTTGTCTTTTATCATTCACCTTGTTCCTTGTAGAGTCAATTTATGAAACTACTAAGTATATACAGTCCATCGAAACTGAAGTTTCGATTTTTGTTAATGTGGTTTGTCCTGTAATTAAACTATCCTTACCAATGGATCTTTTTCCCAGTCCAACGAAAATGCCTGAAGTACTTTGAACGCCATGTAACATGAAAATGGGCGGTTTGCTAGGGTTGAGACTGGGTATCCTATATACGGCCAGGTGGTAGTCATCTTGGGTGCGCACTTTGTATTCTATTATGGGATACCCAGTATTTCTAATGATTTGTGGCTGAAAACATATCAAGATTGAGACATGCAGAGAGGGCTACGGGCGTTGGGTTTTAATTAAAAAAGATCTGCTCGCGGTTATAAAAGAGCGATAAATTAGTATTAATAATTGAGTGAATGTATTGTTTCCTAATTTATTTACTAGGTAAAAAAGTAAATTGACTTTTACCTATATCGCATTTTTAGTTGCATTGTTCCACCTAATACTTAATAATAGAGTTTAAATTAAAAATGTTTAATGTAATAGTTATACATTTTTTTTGCTCTTATATCTGTTTGTTTAAATTAGTTCCAATACAACTATCGTCTGATTCTTGCAGTAATTTGCAAATAAAGTTTTCTGTGGCTCAAATTAAAGGAGTACCTACACTTTTTAATTGTGAATATTTTTTTTTTCATTTTGCACTGATTTAATTTATCTTTGGAGTGATGATGAGCTGAAATCATCTCAGTAAAATGTGTAATTTTTATCAAAATATTTTGAACAGGGCCGGATTGACAGTTTTTTTTTTCAACAAACATGCGCTTATGTTCGTTGCAAACGGAAACTGATTTGTTTAAATTTCAGATGATACGTTTTCTTGGTAGTTTAACTATCGAGAATTCTCCAGTATAGGTCTCATTGTGAAAAATTTTAAAATTCAAGAAATACAATTTATTTTGTTCAATCTTAATTAACAAATTTAATAATAATAACAATTAATGATATCGAGACTAACTATCACTTAAAATCGAAAGTAGTCTAAATATTTACAGGATAACATGAATATGACCACCATGATTTTCTATCACCGATTGCAGTCGCCTTCGCCATAGGTTAGTTCAGGTTAGTTAGCTGCATTGATTATGTCCTGGTTAAAATTATTCCAACAGAACTGTAACCTTTCCTTTAGTTCTTCGATGGTGTTAAACCTTTGACCATTGTAAACATTTGCCTCTAAAATTTCCCATATGGGATAGTCAACAGGGTTTAAGTCTGGACTATTGGGTGGCCACATATTCTCCGGTTCGATGTAATCGGGGCATTGCTCAAACTAAAACACTCTTGTACTCCGAGAGGTATGGGAAGGAGCACCGTCTTGTTGGAACACGTAATCGTCGCAGATTGCTTCAATTTCAGAAGGCAAGTAATGTAAAATTTGTTGTTGATACGCGTCCGAGCTGAGTTTTAGTCCAGCATCTACAACAATAAGACTTGACTTCTCCAATTTGGAAACTGCCACAGAGACCATTACGCCAGGTGAAAACTGACTTTTCTCGATTAATAGATTTTCCAAAGGGATTTCCCTCTTTACTCGCACATTTGCGTATACCCGATTATTTTGTGTATTCTTTGGCGGCCTCAAGTAAACCATCTTCTCATCTGAAAACCATATCTTTGCGATATTTTCCCGAGAACGGGATCTTCGTAGTAATAGATTACATCTTTTTAATCGTTTCTCCTTCACATTGGCGATAAGTTTTTGACAGTAAACTTTTTAAAGACTTTAAGTTGGCAATCATTTTTTATAATTCTGTGAACTGTAGAACGGTGAATTCTTGTTCTTTTCGCTATTTTTCTGGTACCTACAGATTCTTCAGGTCGTACATTTTCTATAGTTTTCTCACCATGGTTTTGTTTCCGTAAGTTCTTGAAGTTTTCTTCCTTCCCCTTCCTTTATTTTTATGGATCCATTATTTTCTCTAAGATGTCTTAAAAACTTTTCAACTGTTCCAACATACCAATTTTTTTTCAGGAAACTCCTTTACAATTTTTCTTGCACCGTAATTATGCTTTTGTCGAAAATATTTGGTAAGAATTCGATCCTCTTCACTTAAGACTGCCATTGTCTAGGGATTAGCTGTCACGAAGCGTACAAAACATCAAAAATAACATTGTTTATTATTTTAATAACAGTCATGGATACTCTGATTTTTAATGACAGTCAGGGATACTTTGATTTTTAATAACGGTCATGGATGCTGCGATCATGGTTCAAACGACTCCAAATTTCCAAAATGATAACCGCAATGTTTTAGTATATCAATGAACAAAATGAATTGTATTTCTTGAATTTTAAAATCTTTCACAATGATATCTATACTGGAGAGTTTTCGATAGTTAAACTACCAAAAAAACGTATCATCTGAAATTTAAATAAATCAGTTTTCGTTTACAAAGAACATAAGCGCACGTGTGTTGAAAAAAACCTGTCAATCCGGCCCTGTTCAAAATATTTTAATAAAAATTACATATTTTACTGAGACGATCTCAGTTCATCATCACTCCAAAAATAAATTAAATCAGTGCAAAATGAAAAAAAAATATTCACAATTAAAAAGTGTACTCCTTTAATTTGAGCCACAGTGTAGATGCTAAAAAACATCTGTAGATACTATATTTAATATGCTTTTTTTAAATAAAGGGATTTTTTTCAAAATTTTTAGATAATATATTTTGTTACAATCATTAGCCGACGTTGGACAAGTCTGTCATCCGTAGAGCCAGATAATAAAGGGTCCGCCAAATAACTTTTTTTTTTGAAAATGCTAAAAAAAAAACTACTGAATACTTTCTCAAATTTCTTTTTTTATTTGAAAGTACAATCCTTCCGGTTAATAATAGAAAATAATTTCATTCAAATGGCTGCCTCGGCTGGCCATGCAGTAGCCTACACGATCGGTCCAATTTTTAAGCACATTATCGATTGTGTGCAGCTGTATTTCACCAATGGCTTCACGAATATTGTCCTTTAAAGCGTCAATTGTCTCTGGCTTGTCGGCGTAACACTTATCTTTGACGGCACCCCACAAATAATAGTCCAACGGTGTCAAATCGCAGCTCCGAAGTGGCCAAACGACATCAGCTCTGCGGCTGATAATGCGATCTTTAAAAACAGGGCGCAAAACATCGAGTGTAGCTTCGGCTGTGTGGCACGGAGCGCCGTCCTGTTGAAACCAAATGTTGCCAATATCCTCCTCTTCAATTTTTGTGAACAAAAATTCGTTCAACATGGCCCGATAACGATCGCCATTGACTGTAACGGCCACTCCTTGCTCATTTTCGAAGAAAAATGGCCCAATTATGCCTCTGGACCAAAATCCGCACCAAACAGTGACTCGTTTTGGGTGCACCAGCTTTTCAATGTATGCGTGCGGGTTTTCTGTGCCCCAAATGCGACAATTTTGCTTGTTTACATACCCGCCAAGATCAAAATGGGCTTCATCTAAAAAGATGATTTTTTTGGCAAAATCGGCATCTTCTGTAAGTCGATCGCAGGCCCACTGAGCGAAGCGAAAACGCATTGGATGGTCAGTTGGCTTCAACTCCTGAACCAATTGGACTTTATATGGCGTCATACCAAGGTCTTTATGCAAAATTCGTCTCAATGATGTCTCCGAAATGTTCAATTGTTGAGAACGACGGTGAATTGATGTTGATGGCGCTTCACGCACACTTTCTGCCACAGCAGCAATATTCTCGGGTGTACGCACTATTTTTGGCTTTTCACGCTTTGGTTTATCGATGAGGATGCCAGTTTCTTTCACTTTTTTCACAAGATAACGAACATACGGAGCTGACGGTGCTTCTCTTCTTCCAAAATCCGTACGCAATTTTCGCACACATTCTGCAACATTACCATGATTTTCGAAGTAATGTCGCAATATTTCCCAGCGTTGTTCAAGCGTATACACAACCATATTCGTTCAGCGGAAGGATAAAACTAATTATCTGTCAAATCAGACATGAGCTAAGTGTTACCATTCACGAAATAAGCACTAGTTGAAAAAAAAAAACGTTAGAGGCGGACCCTTTATTTTAGGAGATTCTAAAGAAATATATTGTGTCCAAAGCTGCTGGAAAATTTATTTATTAAAAACCACATGGAGTGGACGAAATACACAAACTCAATAATAAAGAAGAGGCATAGAAAAAGCAAAGAAATAATTGAGCATTTTTGACTCATTATGCACAGACAACTGAAAATAGATACAACGCTTAGTTCCCATAGTCTTACATTTTTTCTTATAGAAATCAGCTTTTTGACAAAATGGCAATTAGTTAGTTTAATTAAGTAGGTCCCCCAAGTAGGTTCAGGGCCCCCAAAGTTTACGGTCCGCTTCTGATTGTGTACTCTTTTTAAATGATACCTGTAATGAAATAACCTTTGTCTATACTTTAGGCTTTAATTAACAGAATTGAATACGTAAAAGAAATACTATGTCAGTAAGTGACAATATACCAAAAGTACAAGTACCATAGAATTAAGGTAAACAATACAAACTTATACAGGAGTAACTAGAATTATAGCACATTCTCCCCTGGTTTATTTTATTCATAATCTTTAAAATATGCAGGAGGATTGCGTTTTCTCAGCGACTGACGAATAATTTTGTTAGCCTTTTCTTCCTGGATCTGGATACTCTGATCATGGGAATTAGTTGCACTGTCTTCATGATTTTCATCATCTTGAATACTAGGTCCAACAGGATCTAAGTTATTTGGCATTGAACTAGAAGTAGTTTCTGTATTGGATAATAGATTAGTTTCAGCTTCAGAATCAGTATCAGGAATTGTAGTATATTGATTAGAATTTATTAAGCTTAAATCTCCTCTTGGGGCGAGATGTTTTATAGAAACCGTCGACTCTTTTCCATTCTTATATCGGATTAATGCATATTCAGGGTTTGCCTCTACCAATTCCACTTCATCGACGAGAGGGTCATTTTTACTTTGCCGTACATATTTTTTAAGAAAAACTGTTGTTGAAGGAATTAACCAAGAGGGTATTGATGTGCCGCTGGTTGATCGTCTTTGATAATTGAACATTCTATCACGCGGCGTGCAGTTGGTTGAGGTACACAGTAGACGCTTGATTGTTTCCGAGCTTCTTCTAAAGAACGTGATTGTATAATTGCTTTTTCTAAATTTAGTGTATTACTTTCTAATAGACGCTGACGGACTTCATTAAGTAACAGTCCACCTATAAAAGCATCGCGAATAAAATCATTTTTATTTTGTTCTGCAGTTACTAATTTAAAATCACAATTTTTAAGATTCAAGAATTCAATTTTTACTTAGTAGTTTTAGAGCTTGAACATATTGATCAAACTTTCTGTGGGCTGTTGCTTTCTTGTAGATAATAGGTGTCTAGCAAATACCTCATTAACATGTTTCACATATAGATCTTCTAAAATCTTTGTTCTCACATTCGCTAATATGTTCGTAGACGGTATGAGACATAAAATTAGTTAGAAGCCTTAGTTTTGCACTATCATCAAGTTTATTTTCTTTATCGCTCGTTTCTAAAAAAATTTTAAAAGTCTTGAACCAGTGTTTCCATTCTTTAGCCGCTGAGTCTTTATGTGAATCTGCATCAAATCGTTCAGGCCTCAAAAACTTATCCATTTATATTTCTGTTAATTAAATTGTAATGAAATAACCTTTGTCTATACTTTAGGCTTTAATTAACAGAATTGAATACATAAAAGAAATACTATGTCAGTAAGTGACAATATACCAAAAGTACAAGTACCATAGAATTAAGGTAAACAATACAAACTTATACAGGAGTAACTAGAATTATAGCACAATACCCCATGTATATTATTTATTCGCCCGGTAGCTTTTAAAATACCATTTTCCAAAATATATATTTAGCGTTTCAGTCGTTGTTGAAGTATTAACTATTAAAAAATCAAAATATGACTAATTTCTTCAAGAGCCTCGCCATGCATGCAAATGGACCCCGGAGATGAGAGAGAGGATGGGGGAAATATAAATTGTAGGGTCAAATAAGCACAATGATTAAAATTTTTGGTAAAGAAAAGTTTTTATTTTAAGAGAAATTCATAAAAAAAATTAAAAGAAATTAAAACAGTCAGTCAGCCCAGATGACGCTACAGTGTTGCCAAGTACATTTACAGTGTAGTAGTATGTTTTAGCGCCGTTTTCAAAGTCCACAAATTCTGTGAGTGACTTATTTAATACCAATCGCAAAATCAAGGAAGCGGCAGAATAAAAATATTGTACAAGTAAATGTTTTTATGTACATAAGAGTTTTTGTCGCTACTGTTACAGTGAAATTAAGAAGCGACGTTGTCATAGAAGCCGCGATAAGCTAAATACATTTAAAATAGCACGGCGATTCCGATACTGGTATTCTGATCGCGTAGAAAATAAATGCGGCAACACACAGAGACCGAATTCACAACTTGAAGGATTTGAAAATAAGCGTGCCCGCAGAGTTTTCGCACTGCTTGATGAATTTCTATTTATTATTAATTCACGAATATATTTTTAGTGAGTTTTTTTAAGGTTTCGTAGCATATTGGGTCGTTCACATAGAGATTATTTAGTGCAAATATATAGTTATTAATTTTTATTTAGTGTTGTTAACTGTCTTTCATTGATTAAACTATATGGATATTAACGAACCTTCAACTAGTTGTCCGTCTACAAAAAGAAAATTTCTATTAACATTAAAAGAACGAATAATAGTTAAAAATGTATACCAAGGAATTCCGTAACGAAATCCTGAACTAACCACATTGGATGCTGCAGAAATATGTGGTATTTTAACAAAACTTTCCTCATCTACTTTGTTCAGGGTTTTAAAAGGCCTTTATAAAAAAAATTACGAAAGAGAATAGTCGAGGAGCTCAGACAAGAGGAAAGCCTACTAATTGAAAAGAATTAAATCATTGTATGGCGGTGAAAATATTTGGAAATAATACGAGAGAAAATTGTATTACAGCGACAAATATGGCTCAATGAAGGACACACAGTTGAGGTAGGCATTTATGGATGGAATTTCGCAGGGACTAAGAAATTCCAGTGGAAAAGGTCGTCGTCTTATAGCATGAGGTTTTAAGGGTTTATTTAAATAATTTAATATATAAAATATAGGTGACGTTCCGACGAAATTTCATCATTTATTGCTTTTTGAAATGCACACGCCACTGGAATTCATTTCCCTGACCGGAGCTCTCTATACCCTAATAATGAGTCACTGTCAGAAATTTTTGACTTGGAGTATAGGTAGTAGGTATCAATGTATCTCTAATCTCTATCTATATTTTTATATTTTTTAAATTCCCAGGGCGGGGGCAGTAGCCCTCTTCTGCCCTTCCTTGGCGACGCCCTTGACTAATTTATTATATTTTATGACGTTATAATTCAATAATTAGTAATATTTTGATATTTTAATAGCATTGGCAACTTATATATTTTTGAAAAGGGGACTTTTAGGGTTACCCAACAAACATATGCATTTTTAAAAAGGGAAAAAATAAGTCAATAAATGCAACCGTGATGCTCATTTATTTTAATTCTGACAGTCTGGAAGAATCCCAACAATTTTTGTCTGAAAAGCTGTTTTCTATTTTGCCTAATAAAATCCCTAAAAGCTGTCATAATTTAATGAAACACCCTGTACTTTGTCGTGTTAGGTGATGGTGTCTAGTATGTTTCTTTAAATATTTTTTTTTGTATCGTTAACGATATTAAAGTGCAGTTAAATAGTTAAATTTAATTTTGTATTGTTTAAAACCAGAACACTTCCAAAGATTTAAAACCAAAAGTTTTTAACAGTTGAGATTAAATGTTAATAGAAATAAAAGGCAAGAAATCGAAAATGTAGAACAGATAGTAATTAATTATTTTCTTTTAGTATTATATTATGATTCGAAAAGAAAATAAAACTGACATAAAACGAAACTCGTTAGAAAAGGAAAACGAATTGTATAAATAATAAATTTATTAATGTACAGGGACATTTTTTTAAGTGTCTTACCCGATTGGCGATTTCCCTACTAACTAAAATAAAAAAACAAATTACATATTTCTCAATGATTTTCGACAAGGAAGTCAAATTTAATGTCAAAAAATATATAGGTTCACAAATTTGACAGATACGAAGTCATTTTGAATTTTTTTAAATGGTAACCCTCATAAATAACCACACAAGTGAATTGCCATTGGCGATCCGATTTCAAGAACCTATAGTTGTTGATATTTATTTTTTTTTTACTTTTCCCAATAGTTGGCTTGAATAGACTAAAATGCATAAAATATGTTAAAGAAAATACTAATATATTTTGCTATTTTAAGTGACGGTAGTTTGTTGGAAGGGGTAAAAACAGAACCTATTGTTTAAAGCCAATCACTATAATAATAATAAATAATTATTCACTTGTTAGAGCTTGATATTAAAAATTTAATAAAATTATTTAAAAAAACATGTCCTGTTTCTTGTTGTTTAAATTATATTATATGCGGGATAACGTTTACATTAAGACACAAGTTACCAGCGAAAATTGGGGTTTTCACCGTAAAAGGTCTATTTATTAAAGGGGTGAGACACTTAAAAGACAAAATCGATAAAGGCAAAATAGGCACCCCCGTATTTCCGAAACGGCTGAAAATGAATATCAACAACTATAGGTTTTTAAAATCGGACCGCCAAGTGCAATTTACTCCTCTGATTATTTATGAGGGTTGGCATTTAAAAAAATTCAAAATGGCGTCGTATCTGTGAAATTTGTGAACCTATATATTTTTTGACATCAAATTTGGCTTCCTTGTCGAAAGTCATTGAGGAATATGTTATTTGTTTTTTATTATAGTCAGTAAGAAAATCGCCCATCAGGTGCGACACTTAAAAAAAATGTCCCTGTAGATAGGCCCTTATACAGGGGTATCATTTCAAAATTAACCACCTTAAATATATCTTGATTTAAGTTGGGGATCTTGTTCTAGTGCCTATTTTATAAGAACATTTCTTATCATTTACTATTATAATACTTTAATCTCCTAATTAAAATAAAATAATTAAAACAATTGATTGTTTCCTTAGTTCATTATAAAAAAAAATTGCTAAACAACCTAAAGTTTCTTGATATTAGCTTTAAGACATCGAGGTATTTTAATGAAGTAATAAAATTATGACATTGTTAATTGATAATGTATTGCATTGACATTGAATTATTTTATTGTGTACTTACTAGCGACATAGCAGAAGGAATAGATAAATTAATTTACATTAAACGGAATAAAAATGTAAAAAGCCACTTTTCGGCATATTATGCAGATTATGTGGAATATTGACATTGGTTTAGTTAGGTCTTACATTCGTTTTGGTTGTATTTTTGCTTTAACAAAAATTTATAATAGTTTAAGGCGATTTTAGTTGTTAATGGCAGATATAATAATAGATTTGGTATAAACTAGAAGTTTAGTTAAACTGCGTTTCTTCTTTTTCTTTTTCTGTGTTTTTTTTTTGGTGAGTTAAAACTCTATTTTTTAAACTACAGAGTTTTAACCCAGCCTATAATGGGGCATGTCAAGAAAACCAGCGGTGTGCCAATTTGTCTCTGGAGGGCCCAAGGTTTAGGGGGACCCAGCAAAGGCTTCCAAACACAGCTCGAGTAAAATAATTCCACACTTTTTTAGACAGGTATGGTCGGGAAACCGGAAAAAAATTCTGAGGGATCTCAGAGTAATTTAACAAGCCACTGAAGAAAAACAGTTTATAAGGTCTTAATTTTGTAAGATTTTTTAAATGAATCAATTAAACGTCGAAGAATCAATACTTATAGAATTGATTAAAAAATGCACATTAGATTATACATGCTAGTAACGAGAAATACTACTTACCACAGTGGATTCTGCCGCAAAATCGTACCAGCAATTGCTATTATTGACCATGTTAAAATAGTCTCGTATGGTCGGACACACATTATTGGCCTTTTTACACAGTACTGTCCTTAAAATTAACACTAAAATCGCCGGCACGATAAAAGATAACTGCATTTTTCTCCCTTTATCGGATGGACTAAAGTGACTTATGTCCTGTGTAGGTTCCTCTCTGTTTCCTCTGATTTAATTGACGTTTATGGCACAATTTTCGGTGTTTGGTATGGTGCGTGTTTAGTAAATTTTGCAATGCAATACTCCCAATGGCCGTGCAATTTCACTGATTATGGGATATGTAATGCAGATTTTATTTTAAATTTACTTTCTTCTTGCTGAGGCAGAACCTAATGCAGAAAAACAGGAGTTTTAGAAGTGCGCTTGGGCGTTTACGTTTGTGTTATAAACAACAATGTGAGGAACAGTAAGTGTGAATGGAGGAGAAGATTTATGTTAAAAGAAGAAACGAAAATTAAGGTAAATATAACAAACAAGGTTTCGCATTCAATTTTAAATGTATAAAATATAAATAAGACTTTTGTTTATTCAAGAGTAACGGTACGACAATACAAACTATACCTACGATAAAATCGTAAACGATAGAACTGAGTTTTGCTCGGAAAACAATCGTCCGGAAGATAAACGCGCTTTTTCACTCTATTTACTCCTTGTTTACTTATTCGCTGGCTATAGGAAATAAGAGTAATGATATCGCGATGGGAAATTGGATATATTCCAGATTTTGGGATATCAGAGTATAAGGTTTTGCGGTGTGAACTTGCTGTCTTATAATTTATACGTACAGAAATGTTTGAGAGAAATAATTCAATTCAAACTAACCAAAGATTTTTTTTTATTATTTGTTCCTCGTGACCTGAAAATGCAATTTTTCTCCAAATGACATTAAAAGCGGATTTTTAATGACACTTGACGCACTTTAATGCTTTAAAGGTGTATTTTTACTGCCTAATCAGAGAAAGTGGTCTTTATCTGCCTAGGCAGAAAAAGTTCGTTGCTATGCAACGTTCCAGGTAATAATTAAATCAAACTGGTAATTAAAATCAATGACAATGACATTAGGTAAACAGAAAATGATGGAGTTTTAAAAAAACAATTACATAAAACTAGTTTTATTACATTACAACTACAAACTACAACAGGAGATTAGGCAATTAGGCATAAACTTATCCTCACTTTTAATTAGATCCATTTCGAACCGTTACTAGACAATTTTTAAAATTGACAATGACCTTAAAGTAAACACAAACAATTTAACAAGCATCAACAGCGGTAAATATAGTAAAGAAGAGCCAGTTACCGTTGTTAAAATAATTTAATTATTTGGATATTGATAATGAAACGCAAGTAATAAATTTTATTTCTGACCGTTATATTATTAGCTTATAACGTCTTAGTTACGCGGGAATTATAAGGGTCATAACTCCCTTGGGATATTAAGAAAAATTTGACATAAAATCAAACGATTGACATCTAATGTCAATTTGATTGTCATCTATTGGAACATTTATTCCACTTTAAAAATGAACAAAATGTTACTAAAATCGGTCAGAAATAAAATTATCTATGTATCACTGGAATTATAAGGGTCTCAATTACCTCGGGCAATTGCTGTCCCTCGGGCCAAAGGCCCTCGGGACGTAAACTTTGCCCTCGGTAATTAAGACCATTATAATTCCCTAGATACATAAATAACTATAAAAAAAGACGATTTTGCGTGAAATTAGCCGAGGTTACCAGTACGGCAACAACATGGTCAATAAATGTCTGATGATAGGTAACAAGGTATCGATTCTTCCTCAAGGGCCAGGAGCTTCTTAGTACCAGTTAATACTAAAATATAAATCAAATGATTTCCCAAGAGAAGAGAAGGAAGAAAAAAAAAAGAGAAAATAACCGACAATTTTAAAGAATCCAAAATTACAATCAAAAGATTAATAGCATGGCTCAGTGTACCCGAATTTTAAAAGCACACACATGTAATATATATTATATTCATAAAAAATACAACACAAAGTATATCAATCCTTATTAAAAAAATTAAATATATGAAGTTTCACTCACGAGAGAAGTAGAATTTCAAGAAAAATTGAGTTTTTATATAGGTTATATAGGCATATTACTATACCAGGTACGTGATATACAAGGGGCCTCATAAGGTGTTTACTTGTAGGATATGTTTAAAGAAAGGGTGTAGAAGTTAGTAATAAATTCAAGGGAAGGGTTGCTACATCGGATCAACCAAGCATTTCAAGACTTAGATTTAAAAGTGCAGTCAACAAGCGCATTTTGAATTTTTTGGAAGTAAACGGACAGTATTTTGAGGATTTATCTTAATATGCAATTGATTAAATCAGTCGTTTAGCACGCAAAATCCCATAACCCAGGTTAAAAAAAATTCACCGATACCTTGTAATTGCACTGCTTTTTATCGCGTTAAATCTATAATATACTCTCACATTTCACTTACTCCGATCACGCACTTTTCACCATTTATCAACATGTAACTATTGATTGTAGGTACACAAAACTAAATAATGATAGAACTTTCGATTTTCTAGACTTATGTTAAGCAGCTAAATGAGTAATAATAATTAATCGATTCAAACATTAACAAAGTCTAAGTTTCATTGTTTAAGGACATCATTAGTATTTAAAAACCAATTATAGGTACTTGCAGTAATTATAATGCAAGTACGTTGTTAGTATTCTTCTTGTGTTTAGCCTAGCGTCATTATAGTGTCGTTTAGTAATACTAATGTTTATAATGTAATAATAATACTGAGACGATACGGCACAGGAGAGCGTCCTCGTCCCATATACCGTGCGAGCAAGAATTATTTTCATTTAAGAGGGTTTGGACTAAAAAACGTAGAGCTTGGTTCAGATCACAATTATGACGGGACGATATATCTAACCAAGGTGTTAAATTCATATTATGACATGATATGCCAAACTGAGTTGTAAAATAAGTAAACAAATACGAATTTATTTTTGTTGTTTACGAAATTTAGAAATTACAATATTGAGAAAGGAAAATAAAAATCATAGAACTTGCTGAAATTGGTCACTGCCATGCTGCAAGCATAAATTCACACGTTTGTTCATATTTTCCAAAGCCTTTACCAGCATCTCTGGATGAATGTTGCCACATTCTTGGATAATCCTTTCTTGTAACTGTTCTAAGTTTTCAACTGGTGTTTTAAAAATATCGTTCTTCAAATGAGAAAAAATCTAGTAATCCATAACCGTCAAACAAGGTGATCTGGGGGGAATTCAATGTCTGTTCGAAACTGATCAATCTGTTATCGAAAAAAAATGCGAAAGTAGTTAATAGTTTCGGCGAATATATGGGAGGTTTTACCGTTCTGTTGAAAATAACCAAAACGTAGTTCATTGTCAAGTAATTGCTCTACAAATAATGCATTCAAAATATTGCCCCTATACCGCTGTGCTGTAACTGTGTCATGGAAAAAAAATAGGACTAGCAATCCTTTACGTTCACTTTATTATATTAAAAAAAAATTCCATCAAACAATTCATTCATTTCATATTTTAATATTTATAAAAACATTTATAGAAAACTAATTAAAAAAGCAAAGGAAAATTATTTTGATTATTTACCTCATCCATTATAAAAGCGGGTTGATTTTCACCTGATTATTCAGCGATAATCTCCCGCTCTCCGGTGAAAATCACCTTTGTCAAAAGTGAAAATCTCACCCGTCAGAAATCCAGCGACTATTTCCCTCATATACTGTAACTACAATGCGCTTTTCACTTGATTTTCGGTGAAAATCAGCCCTCGGTCGCGATTGAGCTGATAATTCACCTCACTTTTATTGAACCAATCAAAACGCTCATTTTCATAGCAACCACCTTGGTAACGGTCGTCTTACCCGATAAGACTACCGCTAGCTCGAAAAGACGCTTTCGAAAAGACGCTTGTAGCTTTTTTACTTAAATAAAAAATTAGTAACACCTCTAACTTGTATATTTACCTTTATCAGACGGCCTTCATTTTTATGTTCAGTAAATTATCCAATAAAATACACCTCTAGAGGCGGTTTCTTATCTTCATACCTTCGTTTTTCACTCGAAACTCGATTTTCCAAGAAAATTTTCACTCAATGTAATTTTTACTTATAATCAAAGATAAGACCCTCGAGCTAAAGCTCGGTATTACCGATAAGACGCCTCCTCTATCGGTATATTACCGTTGAAAATTGCACTCTTCTGGTTTTTCATTGTTGGTTACCTACGAGAATAACCGTCACTGTCACAACAAGTTGAAATTTCTGCTTTGACAATTTCGCGTCAATTTATCAAAATGATTCAGGAAATAGTCTAAAAAATATATTTCGTGCATGTAAAATGGCTTGATAATCATGCACTCAGATTTGTTGCCCTAAAGAAACAGCTTGAATGCATTTTTATTGTTATTTACCAAAAAGTGCCCGACCTAAGGGAGGGCACTTTATAAGGTAAATGCACTTAACATATTACTATTGATAATCTCCCGCTCTCCGGTGAAAATCACCCTTGTCAAAAGTGAAAATCTCACCCGTCAGAAATCGTTAGTTTTTTATTTGGTAAATAATCTTCAAAATACATTTCGGGATTGGGAAATAATCAATAGTAATATGTTAAGTGCAAGTAAAATTGCTGAAAATCATGCATGAAGATTTGTTGCCCTAGAAACAGCTTGAATGCATTTTTATTGTTATTTACCAAAAAGTGCCCTCCCTTCGGTCGGGCACTTTTTAAGGTAAATAACAATAAAAATGCATGAAAGCTGTTTCTTTAGGGCAAGAAATCTGAGTGCATGATTATCAAGCCATTTTACATGCACGAAATATATTTTTTAGACTATTTCCTGAATCATTTTGATAAATTGACGCGAAATTGTCAAAGCAGAAATTTCAACTTGTTGTGACAGTGACGGTTATTCTCGTAGGTAACCAACAATGAAAAACCAGAGTGCAATTTTCAGCTCAATCGCGACCGAGGGCTGATTTTCACCGAAAATCAAGTGAAAAGCGCATTGTAGTTACAGTATATGAGGGAAATAGTCAGAAAATCATTCTCAGATTTTTTGCCATTAGGAAATCGCTCTCGGGCAAGCTCTCGAGCGATTTCCACGGCAAAAAATCTTCGGAATGATTTTCGATAATTTCCCTATCCCTTAATATATTACTACAGAAAATCGTATTAGTAAATCATTAAATCCACGAAAAGAATGTTGGAAAATTATTAATGATTTGAGAGGGAAAAACAACATAATACCTATAAATACTTCATTATCTTCTGACGAGCTGAACGATTTAACTGTTCCATTGCTTTAAATCTTTCTGAAAATATTCATCGATCCACTTTCGTACATAAAGAATTTTAAAATTAAGGATACATTTTTCTTTAGTCCAACCGATGTTTAAGAAATAAAATTAATCATTTTGGAGATAAAAAATAAAAATTCTGCTGGATGGGATAATTTATCAATAAACATTTTTGCACAACTATCTATTCCTGCTTTAGAAGGTTTAGCGAAGGCAATAAATGTTTCTTTTAAAAATGGAATATTTCCACAATGCCTTAAATCAGCTATTGTCATTCCAATTCATAAAGAAGGTGATTGTGAATCTGCTTCTAATTTTCGACCAATTTCTTTACTTCCAACACTTTCTAAAATTATTGAAAAACTTGTTAAAAATAAAATGATTTCTTTTTTAAATAAAAACAATATTTTAAATACAAACCAATTTGCATTTCAAAAAAATAAAAATACTAGTGATGCTATTTTTTATTTCTTGAACATTAAATTTTTAAAGGCTCCAATGGCTCAACAAATCGACGGAAACCTGTTTACGGTGTAATACGTCGATTTACGCTATTTGCGGCCATTTGGGACATATTGGCTTGGTTCGGTCCCCGTAAGATGGAAAAAAATTATTTTCTAATTTATTTCGGCTATTAAAAATTTTTTTAAGGGCATTAATATGTCACAGAATTTATTTATACCCATATACGGCCTCAAATCTCCAGTTAGGCTATTTTGGATTTAATAATAATTTTTTCCCGAATTATTTGGGTACATACATTTTTTTTAAAGGCTCCAATGGCTCAACAAATCGACGGAAACCTGTTTACGGTCTAATACGTCGATTTACGCTTTTGATTGTGTTAACCATGATATATTATTAAAGAAGCTTAAGCTTTATGGCTTTAGAGGTACATATATCATTTAAATGGTTTAAATCATACTTATCTGAAAAATCTCAAGTAGTTTGTTAAATGGAAAGAAATCAAAAAGTAATAAAATTGATTGTGGAGTACCTCAAGGTGCAGTTCTCGGTCCGTTACTATTTTTAATATATATAAATGACCTTGCGTCAATTTTTATAAATGGTAAATTTACCATATTTGCTCATGATACAACAATACTTTGGCATAGTAAATATTGTATTGAATTAATTAAAATAATTAATGAAGATTTAATAAATGGTAAAAAGTGGTGTGACTCTAATCTACTCTCATTTAATATCATTAAAACAAATATATTAACTTTTAAATGTTCACTTAATAATATAATTTTTGACAATCTCATAATTAATAACCCCAAATTTATAAAATTTTTAGGAATCTATATTACTCAAAATCTTTCTTTTAGTAAACATATCAAAAAGTTATGTAAAAGATTAGCTTCAGGATGTTATGCCCTGCGAGTACTTTCTCATGAAATGAATATGGCGATTCTTCGAAATGTTTATTTTGCTTTAATAGAATCTCTTTTGAGAAATGGAATTTGTTTCTGGGGAAATTCAAGCCAATATCTTCTAAATTCAATTTTTATTTTACAAAAAAGAGCTATCAGATATTTGTGCAAAGCTAGATCTAGAGATTCTTGTAAAACTGTATTTATCTCACATAAAAATTAACACTAACTTCCATTTTTATATTGTAAACAGTTTGTTTAATTCATAAAAAGCTTAGAAATAGTATTAATTCACATATTTATAATACAAGACAAACCTTTAATATATGTTTACCTATTCCTTCTTCAAGTCTGGTAAAAAAATCCATAATTTATGATTCTAAAAAATTTTTTAATTATCTTCCAGATTTTATTAAGAAAATAATGAAAATATCAAATCTTAAAATATCAAAAAAAATGTTAAAAATTTATTATTGGAAAAAGTTATTATACTCTGGATGAATACTTTGGTGATACTCTGTCATAATTATAATATATATATATACAGCGTGTCCAGAAACCATCTTAACATATGGGAAACTTTTTTATTTTTAACTTTACGAAAAAAAATTATTCTTCATAAAAAGTTCTGCTTGTTGATAAAATAACATTCAAATCAAAAGTTTTGAGCCAGCACATACGGGGTGTTCAGAAAGCCAATAATATTAATACCGTAAATGGAAAACTATATTTAATAATTTTAATTACAAAGTACAATAATGAAATACTACACTAAGCTTCAACATGACCACCGTTTTTTTCCATACAAACGGTTGTACGTCGTGAAAATTCCATTACTGCATTTCTAACCATCTGAGGGAAAATTTCTTGGACACATTCTCTGATAATTCTCTCTAAATGGTCTATGTTCTCGAAAGGTCTGTGGGTATACACTTTTTGTTTTAAAAATCCCCATACGAAAAAATCCAGAGGTGTTAGATCAGGTGACCTTGGTGGCCAAGCAAATTCTGATCTTCGTCCAATCCATTTCTGTGGAAATGTCCGGTTTAAGAATTCTGTCACTCTTGCAGAGCTGTGGCATGGAGCGCCGTCATGTTGGAACCAAAGTGTTTGTCTTATATTCATCGGTAGTCCATGAAAAAATTCAAATAATTCCGTGTCCAAAAAGTTCAAGTAAATTTCACCGGTAATATTTTCTCGAAAAAAGTACGGCCCTACAATTTGGTTCCTAAAAACGCCGCACCAAACATTTGTCTTGAAAGAATACTGGTCACGACACTCAATTACAAAATGGGGATTCTCATCACTCCACCACCTACAGTTTTAAGAACACACTACTCCATTTGAGGTGAACATCGCCTCATCTGAAAACAATATTTTTCTTGCGAATAGTGGGTCATCTTCTACCTCACCTTGAAACCAAGAGCAAAACAAAAATCGTGAATCAAAATCTCTAGGCTGCAGTTTGTGAAGAAATTTTGGCTTGTATGGGTAAAAATTATTTTTCCTTAAAATAACTTGGGCAGTGGACTTTGTAACGTAAACGTAGCGTGGAACAGTTTGTGAAATATTTCTCAATGAGATTTTAGGATTTTCCACGACAGCTAGCAAAACATTCAATTGGGTATCTTCGTCCGTACGCCAAACCTGATGCTTGTCAAAAAATTTATTACTTACAGATCTGGTATTTTTAAATTTATTAAAAATATCTCCAACCGTTACATGGCTAATAATTTTATTTGGATATCTTGCATTAAAAATTTGAGCAGCCTCTCTGTACGTCTTGTAGTGGTCTCCAACAATTAACACTATTTCAACTTTTTCCTCGATTGTAAATTTAAGCACCATATTTAATTAAAAGGAAACTGTCTGCCTTGCCAAATAAAATAATTAGTTGTCATGGTTTCATTTAGTTTTCCAAGGCGTGCTGGACCTACTAAACGAGAATGAGAAAAATTGCTCGCCCTTTTCTGAAAAATTCTGTGAGATAATTGATAATTAATAATTGATGATTGTATGTTACAACCATCCTAGATTACATGTAACTACAGTTAAATTTACATTGTTATTGTAGACATACGTTTCAAAAAAGACGAAATAATTTTTTCAAGGTAAATAGGCGTAATTTCACATTTGAACGTGGTTTTTAGTTCTGATCAACTTTTTTTAATAACAATTTTCGATATTATCAAAAATAAAGGTACTTTACTTTTAAGCCAAATTCATATTTTTTGACTTACCTTGTATACGCCTGGGAGAATTTAATATCTGATAGTTGCATTTTAGGTTTTAGACCATGCAGAACTTTTTATGAAGAATCACTTTTTTTCGTAAAGTCTAAAATAAAAAAGTTTCCCATATGTTAAGATGGTTTCTGGACACGCTGTATAATATTTATATATAATATTTTATTGGTAATTTAATTTAAAAAAAAAGGCTTTGTCGATAAAAATAATACTTTATGACAATAATAAAGCATATTTTGATTTGATTTTATTTGATTTTTTGGGAAACAACTAACCAGACACCAATTTTTTAAGGGTGCAATGGGGAATTTCACTACTCCACATGCGGTATAACAGATAATTGGTCTGTAAGTGACTATATCTATGATAATACCTGGGTTGTACTCATTGAAGATTATCAGGATTAGATAAACGACTGAGATGAACAATTCTTTTCTTTATTTAATGCGTAGACCACTATGTTTAATGTTAATATTTTATAACGTCATTAATAGTGGCTCAAACTTTATTTTCTTTTTTTCCTTGTACAGATTAATCTCTTCTTAAAACTTCTGTCAACTTTAAATCAGATTAACCTCTTCGGGTGACTTTGCCAACTCCTGTTAACTTCAAATATGGATGAAACCTAAAATTAAATTTTTGACAAGTCTAGCCACTAGCCAATGATTTTGAATATAATATAGCAACAATAATCAAAATTCTCTATGATCCTTCTATCAAGGAGAACTAGACTCGTGTCAGATCACCGCGTATAATCTATATAGCTATAGGTTTATAGAGAATGGGGTTCCGCTGATTTGGGGTACTACTCTCGTGTCAGGTCGCCGCGAGTAGACTCAATAGCAGGAATGGGGACAACTTTTAGATATTTACACCCTTAACCTTAAAGATCTCACCTATCAGGTTTCGAAGTTCTTGCTTTCTTCGAAGCTCGATCTTGAATGAATCAATCTCCCATCTTGTGTTTGTTTCTTAAGTTAGGAATCTCTCCTTTAACTCCTATTCGTTTTTCGTTCTCGGTTACATCTTGGAAGTTTTTGTTTTTTGGTACTATTTTATGTTGCGAGTTTTTTCTATTGTTTTGTGATTTTATTCTTCTTTTGTTTTCTGATTGTGTTTTAAAAAGTTTTTTGGTTTTCAACTTTTATTTGCTTCTTTTAGTTTTATGGTGGGAGCCAGTCCTTACGATATTTGTATTTTTGTTGTTCAGCTGAGTGTATGTGTGATGCACTATTAGTGGATTTTCAGATACGTCTGTTCTTTTGTGATAGTTTGTTATTATTTTTGTGAAAAATTCGTCGATCATCTCTACCTTCATGTCCCTGTGAAGTAAGTCTGTCGGAGTGTATCTTGGTGAGTCTGCTATTATTTTTAGTACTTTGTTTTGTAGTATTTGTGTCTTTTTTTAATCAATCAGGAAATTTCGCGCGCTTTTATAGTCGTCGGTAACTAAGCGAGTTGTTTGTTATACGAAGGGATCAAAAATATGAATATTTTAATAATGACTTCACGTCAAATAAAAGGTTAAAATAATAAATACGAGGGAAATAAGATTCCAAACAATGATTACTTAATGAAACAAATTATAAACTACCGTTTATAGTTTGTTGTGTATTCTGAGAATTCACATAACCGGTAAGGTGGAAGCAGGCTTCATCAGAAAAAAATGTCAGGTCTAATAAAACATTTCTTTTCAATAAATCTTGGTTTATATGGTACCTTGTTTATTTACCCAATGTAAATACGGTGAAGCCAAGATGTTCTTGTCTCATGAGGAGCATTTCGTAAGATGCGCAGGCGCCAAGAAAGTCAAGAATATAATTTATCACGAGAGGCAAAAAAATTCGGCTATTGGCTTCCCTCCAAATTTGGCAACGGCAATTTGTAAACAAATATTAAAGTTCTTTCAACAAACACGTTGTAGCAGATACCACGGTTGTGATTAAGCACAAGTTATATTTAATCTTTTATAACCACATGAAAAAATTTAACTCATTTTCTAAAATATGGGGCATAGCACACCATATCAACACGTTAGTTAACAACACCAACAATAAATATATTTAATTATTTTTTCAACAATTAAAGTATTATTTTTAATCTTTATATTAAAGTTAAAATTTAAAAATTTCATAAAAATTTAAAAACTCTCATAATAAAAAATCTTTCTCCTTCAAATGTTATAGCTCATTTTATTATCTTTATCCACAATGTTTCTTCACTAATCAAAATTTCACATTTATAATCAATACTTTATTTATACCTGAACATCAATACAATCAATATGTTAATATGACCTGTTCGTACACCAAGTCTTTAACTTTACATTTCCCATCCTATGGAGTTGTACTCATTAAATTGAGACAACTTACATTACATTTCCACTAAACTATATATAAGCATCCCCTGATGATGAGTGCTTAAGCATTCGAAACATGTAGGGAGCTTTTTATTTACTTTTCAATTATTAAACTGTGGATGAATAAATACTGCATTGTTTCATTTACATTAAAGTTCTTGATATATCTTGATTGATAAAAGTAAAAATATATTATAGAACATTATTAGATATTTAGCAATAATTTTATTAATGGAATTCGACAGATTGAAGTAAAAAAATTAGCACGCACTTTTCATATTATTGCTATTTGATTTCCAACAAGAAGGTTTATATTCTTCTTAATAAAACTACACTAACATGGTATTTTGCTAAAATATATTCAAGAACGGGTTGCTTATTTAAAATCTGTTGAGAATACGAATAAAACGACGAGCTGTCAAATTACGGAAGTCTACTTTTGAGGTTATGTTATGTTCTTCACATATCTATCTATAATATTATACAGGGTGTTCTGGTAGGTCTTTACAAATTGATGGATAGGTCGAGGTTTTATGGCCACCGAGGTCGAATAAATTTCGAAAGTCAATGCTTAAACGTGTAATTTCTTCGAGAACGGCTTATTTTATGGAAAGAGTAGCTTTCTTAAAGGGGAATGACCAGAGTATTTAAAAAATCAGTTTTCAGTTCTGTAAAATGACACCTGTCAAGATTTTGGCCCCTTTGGGGCTCTGTATCACCGTTAAGGGTCACTTTAGGATTTTTTTTTCTATGACAAATTGGGGTCTTACTGGATACCCTCTATAATTATTACTAGCTAGAAATTGTTATTTTTATTAAGGCTACCTTGCAGTTAAATAAAACAACGCCACGACGTGCATTTCTTTCTTCAGTTTGGCATTAAAATCTAGTTTATGAGTTATATCTTAATAAGCTTAGCTGTTCCTTATAAAGTGATATAATCAGATCGAAGCATACATAAATTGTAATAATATAGTTAGCACATACCAGTCCCTACTTGCATACAGACATTTAATTTATCAAAACCTGATCAGAAGTTATGAAACACCATATTCCATAAGTCATACAAATAGAAATGTAATTAATTAAGCATTTTGGTTTAGTGAACCTATTAAATTTTTTACCTGACACCTGATTTGGCCGCTATTGTTCTATAGAGCTATAATTTGCTCCTCTAAGACTGACCTTGCATACAAAGGTTGGGGTACAGGTAAAATGACTTTTGCAATAGGCGAATATTGGGATATAATACCAGAAACAAAACAGACAATTTTCATTTTCAGCCTAATAATCTAATCTAAATTTTGTTTTGGATTCGCATGCTCTTTGGACACGTAAGTTAGAAAGTTGAAAACTTTTCTAAAGCTCCGCCCATCAAAAGTTAGGCGACAAAAGGTGTAAAATTATTCGTGTATTAAATTATGATGGCAGTTCAGAAAACTTGGAGTACAGTTACTACAACTTTCACCGTATTGAATTATTTGCTATCCATAATAATAGGTTTTGTGTTTATTTAAGGATCGTGAGAAACCTACCCTATTGTGTCTAATTTCATATTCTTCCCCGATGTTTTAAGCTAAATCCGAAGCAAATTGCAACTCCGCAAATTATGATCCACGATGCAGTCAGAGCTCGTTAGCGATGGGGTTAAAAATTGCATTCAACATTCGACAGTAGATATAGCTGTCTCCATCTAGCGGATGCAGATGGGCGGTCCCACATTAGAAAGTACATTTCCAGTACCAATAAACAATTTATAAATTATTTTATTGTGAATTTGCGTTATGTACGCTAGATTGTGCTGCATGGCGTGATCATGAGAAGGTGTTATTTTTTACCTATTAATCAATCAAGGACCAAAAACAATTCCAAGTATTTATGTTAAAAATGCACAGGTTGTCCACTATTCCATGGTATATGGCAGCGTTTTTTAAACTGTGTTCCGCGGAACCTTGGGGTTCCGTGAAGATCATTAAGGGTTCCGCGGAACTAACGTGATTTTTTATTAATGCCTCGACGAAATTAAAAAAACAAAGAATTATCGAAAGAAATAATCGTTTATTCAAAATACTATGTGAGGACATGGAAAGTGTACATACATCTCTTCTTTTACATACTGAGGTCAGATGGTTATCTCGAGGAAAGATACTTACCCGTATTTTTGAGCTAAGAGACGAGGTGCCTGCTTTCTTTTTTGGAACACATTTTCGAATTAAAAGATAAATTATTTAAGATTGGCTTCTTAAAATTGCCTATTTAGACGACATCTTTACTAAGATCAATGAACTGAATTTAACCTTTCAGGGCAAACAAGTAAACGTATTTACTGCCCACGAGAAAATTGTTGCTTTCAAGAAAAAGATAGAATTTTGGAAAAGTTGTATGCGGTGCAACAAGTTACAAGGGGTTGAAATAGGGGAGACATTTATTATTAAGAAATTATTCGGCACCTTAGAGGTTTGAGTGAAGCTTTTAATCAGTATTTTTCAAATGAACAGCAGATTATATATCACAATGAATTGTGGATTAAAAACCCATTTATTGCCGATGCACCACCTTCGACCATGTCAGCAGAAGAATACGAAACTTTTATTGGAATGACAGCTGATTCATCGTTGCAAGAAAAATTTAAATTAATGCCGTTAGTGTTGGTTTAAAAATGAATATCCACAATTGTCGCAAAAGGCCGTGTTGACGTTACTACCATTTGCAACTACATATATTATGTGCGAAACAAGGTTCTCGCAGCTTATGTGTCTACAAAAAATAAATACCGCAACAGACTTGATGCCGAATCTGATATAAGAATTCAACTTTCATCCTTAAAGCCTAATATTAAATATATCTGCGATAATAAGAAGCAGGCCCACTCATCTCATTAAAATTGAAACTTAAGAGTTCTGCAAATACGTTATTTTATAAATCTTCGAAATAATTTTTAAATGACTTTTTGAAGCCAATAGATATTATTTGAAATAATTGTCTATATTGTTGCAAATAATCCCCTTCCAGACTGATGCATTAAAACCTTACTATTGAACCGAACCAGGGGACATTAAAAAGGGTTTCACGTATTAAAAAGATTAAGAAACGCTGGTATATATAGCAAACTCATAGATTTCTTGTACATATAAAATTAGTAATTAACTTAACTGGACCAAGGTACCAAAAGTTTTAAATAACTGAGATACAGTCACAATTTATTTAAGTCATTTCTTCGACTTCAATAAATATCTTTAGAAAAAGCAAATATCTGGGTTATGTTTTTTTTTAAGAACAAATTTAAAATTCTCTAAAATTTAATATAGATTGTAGAGCTTTCTTCTGTCTTTGTTCACCTTAAAAAGGTCACAACTTAACTAGTAGACTCTCGACTATCCGAACTAACGTGGGCTGTGCCCTAGCTCAGATAATAGGCGACTTGGATAATCCGGATTTTTTTTGTTTTTTATTTATTTTGGAATGATAAATGCCCATGCATATGTTTAAATATTTTCTTTGTAAATTGTAGTAAATATACATTCTCTGTTTATTTTGACAAACTTTGTAAAAGAACTACTAAAAAGAAAATACGAAATGAAATACATATGTACATAAGTGTACGTGACGTATGTAATAAAATAAAAAAGTTACTTTTCTACTACATTAAAATAATTGTTAATAACAGTTTGCTTTTTCTGAGAGTTTCTTTTTCTTGCTGCGACATTTTTTAATCTTTTTAAAAACATCTGAAGGCTTGGACTCGGGTTGCTGCTCCACATATAGCAAGGTTTTTTCTAAAGCAGCAACACCTTGATTAGAGATGTGCGTAACAACAAGCTCTTGCTCTTTATCTTCTTTTTCAACCAGGTCTACCTCTTGAGTTTGTTCAGAGGCAGCTATTTCTTCTATAGACAGCTCTTGCTCATAGTCATCACTAATCTACATCTTGTTCTGTAACATCTTCACATCCTTTTAATTGTTTCATTAAATCAAACAAGGTCATCTCATTTTCATATTCGCTGGCATCTTGAGCGTCCACATATAAAATGAATGATATTCAGAAGTATTTTGAAAAAGCACTTAATGAAATCAATTTAGAGAAGCGGCGGAAATGTATAGAACGCGTAATTAAGGAAGAGCGGAAAATGTGGGAATTAGACAGTTTATAACTTTGTGATGCGCGTATGATTTTTTTAATAAGTCTGAAAAATATGACGGGAAAAATTATGCAATTTTTGTATTAAAAGTTTTTTTCTGTCACTTATATTAACCCCTGTAGGTGGGTATCCAAATATAAAAAATAACCCTGTACATAGAAAATATTCAAATAAATTATAAATGTTCGAATATAAATAAAAATATTGTGCCAACAATATTTAGTTATGTTTATCGTTTAATGCAGATTTTAGAGAAATATAGCTACTCAAACGTCGGATCCTGAAGGCACGCCTATGTCTGCCAATAGCTGGCTGATCAAAACCCATTTTCTATTGTATTTAAGCTTTTTATAGGGTAAGGTAGGCGAATAAAGAAAAAAGGGTCTGATTTCCAATATAAATAAATATTAATTATGCTTTATTACGCTCATTCTCAATCTCAAACAGAGTATAGTGTATGATTACAAATATTACTTTATTATGTGTATTTACATAAAATATAGGGCTCCGAGATAATATTTGCGTTTAAATTGTTTAGTGGGTTAATTAATTTACTTTTCATTTAAAATAATTTCTGGGAATATAGACAGCAGTTTAATTAACAAAAATATTTTTATTTAGGGTCGAACGCAATGCCTTCTAAAATCGACATTAAAATTTTTAAGAAAAAAAATGTGTCGCGCCATAAACCACAAATTTTTGACAAAAAAAAACGAAAATATCTTAAAATTTTGACACTCTGTATTTTGGTTCTTGTTTACTTTTGGACTATAGCAAGTTTTTCTGTTACATAACAAATATGTGTTTTGATCAAATGATAATTCGCATAAAAAATTCTAAAAGTTTCGTGGATACCAATTTTGAACTCATGTCTCTCTCAAGGCGGTGTTCCTGGTAAGCTCATTGTACTGTTAGTGTTAGTTAACGTCTGTCAAATGTCTTATTTGTGTTATTACCAAATCAGAGAAGAAAATACATGACCCACTCTGTATGTTAATATCATTATACTGTTATATCTCTATAATCTGTAATTAGTATTTTATAACAAAATACCTTTAATAATGACTTATCGCTATAATATATTATGCACAAATAAGTTTTCCTTTTTTCCATAAATTGTACGGCCACGCCTCAAGATTAGCCGTTTACATTCTTTTCATAAAAATCAAGGATATGTACATTGTTCCTAATAACGGCGAGTAGTAATATTTATACTAATTTCATTTCTTCAGGGAAAACTTATCGGTTGAAGGCAAAGAAAATAAAACTGCGCGGGTCTCTTTGTTTTAATTTATTAAATATCATATAGGTACGTTTTAGGTATTACATTTTCCACAATAACCTTGACTATTTTCTGAGGTAAGTATAACACAAGACTAGTTACAAAAATTGTTTCTTTTAATACTACTTATATTCCATTGCAAAACATCTTAAATTAAAATGCTTTAAAGAATTGAGGTAAAAAAATAATAATTTATTTAAAAATTCTATTATTTACAATTTAACAGCAAAAATTTCACAGTCAGTTTTTTTCTTATTTAACTTAATGTAATCTTCCCCAACCTCCACCATTGATTACGCCTCCGTGACCTAAAAAAACAATTCAAATTATTAGCAAGCCGCAACTCAGTAAAATAGTATATAGTCCAGGTGAAGCCCAAGTAAAATTTTACTATTTGAACCCTATTACACCGAGAAAATCTTTAATTAACCCTTATAGCTGGATTCTTACCTAATCCCAAACCGGCTCTACCTAATCCAATACCATGTCCAACTCCACCAAGACCGATACCAACTCCGTTCAAGCCAGCTCCATTCAAACCAACTCCGTTCAAACCAGCTCCGTTCAGACCAATTCCGTTCAAACCAAGTCCTGCTCCTCCAAGACCGATACCAGCTCCACCAAGTCCAAGTGCCAAACCGTGTCCGACATTGACGCCTACAGCAACGGGGGTGGGTATCGCTACGGGTGCAGCTACTGGTACGTCGATGCCTACTGGGGAGGGTATTGCGACTCCAACGGCCCTTGGGCGGTCAACTGGGATACCTAAAATAAATGGTTATCGTTCAAGATCGTGCAAATTTGTTGTTGACTGTTGTGTTATCGAATTACAGAATGGTCTTTCGAATAGAGGTATGTTAGAGAACTAGAGAAGTGTTCAAAGACTAGGGAGATACTTCTATTAGTGATATTTTGTCATCTGTTAAATGGGAGAACCTTTAAAACGAACGTTCAAGGCAGATAGATTTATAGACAGAACCCAGAATTTTTTAGAAATGTGGTGCTTACCGACAGGTCTGTGGATAGCGATGGGTCTTGGGATATCTACAGGTACTGGACGAGGAACATCGACTCTGTATGGTGCTGGGACGTCGATGGGAACAGCACGTGGTACATCGACTGGTCTGGAAACGGGAACGGGTACGGCGACTGCACGTGGAACGTCTACGGCGTATGGAGCGGGGACTGCTAGTCCTACAGTACGGTCGATGACTGAAGCGGAAGCTGAGGCAGTACGGATTCCGGAACCAACCAAGGCGCCGTTTCCTAGGCCGATACCGCGACCAGCGACTAAGCCAGTACCTGTAAGGAAAAATACGTATTAATATTACACATATAAAAGACTAAATTTAAGATTGTCTTACCGAGGTTTCCAAGTCCAAGACCTCCAAGACCAATACCAACTCCGTTCAAGCCAACTCCGTTCAAACCAATTCCGTTCAGACCAATTCCGTTTAAACCAAGTCCTGCACCTCCAAGGCCAATACCAGCACCACCTAATCCGACGTTGCCGACGAGACCTGCGTTACCTAGTCCAAGTCCAAGGCCAGATCCAGAAAGTCCTACCACTCCACCTGGAAGAAATGAGGAATATATCAATTTGCTGAATAAAAATAAAGATGGTAATGCTTTGTCATAACAGTAAAGTAATTTACCGTGACCAAGACCTCCATCTCCTAGGATTAAGCCTCTTTTGTCCTTGAGAACACCCTTAGCAGCGACGGCTGCTACCAAAGCAACGACCAAACAGGCCTAATAAGTAATAATAAAAAAAATAAATTACACCAATAGTTACTTTAATAAAATCTAATGTTAAATTAAAAACTAAAAAATACCATCACACATCTTCATCACATGATTTCTTATATCATTATCACAGCTACAGATTATTTTAAGTGAAAAGCACAAAACACCTTAAAATAAAAAAAAGTATTTTGTTTTTAAAAGATTTGTTGATTCTTTAATCGTTTCATTGTAACCCTTTGAAACGTAGTAAAACTTTAAAAATTTTAATTTAAAAAAACTCTTACTTGAAATGCCTTCATTGTATTTTAATAACTGAACCTAAATCGGTGAATGCGCTCTGTTTCCTTGTATTTGATATTTATATAAACCAAGGTGGTACCGGTACACCTACCCCCCTCCCGCTGTTTGTCAAGCTCTGATCTAGGAACAAATAAAATGGCGAACTTTTGAGATAATTCCTTCGTACCGATCTTATTTCAAGAAATGTTCCATTAAGAATTTAGTTGATTATTTTGAACACAAAGGCTTTTTAAGCCTGTAAAAATATTTTTTTTTATTTTAAAAACTGCATTTGATTGTTTCAAGTTCGATCTCTGGAACGCTTTGTCTAAAATCTTCATCGCGGGAACTTTTAAATTTATTAGAATACAGTCTAAATTTTGTAGTGGCTGGAAGAATAGCATTTATAAACTATTAGATTTTTATGCTCGGTTTTAAGACGTTTACATATATCCCAGCATGTTTAGGTTAGTTTAGGCTGGTATATCTGTTGCATATAGGTACTTTCTGCCTTATAACACTTCATAAATAGGTGTAGGTAATTTGGGTTGTGCTAAAAGCCATTATAAAGTTATTACGTGTATTTTAAGGCCATTAATTCGTAACATGTATATAATATAAATCTTGTTCCCGCAATGCTCATTTTACTGAGGATATAGTAACTAATTATGTTATCCAACATACTAGTTAGAAAAATATATTCAACCTAAGGGTTGTGGAGCTATTTCGCATCTAGTTTATCATACAAATACTTTAATAAATATTTTTGGTTAGATTATTAAAATCTCATTTTTCATTCTTTCATTCAATATTATAAAGGGTAGATATCCCATTAAAAATTTTAATTTTAAATAGCGGACCATGACTAACTGTCAAATATTTAGTGGGCCACATTTGGTACGTGAAATTGCCGCGTTACACTGTTAAAAATTATTAGAAGATTTAAAGACTCATTACCAAAATGGAAACATTTACAGTACAACTAACCTGTCAGTGGAGTTCGTCACCGACACCCTATTTTTTGGCGGGAGTCGATCTAAATGAAATATAGCTAGACAATAATTCCCAATCATTTATCCAAACTGACCACCCAGGACTTGACCTTTTACCCTTTTGGACTTCTTCCTCTGGGGAATTTTAAAAAGTGGGGTGACATTTTATTTCATGTTTAATGTCATTAATTACTTTTGGAAACGTAATGGAATTTTTAAAATTTGTACATGTTATGTCCTATTTATAAGCCATATTACGTCCCGTTTTTTTCAAAAGTTTTATTACCAAGACTAAAATTTTACTTTGCTTTTACCTTTAAAATGTACTCATTTATTTAGGAAATATCTTGCCTGCGGTATTATCGAGTTTTCGTGACTAGATGTCATTTTTATTTATATCTAAAGATGTAACAAGGTCCCATAATAAAGAAACATTTAATATTATTAATATTTAGACATTAAAAATTAAAACAATTAAAAATTTTGATGATCTGGACAGGACGGTGAATTTTGAACCATTTAAATTGTTTTTTAATTTTATTTTAATTCTGAGAAATGTAATGTGCTGCTTTTTACGTAAAATCTATTTTCATTTAATTACATTTGTTCCAAATATATGCACTTAAACATATGAACATTGATTGATATATCTAAATTCTTTTTTCTATCACTAACTTGAGAAATCGTCATTATTTACTCCATTTCTCTAATGAAAAGTAGAATTTCTCTACTCAGGGAAATAACGATAATGAATAATCACTTAGATAAATAATGAAAAATTGTCTGTGTAATGAAGCTAAGTTACATCCGATTTTATCATTCTAACTCACTGTTTTTTTAACACGTTATTGGTTATGAGAGATTTAACGGTGTGGAAAGAAACAGGCAAAATTGGGAAAAAGGGGAAACATTTTAAAACAAAACCGGAAACCTTAAAAGAAAATTTTTGTTACATGATACAATGTGCATATATGAGTAAAAATTACATAAATATATTTTCTTAGCTTTTAGTTTCAAAGCCTCTAATGGCTCAACAAATCGACAGAAATCTATTTACAGTATAATGAGTCGATTTACACCATTTGCGACATATAGGCTTGATTTAGTACCCCTTAGGATGGAAAAACATTCTTTTCTAAGTTATTTCGGCAAATAGAATGTTTTTCTAGAGCATTAGTAGGTCAGAAAATTTATTAAAACCCATACATGTATACGTCCTCAAAACTCACTTAAGGCTATTTTGGAAATGATAATAATTTTTTTTCGACTTATTTAGGTACATACATTTTTTCTAACGCCTCTAGTAGCTCAACAAATCGACAGAAACCTATTTACAGTCTAATAAGTCGATTTACACCATTTGCGACATATAGGCTTCGTTTAGTACCCCTTAAGATGGAAAAACATTCTTTTCTAAGTTATTTCGGCAAATAGAATTTTTTTAAAGAGCATTAGTGGGTCACAGAATTTATTTAAACCTATATACGCCCTCAAATACCGAGTCAGGCTACTTTGGATTTATTAATAATTTTTTTCCAACTTATTTGGGTACGTAAATTTTTTTTAAAGCCTCTAATGCCTCAACAAATCGACTGAAACCTATGTACAGTATATTAAGTCGATTTACACCATTTGCGACATATAGGCTTGGTTTACTACCCCTTAAAAGTATTTATAAAATTTTTTAAGTAATTTAAGTAAAAAACAAAGACCTACTATTTTATATATAACCCCTAATATCTTGTTTTAAAGTAATAAAAACAAATCATTTACTCCCTGTTAACAAAAAAAAAGTAAAAATACAAACTACAGGAAATATTATTTAACCGAAGTCAAAGCCAAAACACTTAAAGGCATTTTATCGTTAATTTCAGAGATTTTTTGGCATCAGAGAAATCATTTAATTCAGATTCTATGGCATCATATTGCTCCTCGTCATCCTGGACATCTTCAGTATCCATATCATCCTGTTCTAATAACCGAAATGGTCTAGCATTATAAACATATTTGTCATATTAATCTAATTTTAAACGAGATTGAATAGCAACAAGTTTTTGAACTTTATCTTTTGACGTCTATTTCTTTTCATTTGGATGTATGACACCATGTAACGACCAGTTTCTTTCTGACGAGGTGGAAGATGGAGGTCCATTTAAAATTCGGGAGGTAACTGGCATCAGCGGCTGCGAGGTACACAATCCCTGTCACCATATAGCAGGATAGGTGCTGCCTTTGCATTCCCATAAAGAATTCCTATTATAAAATCCTGTTCCTGTTCTAAAGTGGGCAAAATTTGCCACGACTTTCCCTACATCTAAATTTGATAAACGAGATGTTTCTGAAATAAAATCAATAGCCACCATAACTTGTCTTCATTTAAATGTTTCCTTCTAAAACAGAGGAGATTTGCCGCACAATGAATGTGTTTACCACAAAATTCTATAGGCGCTCTTCTACATGTTTTCACAAGCTTTCTCTAAGATTTCCTCTAATCGGGCCATCTTTTGCCGGATATTAATTGTTGCATCTTTAATATACTTAAAGATAAAGGGCACTTCTAATAATAGAGATTTATCTGACTATCAAATTTATTGACTATGCTGTGGTATATGTTTAAGGTTTTTCCAAAATTATCGTCTAATATAGATTTTTGAATGTTTTGGTCGACACTCAGGTGATCTAGTAATACAGTATACTGCAAAGCTTCCTTGTGTCTCAAAATAAATTAACGCGAGCACCCCATCTTGTTTTTGTGCGTACTTTTAGGGAAATTATTTTATTTTTTTGTTTTTTTCTGCCTTAGCGTTTTTAAAGGCCTATTTATAATATGCATTTTTTAATAAAAACAATTTATAAATATTATTTGATAATTTTATTTTAATTTAATATAAAGTAAGTCTAGTAATTAAAACACTTGATTCTAGTTTATGGAAAAGTTTTTTTTTTCAATTTTTCTGAGAAAAAAAATGTTTTTTTCCGATACTCAATTTTTCCGAAAATTTTAAATCTCTAGACTATTAACTAATCATATTCCGCATTGGTCAAAGTCAGTGTTAATCCAGCCAATGAAATTTCTTTCCGCACAATTTTCCAGTTAGTTTGAGCAGCTGTATTGATCAAAACAATAAAAAAGGTTCCAACATGGGGTTGAAAATTGCGCTCTCAATATCCCAGGACTCGAATTAAAAAACAATGTACTGAGGAAAATAAAGTAATACATCCAAGGCCACCTCGTATATCTGCAATCGGTCAATATACGTCTATTTCATAGATAAATCAAGTTACAACGAATAAATGTCATTAGTCATTAAAACAAACCTCATGACACCTACAACCAATCGCCTTCCATAAAATTACACATATGGCAGCCGTTATGTCTTATCCTTATTGCGTTTTCCATAAAGCTGTGGCATTATAAAAAAGCCGTGTAGGTTACCAATTGGTACGTTACATTGCATGAAAAACGTTATATTTACAGGTAAACTACATTATTTATTTATCTGAAATAAAAACGCTTAATTATATCCTGTTACCTATTTAATAAATCCTTGAGATTGTTGGAAAATTATACTCCATTTTACCGATTTGAATTTCTCGCCTTTTGTTTCTGATCGGGTATTTGTTTACGCGTACGTGGGGAGTGGACAAAAAATTCAAGGGTTATTTGAAACCCACCGCATAAACGGTAGAGGATTGTAAAAGATCATTGTCAATGCTGCATGACCCGAAAAAAATGATAATATGTGTTATTAAGCTTGAATTGAATTTATTAAAGGAATTAGGGTAAATTCTGTGCTATTTGTAGCGTGAGCTGTATACCATATTTTAGCCAACTTAACTAAAGGATCGAGGAAGTATACAATACGAATTTTTTCAAAAGCTTCCTTACTTCGAAGAAAGCATCCATAATTCTCAATAGTAATATGTTAAGTGCATGTAAAATTGCTGAAAATCATGCATGAAGGTTTGTTGCCCTAGAAACAGCTTGAATGCTCCCTTCGGTCGGGCACTTTTTGGTAAATAACAATAAAAATGCATGAAAGCTGTTTCTTTAGGGCAACAAATCTGAGTGCATGATTATCAAGCCATTTTACATGCACGAAATATATTTTTTAGACTATTTCCTGAATGAAAAACTAGTAGGTGCAGAAATATAAGACAACATTTTTATTTCAAGCAATACAAAGTATTACAATTGAAAACACAATGCTCCGAAACGAATCATTTTGATAAATTGACGCGAAATTGTCAAAGCAGAAATTTCAACTTGTTGTGACAGTGACGGTTATTCTCGTAGGTAACCAACAATGAAAAACCAGAAGAGTGCAATTTTCAGCTCAATCGCGACCGAGGGCTGATTTTCACCGAAAATCAAGTGAAAAGCGCATTGTAGTTACAGTATATGAGGGAAATAGTCAAAGGAACACGTGTAAATAAGATGAAAAAGCAATAAAACATAAAGTCTAAAAACTGTTGAGATCTTTGTGCTTTTATTGCTTTTTCGGTTTCTTTACTTTTAATTAGTCCTGAGCCTTATTTATTTATTAAGCAATTGACAGAACACAAGTTCCAATAATTAATTGCAATAAAGTAACAAAATATACCTATTCTTAATCTACATTTACTAAACCTAAATAAGAGCATGTATTACACATCATAATTCATAATTTTTATGTTAACAAGAAGTAAGGAATGTAACAATAATAAAAACAAAACAGGTCCAAAATTTTGTCAAGATATACAAGAGTAATTTGGCAAACTAGCCATCTCTAACGCTACCCTTTTTCGGAAACTTTTTATTGTGCATTCAGCAAAAAAATCAATATTACTCACTAAATTAGCAAGGGAATACATTCTATGGAGAGGAGACTTCAATCCCAAATTTGTACGAGGCCTTGGAACGACAAAGATACATCTTTTTCTATTGTTGAAATGTGGACTACAGTTCAACTTAATTCTTTCTAGCAATTGAGAGCTTTCAATTCTATTTTGTAATAATTTGTACAGAAATATCAATGAAGCAATGTTTCTTCGCGTTTCCATTGTAGTAAATTTAAATTCAGTTAGCGAGTTGTGATAATCCAGATTAAAAATATATTCACCATGTTTTTTATAATATAAAAACCTTAAAAACTTTTTCTGGACTTTTTCTACTTTATTTTTGTATATGACATAATAAGGGGACCATACTATTGCAGCATATTCTAGGATACTCCGAACGAATGAATTATAAAGAATAATTAATGTTTTTTAATTACTAAACCTAAACGAATTTCGAACAATGAACCCAAGCATTTTGTAAGCCCTATTTACAATACTAGTTACATGCTTTTCAAAACTTAGTTCTTCATCCAACAGTACACCCAAATCCTTGCTCTCTTTTTTCCTATTTAAACTTGTATTATTTATTGTATATTCTGATACAATTTTATATTTTTTCCTTGTTAAGGACATAATAAAGCATTTATTCACATTAAATGACAACTTATTTGCCAGAGACCACTCAAAAACTCTATCTATGTCACTTTGAAGAAGAGTTACGTCATCTTGTGTTTTAATTTCTTTATATAATTTGAAGTCATCTGCGAATAGTGCGCACTCCGAGTTTCGAATACTCTCCGGCAAATCATTTATCATAATTAAGAAAAATAGAGGTCCCATGTTCGATCCCTGAGGCACACCCGATCTGGTTAAAAATTCGCGCGATTCCCCACCTTCCGCCAGTATTCCTTGACAAAGCGCTGAAAAGAAACCATGGCCAAAAATTCTTTGGGAATATTAATCCATGAATTAAATCAAATTGCTTGTTATGAAAAATGTTTCCTTGATGTTGTGTACCGAGCTTTTCTTTTTATTTCCAATTTAAGATCCAGAGCATCTTGCGAAATCGATTCAATCTAGTGCCGAACTTTAAAACTGTCATTTAATATAATGATTTGCTCGACATGAATAAACATAATACATTTAATAGTTCTCTAAATAAATTGTTGTTAATGAACAAAAATGATTTTAAAAAGTTATGCTAATTGGGGAAATATATGCAAGAACGTAAGCGTGTACCTAACAACAGGGTGTTGGCTAAATTAGTATGAATAAACACATTGGAACAGGTTGACACGGATTGCGAGTTCTTTTTTATTATTACGTAAAAAAAACATTGTTTTTCGCACTTATAATTACGGACTCACGTGGCCCTAAGAAAGTAATAAAATAACCTGAACTAACCTAAACGGGTCGACATGAGATTAAAATTGAAAGACTTTAGCTGGATAGCTGATAAACCGATTAAGTTTTTTTTTCGGATTTTTTAAATTATTAGAGTTTCGTGAAAGCTCACTGGCACGGCCGGATTTCGGCGGGAGCAACAGGGATTGGAGCCCTGGCCCTCCAGAAATTCAAATTTTTTTCACGTTATTTCCGAAAAAAAAAACGAAAAAAAAATTCAAAAGCAATAACAGGAAATTTTGAACTCCGCCTATATTGTGCCAACATTAATAGTTTTTCAATCATAATATCAAAATTTTTAAATTGACAAAAATCATAATCATGTTGCGACAAAAAATCTCGGAAAATACCATTCACCAAATAAGACAAATTTCATCTATTTATACTTATGTAAATAGTAGTCAATGTATGTTACTCGATAGAAAACATTTGTACAACTTTTTTGACGTAATTGCAAGTTCATCCACAATACACCCTATTCTAGTATGCTACTCCGTTATATTCCCGTACAGAATTTCTTTTTTTTTTATTTTATTTTCGACGCTTGCTAATATACTTTCTTTTTATTCTGGTAAAACTATTCAAGAATTGCAAAAAATTATATTTTATCTTATTCTATAAATAATTATGGGACTTTATCTCCTTGTGGCCCCATGGACCTTTAAACTCGGCCCTACTACCTGACAGGAACGCTTCTGTCAAAAAAAAAGTTCCTCGGTATGTGCGGTTGAAATTGACCCAAAATAAAATAAATAAAAAATCAAGAAAAATGGCGAGGAAGAAAGCTTTACTATTCTTCAGTATTATACAGAACAAGTTTAAAATGTAATCAGTTAATTAGTATTTAAATAAAATGTAGGATTTTAACCAGCCTTGTTTTTTATTTTTTGCCAACAAACTTACATTAAATAAAACACATATTGTCCAGTTTTGACAATAAAATTTTAATGAAAAATAATTTTCAAAACTCGAAAACTTTTAAACTAAGACACAAGGTGTCTCAACTCTATTTATACGCGAAGTATCTTCTTCCCTGTCTATGCTATAAAAAAGGTTTAAAGAGAAATAGTTCTTGATTTAACTGAGAGTACATTTAAGTATAGAGGATGCCTCAAAGGTACAATGTTTAATATCAACTTTACTTTTTTATAGGACATCCTATATTTTGTGTCAAATATTGGTTCTTCGAACATTTGTCTATCAAAAATATATGCCTAAATGTCCGTTTTCGAGGTAATAACGAATACAATCTTCTGATGTGTTTATTAATTAAAATACATTTAGAATGAACATTAAATAAAAAATAACAATTATCTTATAAGAGAAGAGTTCCGTAGTGCAGAAAGTCCTCATAACTTCTACCGGAATTGCTCTGCAGGCACGTCACATTTTATTTTTTAAATACTCCAGATTGTTTGGTTTTTTAGTATGAATTACCTGCTTTAAATGTCGCTACAAATTAAAATCTAAAGGCGTTAAATCCGGTTACCTGACAAGTCCTCAATTCCCAATCCAATTTCTCCCATAATTATTATCTAAAATTCTTATACAATCCGGGAGTTGGCGGCAGAGCACCACCATGTCAACAGAGATAATAGCAATAGGTAATTATTGTTTACCTAATAGGTAAAGCCTTCCACTTTTAAAGTTTTAGAACAGTGAAGAAGATATTTCGTGTATAAATCGAGACACCCTAAATATTTTATTGTAATATCGAGTAATATATTCAGTGTTCCATATTTAAAAAATTAACTTTGTTTTGAGATTGCTTTTGACCTGACTTTTAATTTTTCTGTCTTTTAATAGATTTAAAAAACCCAAAAACTTTTGTATTGGGAATTTACTATTACTGTTTATTTATCTAAAAAGCAGAACAAAACTGTTTCCTAAAACATTTTGGTTCCTGGTATCAAAAAGTTCATCTTATTCGCCTATTGGTAAAGCATGCAGTTCAATTTAATTTCCTGTCCGGATATCGACATCTATTTTTCAAAAAAAAGTAATTTAAGGTGTTATACTCTAAACAACGCCACCAAAAGTTGCGAATGGAGAACGCATACGCGTCGTACTGTATTCCTGCAAGAAGTACTTGCACAATATTGAACTATATATTAAATAAATGAGCGCGGGAAAGAGGAGGGGGAGGCTACCTTATAATAGATAACCTCTCTGAGAATGGTACAGTTCTACCCTTGAGTGTAGATAGTGACTAAACCTAAAACAAAATGAAAACTTTGGTACGTACAGTACGTAGATTATATTTGACAATCATCTAGAAATAGTTTTTGAGCCCTATAAATCTTTGTTGTAAATAATAACTAGGTATGTACTTTTACAATTATTGTAAAAGTAAATATTTTGGTAAATTATTTTGAATATCATTAATTTAATTAATATTTAAATATTATACCAGCCTGGGGTAATTGTTTTGTGTTACGTTTGATGTGGTAGTAGCACTTGCTGCCTAATATTTGATCATCTGCTAAATAGAAACATATACTTTTTGTTTTTTATCGCTTCCACACTTTTTCTTTGTATTTAAGAAATAATATTCCAGGTTTTTGAATATTTCATTATTAGAAATTATGTTTGGAATTATAACATTTACGGAACGGCAACAAGTAACTGCCCCCTCCTAATTACAAATTCATAACAACATTCAAACTTCCTAATTTATACTTTTATTACGCTACAACTTGTCAACCTAGATCGACCCTCATAAAACCATCTGGACTTTAATTTTTTCTTTAATTAGTACTGTGATCCAGAAAAACACAATTCTTGTCATTAATAAATGAAAAAAAAACTCTTATAAAATCAATAAACTATTGGGACACATTTTAGCAATGCCAAAACTAAATCATTAATAAGCTGGATGGAAATGTTTTAAATAAATTGAAGAAAGGTCAAATTGGAATCGTTTTAATATTTCATTGCAATGTACAGAGAAGATAAAAAGTACCTGCTTATATACTTAAACTCTAAATTCTAGAATTCACCATTAAAATAAACTAGCCTCTTGCTATAATTTTTGTTAATATTGTAAGATTGTAAATAACCTAAAACAAAGTGGATACTGTCTTAAGACATACACATTATTCATAATCTTATAAGAGCTTGTTTTGCTGTCCATATACTTTACACTGCCTGTCATTTATTGTTTTTTTAGTGTTGTGCACGATGTATTTTTTTAATTTAAAAATGAGATATCTAATGTTTTTTCCTCTAAAGCACATAAGCAGATTTTTTAAAATATCTGTTTGGCTTCTATAAAAAATTATTTCTAACCTTCTATTTTTGTTGCATTCTGTGCGTATTTTAATTTATTTTTTGTACTTATTTAATTTTTGGTATGTATGTAACAACTATTTATTAATTTCATTCACTCATTCATTACATTTTTTTAAATATTTTTAGATCTGTGTTTGCTTGATTATTGGCGTGGCCCTCGCTGCAGAAAAAAAAGAAAAAACCGTAGAAAAACACGTAGAAAAAATCGTAGAGAAGAAGGTTGAGAAACGTGGACTGTCTGGATTAGGCATCGCAGGTCATGGTATCTTGGACGGAGGACTAGGATTGGGAGGCGTTGGATTGGGCAACGTGGGATTGGACAACGTTGGATTGGGACGCGTTGGATTAGGAGGCGCTGGATTAGGAGGCGTTGGATTAGGAGGCGTTGGATTGGGCGGCATTGGATTGGGCAATTTAGGCAGTGGAATTGGTATCGGAGGTGGAGGTACGACCAGTATGAATTGAAATAAATTAAATTTAATTATTCTAAGTAAAACAACTAATACTTCTATATTTAAACAGTTGTTGGGCCTGCTGTTGAATTGAGCTCTCACGCTCATACCCACACTACGATCACCAGAAACCTTGGAGTCCCTATTGCCTCCCCTGTACCCGTCGGTGTCGACAGACCCGTCGGAGTACCAGTCGGTGTAGATGTACCAATAGGAGTCGACCGTCCCGTCGGGGTACCAGTACACAGACCTTACGCTGTTCCAGTAGACAGACCCATTGCCGGTACGTACTTGTCTCAAAATAATAACAAATACAATATTGTGCATCGTCTGAAATGGCGAAGTTAATTCATTTACTGAAGTAGAGGTTGTTTTCACAAGTAATTTGGTTGATATTTTCTGGTCTTGTCTTGATCAAACACAAAAACATGGTTACCACTCTGGTACGCAAGAATCTTGCAGAAATTAAGGGAAAAACGAAATATTTAAAAAAATTGCGGGCAAAATAGGAAATTGAGACAAAAGTATTTAAACTAATATTTTTAATATTTTACGCAGTTGGAGTCGACAGACCAATAGGAATAGATGTACCCGTAGGCCACCCCATTGCCATCGACAGACCAGTGCCAGTAGGCATATCTGTACCCCAGCCCATCGGCGTACCTAGGGCGGTACCAGTAGGAGTCGCCGCACCTGTACCCGTCGGTGTAGCCATCGGCCACGGTGGACTTGGTATTGGTGGGGTTGGTCTTGGTGGAGTTGGTCTTGGTGGAGTCGGACTTGGAGGACTCGGTGGCCTTGGAGGACTTGGTGGACACGGTGGTCTTGGAGGTCTTGGGGGACACGGTCTTGGTGGACACGGTCTCGGGTTAGGTCATGGAAAACTCATCATTCACTAGATTAAGTAACTAGATTGTGTATTTCAATTATGTAATTTTTTTGGAGAGCGTACCGTGGGGACAAATTGAATGTAATGTTTTTTTATTGTAAATAAGTCCAAATAAATTATTTTTTAAATACTTTGTAGTTTATTGTGTTATTTCGACTCCCTTGTAAAAATGCATCTTATCCTTGTTGATTAAAAATAAATTATGAATTTTGCTAAATATTTTATTGTAAGTTTATTTCCAACACCTGTGTGTTTCGGTTATAAAATCAAATAACTTAATATAAACCTAAGAACTAAAAAATAAAATACATTCTAATAATACTAGATATAATATGTTATGTGATTGTTAGATACTAGAAGAAATTTAATTCTTAATAATAGTGGCTTAACCTAAAATCACATGAAGCCAGAATGACTTTCTAAAGTTTCCCAATTTTCTTCTAGAAATTAAGTCTCCTTAGATGCTGCTTTAAACTATAGACTGTCAAGATGTTGTAGACTACAATTACTGAAAATAAAGGTACAGATATAATAATACGAAAGGTATATTGACTTAAAAAAAAAACCGTATACCATAGATTGTCACAGAAAATATACAGGAATCGATAAACATTATCTATCTTCTTAAAAATTAGAAATGTCACAGTAATAGTTGCTATTACAGCATACTTGCAGCTAATAATACGTATTATTGATCAAAAATTGCACGACGGTTTAATTGACGTAACGGAGGAAGAAAAAATGTATTTTTCTATTAACGTATTATTAGTACTTTATATTTTATTACGGCATACCTAGAAAGGGTATATTCGTACCCCATACTTAATGTAATAATTTTATTTTGTTAAAAATACATGAAGGAATCCTTCGCCAAGCCATACTTTCTGCTTACTTTAATAAAGGACTTTTATTATTTCATTAATTGATAAAAAACCGTTCTTGTCGTCTAAGGTCTTTATTACCGACTTCAAAACAACTTATTTTAATATTTATGAATAATATAATACAGATACGTCATTTATGTCACGAACGCGTATCCGTAACCAATAAAAACATCTAAATAATTCAATCTTTGGCCAATATCTTTATCCAAATTTATCATTTTAATTATATGGAAAAAATCATTTGGCCACGACAATATTTTTCGAATGGGATCGAGGAAAATTAATTTTTAAACTATTTTAAGGTCCTTGAGTAATGGGAGGCACGCCCCACTTCGTATTTAACTCTCAATAAAAAAAAAATTCAAAGGAAATCAATAGCAAAACACATGCTAAAAACACACGTCATTCAAATATATATTTATTTAAAAATTTTAATCGACAGATTCCCTATTTTCTGTTGTTTTATTATTTAAAAGTAATACAAGGAATGGAAGTAGTAATCGATACTGTAAAATTTGCTTTTTACACTTTAGATATAGAAAAGTTTTATTCCGATTTATCAGTTTAAAATCAAATGCTTATTAACGCTGAAAAAGAAATGCAATTATTATCAGTTACTAATGCAACCAGAACAAAAGAACATGGTATCTAAGCAATACAATGGAAAATTGTAAAGCTCCTAATTAGCCCACTTTAGTAGGTACAGGGTCTTCCAACGAGGACTGAACAGGGGCTCATTTTTGAGCTTCCTTGTATTTAAAGAAAAATCCAAAATAGCCAATCGATGTACTTTTTCCTACAGAATTCAAAAATGAAACCAAAAATTTATTTGAACCAGAAACAAAAGAGTTACGCTATGGATAAGGTGTTTTTTAAATGGAACATAGCTTTTTTTATACGATTTTTGGAACGAGTGATTTTTTTTTGTCCGTTCTGATTAAAATATTTAATATTGTGACAGCTATTTTTATTAAATTTTAATGTTTTATCCAGTATAATTTAACTTTAACCTGTTTGAAACATACACTAGGTAATAAAGGTATAATCACCTTTCCTTCCTTCAAAGTCAAAAAATTTGACTAATTTACTATAATATTGCCGAAATGAAATATTCATTAGACGAGAGATTGCAGATTGTTATCTTGTTCTTTTTAAATACAAGGAAGCTCAAAAATGAGCCCCTGTTCAGTCCTCGTTGGAAGACCCTGTACATATTCTGGAGATTGTAAATTGCAATGGGTTGGTTTATGTTAGTTATCATTTAGTAGGAAAACCTATGAGAAAAACTAAACTTGACCTATTTGTTTAAGCAATACGCAAAGATTGATTCTCAATTTTCATTAATTTTCCTATCCTTTCTTTGAACAAACTACAATAAAACTTATCTTTTCTAGATCTAGTACCCATAAGCGTGAATGTAAGCGACTTGTTTGTCAAAGGTAGATATTTTCGCTGAAGCAATCATTTCTACATAATAATATGACAAAAGAACTTTCCATTATTATGCGCATTGAGAACGGTTTTTCATGGAATTTTGGTGAGGTAGTAGGGCTATGGGGGGACATATTTAACCATATTTTTTACATTTTACCCCTTTCTCAATTTTGGGGGGGATGGGGGGCAAGTTTGGAATTTTATATGAGATGAAGTATTTTTTTTGTTGAAATTCGATCCTACATGAAAAACTACGTATGCTTTTAAAAAAAAATTAACTTGCCCCTCTGGTTACGGAATTATGATTAATTAAAATTTGATTCAATGATTAAATAAATAAATAAATTTTACCAATAATCAACTTATTTCGGAATTAATATGCGTTTCTATGAAAGTTGAAAATGTTTTAATAATTATTTGCCAGTTTATTGCTCAATCATGAAAGCGAATTTTATTGAACAAGTTGATATATTGTTAATTTTGTGGAATGTAGAAAACTGCTAGTGTGGGCAACCCGAGATCTCACATGGCATTAAAAAGACTGAAAACCAGATATCGGCAGCTTGCTAGAGATGCTGTAATGAGTCAAAAATCAGTTATAACCATATTGTACTTGTACATGTTTCATCCATACCATATTACGCTGTATGGGCAAGACTTTAAAAATCGCGTTATCTGTTGCAATTGGGTCACAAGCCAAATACAAGAAAATATTAGGTTCTTGAAAAATGTTATATTTTCTGACGAAGCCTCTTTCCATAATTGTGGGCAGGTGGGATTTTAAGTTATTTCCCATTGTTAGATATTTAATTACTTATTTTTGTTTGGTTGTTTTTCTTAAGGTAAACAGACACAATATGCCTGGGTGCCGAAAAATCCCCACTAAATGAGAACTCTTCTAAATCAACATTCCTGGTCAATCCCACGAGCATAGTAAAACTTAGTGTAAATAAAATAAAAGATGCATGTTATGTTATATATTGAATAATTTCTTTAAATATGGTATCTTTCCACAGCAATTAAAGCTATTCGTAATTAAACCTCTATATAATGGCGATCCTGGATTGTTAGAAAATTACAGACTAATAAGTTTGTTACCTAGTTCTTTGACAGTATTTGAATTAGCACTGAGTGTTAACCTTTTTCAAAGAATGTCAGTTATTTAACTTCAATCAACATGGATATCTGAGGGGTAGGTCAACGCACACAGCAGTTTTTCAATTTACGCAAAGAATACAGGGGGTTTTGAAAGATAACAGGCTTGCTGCGGGGTTATTCCTAGATCTCTCGAAGGCATATGACTGCCTAAATCTTATCGAGACGCTAGGGAGTCCGCGGAAACGCTGTGAGATGATTTGAATTATGTCTCAGATCGGCATCAAAAAGTCATAATATATCAAAACGGCAATAATTTTAAATCAACAAACAGAGTAATCACCCCGCAAAGCAGTATAATAGGCCCAATTCTGTTCCTAATTTATTTTAAGGACCTGAGCTCAATAATTGACAATAAAGATCAAGCGATTACAAGTTTTGTGGATGACACTAACTTTCTAACCGGGAAGAGGGAAACTCAAGAATTGGTCGAGGATAGCAACAATTTATTTTTAAAAGCAAAACAGTGGTTTTTAAGTAAACAAACTGGTTGTAAATGATGAAAAAAAACGAATATGATAATTATTAGACAGATAAAACAACTAAAGAAAGACCATCTAACATTTCTGTGAACAATATAGAGGTGAAAACAGTACCACATACCAAATTCCTGGGCATTATTATCGATGAATTTTTGCAGTGATCTCCACATATTGAGATATTCTCAAAAAACTAAATGAAATTTGTTATGCCAGAAGACTTATAAGTAAATTATTTTATTGAACAGGTTCTTAGGGTTGTGTACTATGCAAACTTTGAGGCTTTAATGCGATATGGACTCATTTTCGTCTGGTGTGAAATTATCGGGATAAAGTTATTGGTCCGCATTTTTTGAAGGGCATTGAAATGGAGAAATGTACACATATTTTTAAGAAACCAATTACCCCAAATATTAAACCAATACATAAATCTTAATATGTGGTTTTAGCAGAACGGGGCTCCACCCCATTCGGCAGTACAGGCCCCTAACTATTTAAATTAAATATTTGAAAACAGGTGGATTGGGCCAGCTGGTCCGGTCTACTGGCCTGCTCGGTCCCCAGATTTAACCCCCTTGGACTTTTTCTTGTGTGGCTTTATAAAGGACTTCAGATGATATGGTGCCAGCTTATTAGTGACACCTGAAATGTTTGAGCGTGTACGAAATTCATTGAGAAAAAGAGCGATAAAGTGTTTGGAAGTTAAAGGGGGACATTTTGAACAACTTTTCAAGCATAAACCTAGCAACAAGCATGTGAGTTATTTATTTACTTCAATACCATAATTAACATAATTCAGTAACCAGGGGAGTAACACTTCTAAATAGGACGGTTATTATTATCCGCTTAACACTCTTAATCTCAGTTGCGACCTTATCGAAGTCTACTATACTTACAGGATACGCTACAACTTGTCAAAATATGTCCTACGATGAATGGCGGGTTGTTATCTCCCGCATGGTGGATGATTGCGATAAGGGTTCCCACGATGTAGATAATTAATGCTACAGGATTCAGGACCAACCACGGCATAAGCAGAGATGGACGATTCTATAAAAGTAAATAAAGAAAACGGGTATATTATCAGTAGAAGAAAAGAAAATGCTGTCGTTGCATGGAAAAACACTTAAAACTTACTGTTTCTGCTCCGAAAATCAACAAAATAGACGTGAGGCACTGGAGGGCACTGGTCACAGCAATAATTGTCAGTATAATTCTAAGAGCTAAAAATACAAAGAAATTATCAAAAGTTCCTTATAACTGTGCGAACGAAAAATACAGGGTGGCGCACCGAAAACTTTCCACCCAGGTTTATTTTCTTGTTAATGAATAAATCGAAATTCGCTCGAACACGGGAACCTTAGTTCTAAGGGGGACATATTTTTTTGCTATTTTCAACCCCCCGCCCCTGCTTGAACCTCTACGACGGGGTGGCTTTCACACTTTCACCCTTAAAATCCGAAATGAAAAGGGGGGGGGGGGGTCGAGTTATTTTAAAGGGAATTCAATTGCCTTCCCAACGCGACCTTGCTCGTTTAAATCGAGTGAATGTTCCTGAGAAATAGGGCTAGAAAGAAAAGAAAATATAAAAGTAATAAAATTTGTTACCGATTGTATATCAATCAAGTAAATGTTGAAAATGTCCACCTCCAACCTCCATGCAATTGTTAAGGCACTGTTCAAAATGTTTGCGAACAATATGGAGCATTGCGGGAGTTATTTGTCGGCACTCGTACACTATTCGTTGTCGCTAGTCTTCCAAAGAATTGGGTTGGGTTGCATAATTTCTAGACTTTAAATGTCCCCACAAAAGAAAGTCCAGTGGCGTCAAATCAGGAGATCTTGCAGGCCATTTAATAGGACCTCTTCTTCCAATCCATTTTCCTGGAAAATTTTCATCCAGTTGTCTGTCTAACAGGGAACGCTTAATGCGGGGGTGCTCCGTCTTGCTAAAAGTAAATATTTTCTGGCCGATAACGGTCATTTTCTTCTATGGCATTCGTTAAAGCAGGGTTAATAGTGGTTTCCAACAGGTTCAGGTACTTTTTACCTGTTAAATTTCCAGGTATAAAATACGGCCCAATAATACGGTCCCCAAAAATTCCAGCCCACACATTTAATTTTTCGGGATGTTGAGTACCTATGCACTTTTCTAAAAATTCTAGGGTTGGAATCCGACCAATACCTGCAATTCTGTCGATTGACAGTACCGTAAAGAAAAAATACTGCATTAATCGGAGAAACAAATATTAAAAATAAATTGTGGAATGCGAATGATCATTTCACTAATTAACTCGAAGAATTGCTAACGGCGATCGTCATCGTCTTCATTAAGTTCATGAACCAGTTTTATTTTTATAGGGATGGAACTTATGCGTTTTTAAAGTACGCTAAATCGTTCTACGCGAAACACCCGATACATCTGAGACTTTCCCCGTGCTAAGTGTGGGATCGATGGCAATATGACCCAAAACTGCAACTTCTACAGCTTCATTTCTTACAGGATTTTCAACAATCCTTTTTTCGTTTAGCACTGATCCTGTTTCACAAAATTTTGCCACTAATTGAAGCACGTAAGTATGAGACAAGTGTGCATTTAGATGGAATTCATTATAAGACAGCAGCTAGAGTATACGTCATTTTAATTCGTTATTGAACACACTTAAATGCAAAGCAAAATGAAATTTTATTCTTAATATAAATTTGATCGATGCCAAAAACAAATGGAGTTTTTTCGACTGAACAAGTGAAATTCCAAATCCCTTTTGTTGAGATAGTATCCTTTTTTGCGTATTTTTTACCATTTATTTATTTACATTTAGGCACAAATTTGTTTACCATTAAATTTCTCGAAAGGTACTCAGCCAAATTTAAGGGGGAAGGTTCCGTTGGAAAGACAATTTAATTCCTTTTAAAATAAGCTATCGCTCGACCTTCCTTTTCATTTAAGATTTTAAGGGTGAAAGCCACCCCGTCGTAGGGGTTCAAGCAGGAGGGGTGAAAATAGCAAAAAGATATATCCCCCTGAGAACTAAGTTCAAGCGAATTTTGATTTATTTATTGACAAGAAAATAAATCTGGGTGGAAAGTTTTCGGTGCGCCACCCTGTATAATACAGCTAATCACAATCTAATTGCGTATTAACCGACTGTTCTTTTATCTCATCGTTTAGATTGGGCATGAATTTATTGGCCAGACTTGTAGTATACTAAACGTCATTTATGTACTGAAATAAAATTAAAAATGCTTACACTGTAGCTTTGGTACGATAGATGGATCAGACATTTCGATCAATTCGTGAGGATGCTCAGCGTAGGCTGCGCTCAAAATAAGACACATAAAGGCGAAAATGCTTTGCACTACTCCTATTATGATGGTTCCGTGTTTGAGGCTGAATCCGCAGCAGTTTGTCATTTCCGGAGCACCCATGTCGATACTAGAAGCAAATATATTGAATCTGAACTAGCTGAAATTGATTAAAATTCATATATTATTTTAACCATCATATGTATTTTCAAGCATTTTATTTGTATCTATTACCATATTATCTACGGTAATCTACATGGTTCAATAGTTGAATCGAATACTTTCTAAATATTGCAAGGGAACACAGCAGGGTGACGTAAGCTATTAATTATTACCAACTTTGGCGTTAAGTTCCTGGCTTCTTGTAATTATAAAAGTTTAAAGTTTTTAATTAGAAAACAGTTTATTGTGTAACTACCTATAGTGACATAAGATGAGACTTGCCATATTTTTCCTGTCTTTTCCATGAAATAAATTACCTATTCTTCAATAAGCTCTAGCGTTATTATATAAATATACCGGATTAAATTTTATTGTAAATAGTTTCGGGCAATCACCAAAATAACAAGGAAGCCTAGCCACAAAGCCCATGATGTTTTATAATATCATTCAATTTAAGTCAAACATATAGTTAATTAATTTGTATTTTTAGGAAATTTTACTAATATAATACGATTGCTTACCTTAACTGTAACAACTACTACACCAAGAGTTTTATAAATTCAGCCAACTTAAAACAAAAATTAATAGGCTCTTCCCAGACGGCGGAATTATACCATCATACTGTTATTCTTCACATATATAATAACCATCGTACCACAACAATCACAACATAAATTTCGTCATGCGTGAATAAAGTTACGACATGACTGGCTATTCTCTTTTTTTATTTAACAAAGCTCTTAGTTTTTGAAAACATTTTCATCTGATAATCATCATAGTATCAAAGTCAATGGAGCAAACAGTTTTTGAGAAAAAATTATGGTTCTGGCGCATCAATGAATGCACCTTAAAAAAAAACAAGTTTGCGATGAATCTGTAACAAAATCAACCTTTAAACCATAGATTTCTCTTTACGATCCGAAGAACGTATGTCTTAGTTGAAACTATGGTTTGATTTGCTTTAATACATAAATCCTTGAAAATCTCGATGTGCTTGACGATTATTTATATTTGTATGCATTGTTTAAAAATGTGCTGATGTTGGAAATGAAACTATTCAAATGATTGTTGAATGGATTAATTAATTAAAATTACTGGATTATTGTTGTATGTTTCATCAATTACAGGAACGTTTATTTATTTAAAAATTATGGAGAAATTACGAAGTAATTTTAATTGGCTAATGATCCAGAGAAATTTTTTATTTTTCTTTATAATTCAATCAAATCAAAATCAGTTTCTGAATAACCCTAAAACGTATACTATTATTCGAAGAAAAAGGCAAGAAACCAAGAAACACTATACAAACCCTCAGAACTAAATGTGAAAATACAGGATCATTGGATATAAGGGCTGGAAGTGGCAGAAGAAAATTTTCAAAGGAAAATCTAGATAATAATATATAATACATGACTTCAAAATTAAATATAAAACAGATCATTCAAATATTAAAAAAAAAAGCATTGGTTTAATATTTTAAAGCGGCACCATTTTTTTCCACTAATAAGTTTAAAAGTCTGAGCATTGATTCCACCAGCATTTGGGCGTGACGAAAATTGTAGGTATTCCAGTTTTCTTCAATTTTATTCCACAAATCATCACTGTTTTGAGGATGGAAATCATTGTTCTTGTTAATTTCTTTCACGATATATCCCCAAACGTTTTGGATTGGATTGATACCAGGGCTTCTTGAGGGCCAAGGTAACAATGAAATGTTATTTTCCCGTATCCAGTCCGAAACTCTCCTTGCTGTATGGACGAGGCAGTTGTCATGCTGGTATATAAAATTTTCCTGTTGAAATATATTGTTTACCGATGGCAACATAACATTTTGAAGGACGTGTATATAAGCCTGAGTATTAAATCTTCCTCGAATTCGGTGGCATATTCCTAGCCCTCTAGAAGTCATATACCCCCATACATTAACTGAAAATCTTCCACTTGTTTTAACATGTTGGGGATATTTTTCCTCGTACCGTATATTTGGCGGCCTATACACTCTAATCGGCCCGTTATAATAAGACTGAAAAGTCTTCTCGTCGGTAAATACTACCTTTTCCCAAAAATCCATACCTTGCGGTAAATATTCCAGCGCAAACCCCATTCTTTGCTCTTTATTCATATCGGTCAAAAACGGTTTTTAGCAGCTACCTTATTTCTCAATTTCGAATTTTTCCTTATACGATTTCTCGCCGTTCTTACTGTCCCAGGAAAATTAGTTTGGTTGTGTGCTTCTACAGCCGTCTGAAATGGATTGTTTCGCAAAAAATCTATTAGATCATTATCTTGATTTTCGTTTAAAATTTTTCTTCTGCCACTTCCAGCCCTTCTTTCCAATGATCCTGTATTTTCCCATTTAGTTCTGAGGCTTTGTATAGTGCTTCTTGGTTTCCCAAATTGCTCAGCTATTCTTCGTAGAGAAACACCGTCCTCGACTAAAGCAATTATTTTCGCCTTTTCGAGTTGATTCATGTTCACAAAATTTGTTAAAATTAAATAATATAATTTTCAAATCTGATGACAACGATAACAATTTGTCAAAAAGTGAAGTGCATTTCCAGTGTGATCTAGGTATTCAAAAGACGATATTACATCAGGAAAAAATAAGTGTACGAAATTTTATTTCCGTCACTGTAGTACTTAGATTTTCAGTTAATTTTTTAGATGCGTGACGTAAAGTTGTCGGTTAATTCAACGTTTTCCATCCGATTTAGCAGCAATCCTGCACACTAAAAACGTTTTCATTATTCACGATAATTTCTTGTTTCCATCTAATAATCGTGCAATTTAAATCGTGGAACCAATGGAAAAAAGTGTACTTCCCTGTGATTATGCTCTTTTATATCCATAGACATTGGGTATTTTATTAAATTATAGACAATTCATAATGACAGAGATATAATGCATATTCATATATATTTTGCATATTATAATCAAATCATGCTTGGAACACGGCTGCTATTCAGAAAATTAAAGAACAGCTCTAATTAAACAGTTGCCTAAAGTTAATAAACTAAACTGCTGTAACTTTGAAACGCATAAGTAAAAGGTTAAGTCTATATTTCAAAAATTTCTGGGCACGCCCTTTCTTTCCACAAAATAATTTTCCTTTATTTCTGGGTTTTGGAAGAATAAGTAGTTTAATGAATTTGGTGATTAATGAAAGGAACTCCATAAAACTAAAACTATAATAATGTATTATTTTTTTTAATTATTCCAATTACAGCCGTTTGCAACAAATTGTGGTCAGAATATTTTATATATTGATGACAATGCTCGTCCCCATAAGGCCCATATTGTAACATAGGTTTTGCGAGCCAATAACATTAGACGTATGGATTGGCCCGCAAAATTTCCTGATCTTAACATAATTTCAGATAGATCACTTCATCTGTCAGTTGTGGATTATTGGATTCATTTTAATAAAACATTGTTAAAAGTACCTAAACCTTAGTTAAATGTTGTTAGTTGTTTTTATAATAAAAATTATTGTTTAAGTGTTTATTACTTTGTTGTTTTAATAACAAAATCTAGTGTTTAATATTACTTTCCATTGGTCAAGTTCAGCCTAAACAAAACAAGTTCGTAAATTGCCAGTTGAACTGTGTGTAAAACGTATTATTGGTACAGAAAATACTATACAGTATCTTATTTAACTCAGGGGCTTTTTATCTGTTATGATACTAATTACAAGCTTTTATTTAATCTCACTGGCTTAGCATTAGTTAGTTAAGATCAAATAATAATATTGCAGTCAAAATTTAAAGAAGTTCTAATTAAGCTAGAATTTTTAAATATTTCACACTCGTATAAATCTGATGACAATGTAATTATGTTATATATTATGGTTTTAAATCCAATATGGCGGACGCCCCATTACCTTTTTTCCACAACTCTATTAATATAGGTAACAAATGAAAGGGTTTGATAAAGGCACTTTGGATACTTCTGGAAGAAAAGTCGAAAATGCGATGAAGAAAACTGGAATGGATACTGAAATTATTATAGAAGAGGATAAAAGAGATTTAAATCCTGTTCCCAACAAAATTCCAATGATAGTACAAGGTAATATAAAGTCAATCCCGGTTGTTGAATCACGCTATTGTAAGAATTCTTCAAAAATAATGTACCTTCTAACTGGGTTATCAGAAAATCGCCTGTATCAAGATTATTTGAAATATTGCGAAGAAGGCCAGGTGATCCCAGTCACTTCGTCATTTTGCAAGAATATTTTTTACTAGTGGATTTAACTATGGCTTCCGCAGATCATGGCAGTCTCGATGAGAACTTTAAAGGCAAACCATTTTTTTATTTCCATGACTGTGTTGATGTTTTTTCAATTTTAGGCCAATATTGCATATGAATTTGTTTATTCCGTATACGATTTGCAAACGTTTCGGTACAAAGTATACAGGGTGTGCCATTTAAAAAAATACATTTTTCTCATTTATTCAGAAACGTTATGTCCAATTGTTTTTCTGCTTTCACCATTTTAATCAACAGAAAAATGCTACTACTTTGCTAATTTAACCGACTGTATCTTCAATAATAGAAAAGTTAGCAATGGTGCGCACTTAATTTGGTAGACCCTGTATAGACGATTCAATATTGATAATTTATTATAAAAAACAGTTAAGCGAAAATTAATTAAAATAATTTTGCTTTAGGAAACCTACCAAGGAACATACTATGCACACTGTTGAACAATTGTATCAATCCTGTCTCTCAATTGATAAAAAAAATTGATAGATTTACTATTTTCATATTAGTCAAAAAACATCATCAGTTTTGCCAAACCCTAGACACTACTAAGAATATCGACGCTAATGGTTCTGATGAATGAATGAATGATAATATAAATGCCTAAAATTTTAACATGTATTTTGTTCTGTTGGTATTCCATATTTTGTTTGTTGTTTCTTGCTATTCCTCACTTGCCTTGTTTTTTGTATTTTCGTACCTCACTGTAGGTTTTGAAAACTGTACTTGTCTATCTATAAATAGAAGCACTGATTATGCTTATGTTTCATTTTAAAATGTTTGTGTCTGTGTCTTGACAGTCACTTGTATCCTAAGATTTTTGTATTTTTTTATTGTTTCATAATGAGCATTTCAAATAAGCAATTATATTATTCGAGTAAATTTGTGATGTATGTATGTATAAACGAAATTTGAAAATTTAAACAAAAATGTAGGTAATCTTTAGATAATAGTAAATGCTAAATTTAAATTTGTGATGCGATTTTAATGTTCGTGTTTTTAAGTATGTATAACCTGAATTTATTTTGACATGTGCGAACTGTCCTAATGTATTAGCATGTAATATATGATATGATATGATATGATATGATATGATATGATATGATATGATATGATATGATATGATATGATATGATATGATATGATATGATATGATATGATATGATATGATATGATATGATATGATATGATATGATATGATATGATATGATATGATATGATATGATATGATATGATATGATATGATATGATATGATATGATATGATATGATATGATATGATATGATATGATATGATATGATATGATATGATATGATATGATATGATATGATATGATATGATATGATATGATATGATATGATATGATATGATGAAGAGATATAATAAAATGTATTTATAATAAATACGATTTTTAATAGTTGCTTTCTGAGTTTTAATGATATAATTAAGCACTTAGCTCTTTTCGTCTTTAAAAATCAAATCTGTAATGGTTTTAATTATTATAATGGTGAAGAAAGCTAAGTGCTAATTACCTATTTATCACCAATGATACAATGTTTTTTTTTTGTTTTTTCAAATCAACATCGAAATAAAGGGTTTTTTACGTCTGTGTCAAATTTTATTACATTCAGTAAATAAACAGTGTCGCTGTAAATAAAACATTGTTTTAACATAGAAAGTAAAAACTTAATTATTAATTTTCTCAAAACAGTAAGTCTGTCGCTTAGCTCTGTTATCTTCTAGAACGTACGTACAAGCAATATTAAATATTTTTTAATACTGATTTTCTCTGTAATATTAGATACGTGTTTTATAATAAACATGCGCGCCACTGAAGTAATTGCATGGATTGTACAGTGTACACTGTACACCCAGAGTGATGTTTAAAAAACCAATAGATACCTCCTCTCATCAGCGATACGTCTAAAAAGGACGACCTCTCCCCGCCACTTGTCCTGTTTATAGGATTTTGAACACTTTTATGTTCAGTGTGTCCCCACTTCTATTGGTAAAGGCTAGAATATTAAAAAAAAACTTACTGAATTACGTTTCTAGTATTAAAATAAAATAGCAATTCGGGGGTCCTCGTTTTTCTACAGTCGCCGTATCCTTTGGAAGAGTCTTTTGAATTAATTATTAATCACAAAATAATACCTATAATAATTTGCTTAATAACTTCTGCAGCGACACAGCGTCAGTAGTTCGTCGTCTTTTTCACCGAGCAATCGTTCTTTTTTCGTGACACGAACACATTACATTTTTAATTTTTTGTATCATATGAAATTACTCCTTAAAGACAAAGTCAAAAGCGTTTTGTTCGTGTTTTTTCCAAATTTGCGGGCGGCTGAATTCGCAGCGACCTCTACCAGGAAGTTCTACTGTTTTTTGAAAAAGAGAAAGGAACCTGGTAAAAAAATGCGGTTTCCCGTCAAGCTAGCTGTCGGATCGGCATGTGCGTTCATCTTTATTATTTCGGTGGGGTTCATTATGTTCCCAAAAATGATCAAGGGAAAGATTAAAAAGGTAAGTGTGATGTTTGCAGATTGACAGTAAGGTCCATTACACACAAGCGAAAACCCATATTTCAGTAAGTTTGCTCGATATAATCTCCTTATTAGGGCCAAAAGTAGAAACAGTTTTTTCATTTTTTTTTTCTTCTATAAGGGTGTACTCGTTCACTCTTTCAAATTTTTCCACGGTCTTCTGTTTACGGAGTATAAATTTACAAAAAAGTAAATTAAAGAAAAAATAAAAAGATAAGTTACTTTAAAAAAATTGGAAAACTGAAATAAAAGGAATTATTATCGTTATTATGTTGTTGCTTAATTTCCAACTGAAATTTTAATTTTCTTCTTGGAACCACATTGAGAGTGAGTCAGTGAGTCTTTTTTAAAATAGTCAATATTTAACATTTACATGCGAATTTATTGGAATATAATTAAAAAACATTATGAGATACTTGTTACTTTGCTGGGAGGGCAGAGGTTGCACAACCCTATGGTTTTTTTTTAGAGTTTTATAAACTAAATTATTTTATAATATAAAAAGAGAATGTTTGACCGACCGAAACAAAATTAAATTAAAAAAAAATACGAAAAATTTTGCAGAAACTTTTAACCTCTTTAAGGGGTCCCTAACAAATCTTTAGTATTTACAGGGCGTCTGCTAAAGGCCTAAGCAAAATAGTAGCACAAGGTCCTATAAGCCTAAAATATCACCATCTAGTCTTAGCCCAAAAGATGGATTCCGAAATACAAGATATTTTTTTTTAATTTATACAGACCTTTTGGAATTTTAATAGTGAAAATGCTTTAAATATAATATATTATAAAGGTGTTTATATGGAGAAATACGCCGCCATTTAAAACCAACATTTATATGTACAGGGTGTCTGGTTTCACTTTGCATAAATTAAATTACATAAAATTTGTAGGAAAGGACCTAAATCTTGGTGAAAAACACCCTGTATATGACTGAATATAGTTATTATATTTGAAAATAGAAATTTAAGCCCTATCAAGATATTCAGTAAAATACAGGTTGCTCCTTTAAAAAATATATCGAATAGTTTAAAATCCGCATTTGGGTTATATAATAATCCTTGTAGAAGATCCTGGCGATTTAGGTCCATTAGTTTATTTGTATGGCATACTCTGGGCGTATAGGGGAGGTTAAAATATTCTAATTTGTCAAAAAAGAGTCCTAAAGTGCTCCTTAAAGGAGATACAGAGCCCCAAAGAGGTACCCAGCGACTTTACAGAGCTGAAAATTGATTTTTTAAATACTCTGGTCATGCCTCTTTAAAAACGGTACTTTACATTTGTTTCGATAAAATAAGCCGTTTTTGAAGAAAATAATTTTTTTGTATAACACAGCATGGACTTTAGAAATTTATTTAATAATCAAGTTTATTAATATAATTCATTTAAACACAGTTACTAATCGAATAACAGCATAAATAATAACTCTCATTAAAATAATAAAATTTGTCATTATTGCATCTCAATAATGCTCACATGCATCTAACTTTTGGACAAGCACTCGGCAATTGTGTGAATGCAAGAAGAATTAATACTGATACATTTCCAAATCGAAGTGTTTCGCATAAAGAAACCATTGAAAGGGTTAACATTTCGGAAATCACTTAAACGCAAGAATCATGAAAATGTGAAAGATTTGCTTATTTCAGCAGATTGTCGAAATAGACCCTTTTTTTTTCTCGTTGTACTTGAAACAAAATTCCAAGATTGTCTCTGCCCCGGTGTCCACACTGTCAAATATCCAAGCCTCTTTTAAATTTCCCCATAAAAGAAATCCAATGGAGTCATGTCGGGCGACATCGGTGCCCATAAAATAGTCCCACCTCGACCAAACACGTCGATTACCAAAAGTATAAGATAAATGCTGAAGAACCAAATTGCTAAAATATAGCAGTGAACCGTTGTGAAATACCACATCTGATTTCTAACTTCTAAAGGCATAGTTTCTAATAAATCATTTAAGTTTTGTTGCAAGAATTGCAAATACATGGCATCATTTAATTTGCCTTCAATAAAGAACGGTTCAATGAGATAATTCCCGATAATCCTCGTACACATGTTAATAGTAGTAGTAGTAGTAACAAGATTTATTTTAGAAATACTGCTACAATATTATAAATTCTAGTTTTTTTAACAATAATTAAAACATTTAAAATTACAATTTTATGCACAAAAAATATTTTTAAATAAATTTTATCAGATATTTTGTTTTCTAAATAATGATGCTTTTAAGGATTTTTTAAATTTACTTAAGGAATTTTGTTTGTTAATTAAAGAATCTAAATTATTATATTCGTGAAGTCCTTTAAAAAAGATTGATTTATATGTCAAATTTTTTGCCACATTCCCTAAACAAAAATTTTGATTGTTTCTGGTTTGATAGTTATGATTTTTAAAGTTTTGCGTTATAAAGTCTTTTAAATGAGATGGTAATAAATTATTTTGAATTTTATAAGTAAAAATACAAACTAGGAAAAATATTAAATTTCTTATATTTAACCATTTAAGTTTATTTAACATATAATTTATCTTTGTGTATTTATCAACATTTAATATTATTCTCATCGCCTTATTTTGTAAAATTTGAAGTCTACTAAAAATTCCTTTATTTGCAGTATATAAAATTGTAGAGCAATACAAATAATGAGGTAAAATTATTGTGTTATATTATATTGTTTTTTTTTTAATAAGATTTTTACTTACTCTTTTGAAATAATTAATTTTTTTTCCAATTTTAGATATAGTGTTTTCAAAATGAACATAAAATTTTAATTTAGAATCCATTATTATCCCTAAATATTTAAAAGACTGAACTATTTCTAATTTTTGGTCATCTATAAAAATATTTATATTTTCATAATTTATATTATTTCCTATTGCCATAAATTTCGTTTTAGAAATAATTAATTTTAATTTATTTACTTTTAGCCAGTTTGATACCAATTTTAATTCAGAATTTAGACTATCTATGCAACTTAAAATATTTTTACCTTTTACGTATATTAAAGTATCATCAGCAAACATTTGAATATTAGTATTTGACAAAATATTTGGCATATCATTTATATATAAAATAAATAATAAAGGACCTAAAATACTTCCTTGTGGTACACCGATATTATTAAATTCATTTTCATTTATTTTAGTTATTTGTTGTCCAAAATTTAAATAATTTTTAAACCATTTATATACAGTACCCCTTAAACCATATTGATATAATTTATTTAATGATATATTTCTATCAATAGTCTCAAAAGCACGTTTAAAATCCAAAAATACTGCCAGAATGATTTCATTTTTGTCAACACTTCTCTTCCAATTTTCAATAATGTATTGTGCTGCTGTTTCTGTTGAATATATTTTTCTAAAACCTGCTTGAATATTTACTAAAATGTTGTTTTCTTCAATAAAATTTATTATTTGTTCATTAACTGTCTTCTCTAAAAGTTTTTCAATATTCCATAATAAATTTATCGGCCTCATTTCAGTACATTTTTTTGTATTTTTTACTTTTGGTACTGGTGTTATACCTACATGAACATTTTAAATCATCAGGTATTTCTCCATATTTCAAACTTGTATTAATTAATTTAAGTAATATATTTCCAATGCTGCCAAATGTCTCTTTCATTCTTTTTTTTTGTTAAAATTTCACCATAATTATTGATTGATTTTATATTCCAAATTTTTATTTTTAATTCTTTTATAGATAGTGCATGAAAATGTTCTATTACATTATTTGATTTACTGATTTTTTTACAAATATTTTCATTTCCATTTTCTATTTCTGCAACTATTTCTTTAATACTATTTATGTAATAGATATTTATTTTTTCTGCGATTCTTAACTGATTCGTTTATTTTCGATCCTCAAATATAATTTCTCTAATTTCACTTTTTGCTTCTGGTTTAACAAATTTTTTTAAAGTTTTCCACATTTTTTTTGAGTCATGTTTGTTTTCATCTATTTGTTCTTTATAATATTTTCTTCTCTTTTCTTGAAATGTTGACATTACGATTTCTTAAAATCCTATATTCATTCCAATCATCAATATTTTTGGTTAAAATATATTTTATACATTTGATCCCTATCTTTTCTCGCTTTCAAAATATGTTTATTAAACCATGGGGTCATATGATTTCCATGGGTGATTTTCTTTTCAATTTTCACTTTGTTTATACAGTTTTTTATATTGTCCATAATTTTTTTAAACAAAATATTTATATTTAAGTTATCAAATATCCATACACATAAAGAAAGTTCGTTTGACAATTTTTTGTAATCAATGGATTTCATTATTTTGCTTTCTCTTTTTATTTTAATATAATCTAATTAATTATGAACCTTTTTTGGTGCTTTGTCTGTACTGTTGCATGGAGATTTTCTCCTTGTCAGATATGCAAACTATGACAATCATCTGTGAACAAAACAATACTAGTAAAATTATGATTTTGCCTAAATGGTTGCAAAAGCCAATTTGCGTAATTGACTTGCAGGATAATCAGCGGGATAAATGGCACATATCTTTTGGAAGTTATAAGGATGTACTTACTTTATTTACTTTTAAATTTACTTTTAAATTTCCTTTATTATAACTTCTAAAGTATCTATAACCTTAGTATTAACTAGTTCCAAGGGGTCCTTATTGTCTAAACTACTCTATGTATACTTGTTCTAAGTTAAGGCTAAACCTAATCCTAAAACTGTACACATTTAACAACCAGAGCCGGAGCTCTGGGAGCCAGTGTTGGCTACGACTAGACATTTAACAATTGGAAAATAATCAACAACTTTCCGGCAGAGGGCCTTCCTCACCACGATGCGACAAAAAACTTCCTAAAATAGATTAGCGAAAAATTGCATTTTTTTTATTTCACTTGACGTTTTACCTATTTCTCTTAAGCTACGATCAATCGTTTTAAAAGTTCTTCGGTACTGTAAACGTTGATTTAGAAATGCATCAGAATACATTCTTATCTCCTCCACACAATTGCCGAGTGCTTGTTCATAATTAGATGCATATCAGCATAATCACTATAAGAATAAGTATTATGTACTCCTCAATCAATCAGACAGATTAGTAGAGAGTTGTCAATAACACATTGTTAACAAAATAAAAACGATTGGTGCTTTATTGTAGTTTTCTGATCTATTATTTCAATATCGTGTTATACGAACATTTATTTAGTATTATTGAGAAAAATGTAGAGGAGCCTTTTAAAACAGGAATGACCAGACTATTTAAAAAATCAATTTTCAGCTCTGTAAAATTACATTTGTCAAAATTTTGGCCCAACAATAGCGGTGGCAAGTCCGTTCCTGACTTCCCTGACGATGTAAGACATCTACTGTAGTAAAGTTTTATAAGTCTTTATGGTCTACACAAAATATTAAAATTTTATTAAATTATACATGTTGGTTCGAAAGTTAGAGCCGAAAAGGTAAGTCGCTGGGTACCCCATTGGGGCTCTGTATCTCCGTTAAGGGAATTTTTTTTTTCTAGGACAAATTAGGGTTATCTTGACCTCCCCTCTACGCTCCCGAGAATAGAGAATAGAGCCATATACTTACCGGACACCGTGTATACATTTTTGTCTTAAAATAGAGACGGAAGAAAATAATATTTAGTTTCAATAAGATCTTTGCAGTCACATAACCTAATTGCATACCTTCTGTTAAAAATGACAATAATTAAAAACTTTTGTTCATACAACATTAAAGATAACACTTATAAATCCATTGTATTCTCGGCATACTATTTCGCGTGTTTTGTACTTGACAAACATCCTGTAATTAACAGAAAAACTCCGAATAATTATATAGATCTGCTAACGCAAATTTGTTGATAATAGTGCTTGTTAAAAAAACGGTAGATGGGCCAACGAAAAATAATCAGTTATTCTGATAATAACTACTTATTTCTAGCCAAATATCATTTATTAAATAGAGGATATCGAAAATATATTCATTAAAAACGCTTTTTGTGTTTCCTAATGCTTTTGATGCTTTCTATGTCATTAACAGGCAGAGTTATTTTACGTACGTTGTTCGTACTCTGCAAATTATATTTAAAAAATACATTAACATTGATTTAACTAGGTCAAATGCCCTAAAACAGTCTCAAATTCATTTCAGATGGTAAATTTAGGACCAACGAATGACCTCAGGCAAATGTTCGTCAAAGTCCCGTTTGGATTGGATTTTAACATCTATATTTTCTCCGTGTTAAATCCGGAGGAGGTACAGAATGGCGGTATTCCGAAATTGAAAGAATTCGGACCATTTTGTTATCAGTAAGTAGTTATTAGTTTCTATTCCAAAATCCTGAGATCCTGAACTTCAGTGAGTGATGCTAGTTTTATTATAATATGTATGTTGTATTATTAAATTTATTTTTCATCTATCAATTATTTACTTATAATACCTTAGAAACGGTTGCTATAAACATCATCATAATATCATAGGAAATATTAGCGGGCGATAAAGTTCATAATGCCCGGTGAGTTTCGTAATGCCCGGTAATTATTATGAAAGAAAATAGTGAACAAAATTTGTATTTATTTTTAACAATTTTTTTACAAAATATTATTCTGTTTTTCCTATGTTAAATGGATAATTTTTGAATTTTCCTGAGAAAGAAGCTGGACCAACTGCTACGCTAGTACTTTTCCACATTCCGTGTAGCTTAAGGGTTGCAAAGAAAGCACCACCCTCGATAAGAAGTGTGGACGAGGTTCGACGTAGGCAATGTCCTGTATATTCCTTGGCGTTTTCTAAATTAAGAAATTTTGCTATGAGTGAGGGAACACGTCCTAGTGTATTTTTACCCACAGGCATAGCTATGCATTTACCATTTCGGTTTGTAAGGAAAAATCTGCGTTCCTTAATTCCTTTTGGCCCTACTGCAAGGTACTGTCTAATCAATTTTAAGGCATTTGTTTGGTCTCCTTCGATTATAGTAAAACTTTTTGGCGTAGCAGTTTTAGTTTCTGGTACCTTGACAAGCATAAAGTTGATGTCATTTACACAGATTTTTCTAAAGCGTTTGACAGGCTCGACCATGGTATTCTGCTCAGAAAGCAGTGGCGGCTCGTCGTATAAAGCAACTGAGGCCGGGCCTCACATGTAAAATTAATAAATTATTTATTTAAATATAAAACGTTTTTTAACTAATTTCCAATCATTAAAAGTATCAAAACAATAGAACATTGAATTACCATCAAAGTTCAACATATTATCTTTTAAATTTAGCGCGCACCCCATCCAACATTAATTTTAAAAACTGAAATCGTTGCCTGACCGTATAAAAAGAAAAATGTAATCCTAAAAACTTGAGCTTCCTTTACGTCACAAACGCTATGCTCTCCAACCCGGCACCTCCACCGCATTAATTGCGCAGAACAGGAAGAATAGGCAAATTTTGTAGGCGAGTGAGGCCCACTTATTTGGGCCTATATATCGTATTATTTTTACAGTAGCTTGCAATGTCTTGCATGTTGCCAAATGTTTATTGAACAAGGACACTTATTGACTTATTTACTTATTATTTAAATGTTTTATTTTTAAAAACATAAAAAAATAAGTTAGAAATGATTGATAAATGTTTTCATTGTTCTATAAGATATTATTAATAAATATGCAATTAAATCCCAATAACAAAAAACAGATAAAAATTAAAGATTATAGGTGGGTGCCTAGTGCCTATTTGAAACTTGGCAATGTTTTATTGTTAACAGGCTCATATATATTTTCTTCTCGTAGGATCAGGTGTCGGGTTATTAGATTTAATTAGTGCCATTCGTTTATGATTGTTAACCTATCGCGATTTTAGATTTTCGAGGCAGGTCTGCGGGTTAAAATACTGACACCTAATAAATTTGTTTTCTTGTTGTGTTGGTGCACATACCGACTCCTAGAGTCGGTTGTGGTCGGTGATAGGAGGTAAGGTAAGGCAAGAGCCCTTTACATCAGGTGAGTAAGCCGATTTGCTTTTTAATTTAATAATTAATACAGTATTGCTATTGCCAAGGTCCAAGGTTTCGTTACATAAAATTATTTTTTTTATGCTTTGTGCCTATTTTAATTTAAATTATGAATCCCTCTCATGATATTGTTTTGTCTTTGCTTGAAACCCCTTTCTCGCGACGACCTGAGATAGAAAAACGGCAAATTTTGGAGAGTCGACCAACACCAAAAATAACGGCAGTTTTTAGCGAAAAGAGGGTGGGTCGGGCAAGTTCGCGATCATTTCAAACTTCATAATATGATAGTTACAAATGGCTTTGCGGGAGTTCATATAAACAAAGTTTGTATTGCTGGCCGTGTATTTTATTAGGCAGCGTAAAAAACAACTGGAGTTCAGGGGGTGGGTATTCTGATTTAAAAAAATTTTCAGTTCCAAAGAACATATTAAGAATTCGGTGGCGCTTACGAGAGTAGAGCAAAATGGAGACACAATAGCGGATGCACTGAGAGAAATTGACCCTGACCTTGCAAATTGAATATTTTTCTCGTGAAACCTAGTATTTCAAAATAATTATATTGCTGGTTGAATTCCTAACTACTCATTTTAAGCCAATGACCTTGAAATCGCGAAAAATTTTCGCCTGCGGCGCTATTTTCTAATCTCACCCCATTATACACCCACGAGTTGTTTGATTGCGGGCTAAGTAATAATTTTATAAGTTTTTTAAATTCATATCTAATTGACAGGCAAGTGTCGGTAAAGTATCGTGGTTTCGAGTCTGTCTTTATTCATGCCACCCCTGGGGTGCCACAGGGTTCAGTCCTTGGTCCCTTGTTTTTTAATATTTTTATAAATGACATCATAGATAATATTAAATCACATTCACTTCTTTATGCTGATGACTTAAAAATATTTTGCAAAGTTGACTCGCTGAGTGATTGCATTTACCTTCAAAAAGTTATTGTCTCTTTGGGTCGATGGTGCGATTCAAACAATTTACACCTTAATATAAACAAATGTTTTGCCTTATCATTTACTCCTAGAACTAACCCAACTTACTTTGCATACAGTATAAATCGGACTGTTTTGTTAAGGTGTTCTCAATTTAAAGATCTGGGTATTACTTTTGATGCAAAGTTATCTTTTGTCAATCACATCAATGAGCTAATTTTAAGCTCTTACAGAAATTTGGGCTTTATCTTGCAAAACTCTAAGGATTTTGTTAACATGAATACTCTGATTGTATTGTTTAATGCATTCGTGCGATGTAAGCTGGAATATGGGTCACTTATTTGGTACCCCGCTTATGAAGTTCATTCTAACGCGATTGAAAGAATCCAGAGACGTTTTGTTAAATTACCTTTGGTTTAAGGCGGATGGTACCTATCCGGAGATTGGCTTTTCGAATGATGTTATGTTAAGCAGATTTAACATATCCAGTTTAGTGAAACGTAGAGAATTTGCTGCAGTTTTGTTCTTGTATAACATGTTAAACGGTAAATTGGACTGTCCAGAAATATTGCCTAGAGTTAGGTTTCGAGTGCCATCCCTGCAGGCTCGCAATAATCATTCCTTTTCTTATTTACCTGTTCCTCGAACAAATTTATTATTGTATTCACCGCTCTATGTCATGTGCAATGATTATGAAAAATATAAGCACCATATTGACATATTTCTCTGTACTGTACAACAAATGAAAAAAGTTTATTTAACTGTTGGTTAATGGACTGTATATTTTTTACTTATAAGTCAATGTATCTTATCACCTACTGCTTAGTTAGGCTAGTATAGATTAGGTTAGGTTTAGTTTGGTTAGAATTTCATTGTGTATTACTTAAATAATGTTATTTGTGTTTTTTGTATGTTGCTACCCTGTAATTGGAAGTTACTGTCTGGGTAGTGTACTAAATAAATAAATAAATAAATAAATAAATAAATAACAGGCCCCTTATCCTAAATATCATCAATGGTCATTTTTACCATCTCATCCCGTCTTAGGCCGCCAAAAACTCCCACTACAAGTACCGCTTAATGCAGCAGGAAGGTATCATTCGACGCATTTTTGATAAAAGTTATAACTTCTTCACCTTCCAAAACTTTTGACTTTTTAGGAAGATATCCCTTTGATTTAAATTTTAAAAATGCATTAATGCTATTGATGGACAATATCTTGAAATATGAATGTTTTTCTTTATTATAAGTTCAGACTTCACCTGGGAATATTTTGTCCAAAGGCTATTTGGGGTATATTTTTCCGACTAAAATAAAGTAAAAAAAAAAATAACCAATTCCTGAAAGTAAGCCATCATTACTGTTTCAGTAATCACCGTAATTTGGTTTTTTACTTTCCATTGTAGAAAATTTTCATACTCCTTGTCGTACAGGGCTTCAGACTTTGCCGGTAATAAGTTTTTCTTAGCTTCTTCAGCATTTTCTAAAATATTTTGTGGAATTTCCATATTTTCGTTTATAAAACGTAAAAGACGCTTAAAATAAACAACCCTTAGCAACCGTCAAATTTATTCTATGACAACAAAGCTCACTAAATACTAAAAATTAGCGAAAATAGTTTAAAAAGAATGCAGGAGTTTAACTATTTATATTTTAAAATTAATGAAAAATATGGTATTGTATACACCACAGGCGTTACTAGACTATAATGCCCATCAATCAAAAATTGTTTTAATTATTCTAATTTCAATATCAGAGATTATAGTAAAATAAAGCTACTTTACTTGTACTAGTACAATAAAATACCACTTTATGTCCGCTAAACTATATAATAAACTGTCCGTTACTAAGGAATCGTACATCAAGATATTTCTTTCAGGCAATAAAACATATTTTGACTTTGACTTTGACTTTTGTAATTTGTAAGGCCTTTTCTAGATTAAATGATAAAAGAAATCCTTGCAAATACATTTCTTTTAATTTTGTACAGAGAATGGAAAACGAAAATAAACATAGAAGACGACGAAGCCGAGGATACGATGAGTTATAATTCCGTGGACACCTTCTATAAAACCACCGGCCCAGGCTGCAAGAGTTTGGATACGGAGGTTACTCTGCCGCATCCAATGATATTGGTATGAAGATAAAAATGATTTTTTCTACAAACGTGTTGAAACTGGAACTTTTAACACTGTCTACTAGTCTTAAAAATGTTGCCTTAACTTACTTTTACTAATGCCTTAAAATACCTACTTTCAGGCACTAGTGTTAAAAGTAAAATATCAATTTTTTTCAAAAAAACGCCAAAAAACATTTATATCTTATTTATTTACACTTATATTAATGGTGTACCATTGAAACCCAATATCATTTGAAAAATTTGAAAAATGAATTTCTTCCTCAGTTGTTCTGTTCTTCGCGGTTGAGGAGGATTGAAGAGAAACAGCAGCATATCCAGTTGATGTTGAAGCATCATCGGCTGATGTCGTTTGTACTGTAAGCAATTTTTGAGCAATAGAATTTTTATTTTCCAAGGAATCTACGATGTACCCTTCCGCAACGGTTGATGATTTCCATCCGCCATGCCGCTTAATTGCCGTCAAATTTGCTCCAGCGTAGGCAAGTAAGCTCGCAGAGGAACGGCAAAAGCAATTCCCCGTATAGAGTGTTGAATTTGGAAGTTGCAGAAATCTTGCTATAGCAGCAGGAAATTTTCCGAAGGTATTAATTCGACCGGATTTCTGGTACATTTACCTTTGACATATTTTAAGAAGAGCCGCCGATGTACGACATCTGCTGGACGAAGATCAGTATATTTTCGATAAAAATCCAAATAAAATTTTTCAACGATAATGAAATTTCGTGATACCTTGGTTTTGGTATCTAATATTTTAATAACTAATGAATTCTCCATATCTTCTACGTTGTCAAGAGTCAACTGACAAAGCTCCTCCCTGCGGCAGGCACCAAATACTCCTACAATCGTAGCTACTTTCATCAGAAGGTACTCATCATCCGGTGCGCACTTCAGAAACTGTTCAATTTGGTCTCTAGTAGAAATTTTTGATTTTTTGGCCTGGTAACCCTCTCCTTGATGCTTCAAGTAGGCAATCAATTTAAAATGTTTGCTGATATTTACGTCGTTATAACTTTGACCATTGAATAATGGGCACAAAGAGAAGATGACTTCCATGCCTTTGCCTTTTCCTCAAAATAGGTCAGGAATATGTTTTCGGAATACTTTCCAGAATCGCCTTTGTTTTCACATCATTTTATAAATTTATTATGAGCAATCTCATATCGAATTCTTAATTTTTGTGGCACAGTTAGCAGCTTCTTCTCTGTCTTTAAGTGGATCGATTTCTTGTATTCCTTGCATTTTTGGCAAATCACATCAGCCAGCGCTAGCGTTTTAATAAAACTGACAGAACCTTTCAAATTTTTCTGTAAACAAATCAAATATTGTATGCTTTTTATTGCCGTTTGTAGAAAAAGTACTGTATGATATTTGTGTTAAAAGTATTCTTAAGGCACTCTTGTGCTTCCCTCGTTCTGCAAATTTCCACATGCGTGCCTTAAAAATGTACTTTTAACACTTATATCATAAATAACTATTACGATCCCAAGTTATTATTTTCTAAAAATAGTTCAACCAAACCCAATTGAGATACCAAATAACAGTCAGCAAAAAATCGAATGCCTTCTTTTTTGGTTGGGATACAGCAATCACGCATCTCTAATAAAAATAAATAATTATTTCAGGGTATGGTCAATGCGGTGGTGCGTCAAAAACCGGGGGCTCTAACTTTGGCCAACAAAGCGATCAATTCTATCTGGTCCAATCCGAAATCGCTTTTTATAACTGTCAAAGCGAGAGAGTTACTTTTTGATGGCGTGGTGATCCACTGTGGAGTTTCGGATTTCGCTGGAAAAGCCATCTGCACCCAGTTAAAGGCCGAACCATCTCTTATCCATCTTAACGAAAACGATTTACTATTTTCTATGCTTGGAGCGGTAAGTTATCTTGATTTTTAAACGTGCCTAGTTTGGAAAAGTTGCGAATAACATTTGTGTAATATTCCACAAATATTCTTAGACGAGCCCAAAAAAATAATTAAAAAAAATTAGTTGTGGCTAGTGAAAAACTGTTTATAAATCATTTTTACCCAAGTCCTTTTATTGAAATGTATTATTATACGGTTTGGATAAAGCGCTAAAATTATGAACATGTCTCTACGGGATCCTAGTAAATAGCATGCAGGTCTTATCATGTCAGAGCTTTAACAAAGAGTTCATTCTTTGGATATGCAGCTCTTAAACAGTAAAGAGCGATATACATACGGGACATGAGAAGTCATAATGTGGGCTTGTCTATTATGGTAACACTGCAAGTAATGATATAAATATTTTACAATTATAAGGGTACTTAATGATAATTATAATAATCATTTCTTTATTTCAGATCAAGATTATAAAGAAGTATAAAAAATGAAATTATGTCATAAAAGATATACTAATATCGATCCTATATTATACAGGGTAAGTCGGGAGGAATGGGCCTAACTCTAAAGGTGTAATCTATGCATCAAAATAATAAGAAAAAGCTGAAATGTTGTTATCCAATATTCATTTGTTTTCAAGTTATAAGGCAAAAACAAAATATTGCATTATATAAGCTTTCCTGTAATAAATGTTATTATTGTTTGCTTTTGATTGTTGTGCTGTCACTATCCTATTAGTGTCAGTATAAAATGTTACATTAATTCACCGTTAACTTTCGGGTTTGTATCATTTTAATTTTATAAAATGCCACACATTCATTCACATCTCGAATACGCGGCTGAAGAATATCGTGAACGATTTCTACATGAAAGAACACCGAACAGAAAGGCCTTTATCAGAGTTTTCAACAAATTCTGCGAGACCGGAACGCTTCCAAGTGCTAATGTAACATCCGAACGAGCCATTCAACAGGATTTAGAAGAAATAGAAAATGTTCTAGCTTTAGTAGAAGAAGATGCGACGACGAGCTCACGAAGAATTGGAATTTAGTTGGGGATTCCCCAAAAAAAAGTGATCGATACGCTTCTAGAACAAGGCTTATACCCGTACCATGTACAGCGTGTACAGAATCTTCAACCTGGAGACTACGCCAAGCGTATGCAACTTTGTGAGTGGATAATTAATAATCGTCATCTATTACCGCACATACTTTTTACTGACGAAGCTACATTCACCCGTGACGGCATCAATAATAATCAAAACTCCCATGTATGGTCGGACGAAAATCATCACGCAATAGTCGAAAGTAATTTTCAACACAGGTTTTCAGCAAACGTGTGGTGCGGCATAATCGATAATAATTTAACTGGCCCTTTTCTTTAGGAAAATCGCCTTACAGGGGATCACTACTTAAGTTTTTTACAAAATGAATTGCAAGGACTACTGGAGGAGATTGTAGAAATGTATTATCAACACGACGGAGCGTCTGCTTATTTCGATCGTCGGGTCAAGCAATATTTAGACCAAAGGTTTCCAGGGGTTTGGATTGGTCGCGGTGGTCCTATTAGTTGGCCTCCTAGATCGCCAGACCTCACGCCGTTGGACTACAATTTATGGGGTTGGGTAAAAACTGAGGGTTACATAACAAAAGTAGATACTAGGGATGCATTAATTAGACGCATTAGAAATGCTGTACTCAATATTAAAGAAAGGCACGAATCAATTAGAAGATCCAGGCGCGCCCTTCGTAAACGAAGCAGGAAATGTTTGGAAGTCAATGGCGGTATTTTCGAAAATTTACTATACTAATGATTTATTTAAAACAATGTTAATGTTGGATATTTTGATTTAACAATATTATTATTTTATTTAACGCTGTAACTTAAAAACAAATGAATATTGGATAACAACATTTGAGTTTTTTCTTATTATTTTGATGCATATATTACACACTTAGAGTTAGGCCAATTCCTCCCGACTCACCCTGTATTACTTACAACTAGTGTAAAAATATTTTAAACTATAGGGTTCCAAAGTAATAAGTAATTGTAATGTGGCGATTTTTCGGTCAGTGTCAGTCGGTGTATTGGGTAGTTTAAGTCCAGTGTTCTAGTTTTGTAAATATAAGTAATTCTTAAATCCAAACATTTTCGTGCTTGAACAAGAACATTAAACATTCATGTGTAAAAATAGCATAGACTGTCATGATACCCATGTTTTCAAATACGTTTCTACAACTTTCGTTGCATTCCATTTTCTTGACAATTCTTATCACCCTCTTTTGAATTACAAAAATATCCTAAATTAAACTATGCCTTCCCCAAAAGATAATTTCATACCTAATCCAAGTATTGATTCAAAATTAGCACAATCCATAATTCTAACCACCCTCTCATCCACATACCTGCCAACAACTCATATTCCATAACAAACGGAGCTCAGTTGCCTCGCCGTATTTAGATGAGTTGACCAATCAAAACATTCGTTAAGATGGACTGCCAAAAATTCTACGTTTTAAAATTAATCTGTGTTCGTTAAACTCAATTGGTTAAACCATTCTGATGCAAGAGTAAAAAAATGTTTTGATTTTATTAAAAGGGCTTCTTAATTTATACTGCCTTCTAACTTTATACTTCTTCATTCATCACAAACGATAAGTCATTTACAAATATGTTAATGAGCAGGGGCCCAAAATTCCTATGTTATTAATTAATATGTTTGATCTACCGGTGTTGCTCCCTTTGTAATGGTTACAACTTGTGTTCGAAAGTTTACATAATATGATATAAGCCATTTGTTTACGTTTCCTCCTATTCCATAAATCTCAAGTTTTTTCATTAGTAATTTTCTGTCCAAGCAATCATAGGTAGTCAAGGAACATCCCAAGCGCTAACTCACCTTTTCCAAGGTGGAGCGAAAAAATTGAAATATGGCCGTTTGTGTCGATTTTCCTGGACAAAAACCATGTTGACAATTAATAAAAAAATACATTCTTTCATGAGGCTGACCGATCTTGTGCTCATAGCTAACTCAAAAATTTTGGAGAAACCGGGTAACAAACTGATAGGACTGTAATTGTTTAGTTGTTAAGGGTCTCCCGTTTCAAATTGTGGCTTTATCAGAGCTACCTTTAAGTTTTTGGGGAAATGCCAAACTTAAAGGAGTTATTTATTATTAGATAAGACAGTATATCTTTTAGTTCAGCAACTGGTAGTTTTACAATAATACTAGGAACCTCATTAATTTCACTACTATGCTTGTTTTTTTTGTCATTTTTTCTATCTCATAAATCTCATCAGGTGTTACCGGAGTCAAAAACATAGACCTATCATTCTTTATTTTGTCACAGGTTAAAGATATGCCAATCAAACCAGTAAGAAAATCAGGACCAACCGATAACAGATGTTCATTATACTTATTTGCAATAATATCATATTCCCTGAAGAAAATAATCATGGTTTGACAACGCCGCACACAATAATAAAAACATTTTACAATTATAAGGGTACTTAATGGAACTTTCAATATTTGACAAAATTTACATTCCATTTAAGAAAATTAAGTATATTTAATCTGAACTTCCCGAAATTTTGAAATAAAATTAGAACACTCTACATAAAAACATGCCGTAAAATCATATAAATAGTACTCGTATCACCCGGAGGCAAAAAAATATTTATCAAATTAAAATGGATAAATAAAGTATGACATATTTATTGCGACCGTACAGAAGCAAAAAGTAACTTGGCAGAACCGTAAGAGATTGGACACAAATTGGATTACATAAACACTAAAGGGTAAAAAATACAGGGTGTCCCATTTAAAACTATTTTTATTCAAGTTGTCGCAGTTTTGTGAATCAAGTTTTTACCAGAATATCTATTTCTCTTTATATATTCCGATCCACAATATTCGTCTATTTGCTATAAACACAAATAAGTCGAAAATCGACGTTTTTTTTTAAAACGTCAAATTTCGATTTGCAAACACATTTTTACGTGAAACACAGAAATGAAAAGAAAGAAAAAAAAATGATAATAGATACATTTTTCAAAAAGTAGCTGGTCCCCTATGTAATTTAAAAAATGTCTTTTAAAATTTTATTCAAACTGAATGTTTTATATGATGAGTTTTTTACATTGTTGTGTTTATGTCCCACTTGAAAAATTTTTATCAATGAACTGTTCCTGTTTCCTGACAAAGAAGGACTGATGATGGCCTAAATCCGAAAGCGTTCTGCATTAAATTTAAAAGGTTATACACTTAATACACAAAATCTACTGGTTCTCTTTCTTAATTCAAAAAGTGTACACATCTCTACCCTATCAAATACACAAATATTTGTCACGAATATCCCGGAGCTGCATTTAGAGAAATATTTTTCTAACTCTTTTGATAAGACAAACATTGATTGAAAAAAAAATATTTATTATTTGAAAATTTGAGAGATTTATAATTTTTTTCGCAAAACTTAATTTTCCTTTAAATTGCAGAAAAACGGAACCCCGGGCAAAACTTTCAAAGTACGACGAGGTATCCAAGACTATCGTGACGTAGGAAGGATCCTTACTTACGACGAACAACCCAAACAAGCCGTGTGGAACACCACTGAATGTGACGCCATAGTCGGTACCGATGGTACCATTTTCCCACCCCTGCTGACTCCGGATCAAGGGCTCGCATCTTATGCACCTGACTTATGCAGGTATAGCCGATTAGGGTGGTCCAATCGATATTGAAAACTAATTAAGTTGTTTCTATCAACATTCCACATAGCCTAGTTCTGTCCACTTTTTTTTGTCAGGTATAAATGATAATGACAGCTAATTTGAGATTTGCGTCGAGTAATTGGCTTCTTGAAAAGCCATTTTCCAGGATATCAACAGCTAAACTTCCCCGTGGTCTAGACGTCCTCCGAATGGTGCAGTTTTTATCATTTAAGTGGCAGAACCTTGAGATGCAAAGCAGTTTTAAGTGTTTCGCATTCCTTGAAAAGCAGAAAGAAGATTTTTTCTCATGTAGCATGAGTGGATCTGATTTAAATGCAACAGAAAAGAAAAGTAAGAAAAGAGAGCTTCATGAAAAAGATGTCAACGCGAAGAAACAACATATATGTAAAAGGGACAAGGAAATATGTTTCTGAGCAAACAGTACCAATTTCTTTGTCAGCTCCGGAACCGACGAATAATATCAACCTATAGCGTCAACTTCTGCAGCAACGTCAAGCCATCAAAACGACCTGAAAGCATATTCAAATCACCCGAGTCGTCGGAGCTTTAGGTCGTGTTAGTCTTTCATACAAGGAAGTTGCGTCTATTGCTGGAGCTACTGCAAAAGCGCTTGGACAGAATAATTCAGAAATACCACTCTCACGAAGCTCTATTACAATCTAGTATCTAGGAGACAAGTTAGACAGGAAGCTGTAGCAGCTGAAGGAAAAAGTCGTTTCCTGAGGTGTCTTTTCTTTTGCACTGGTATTGCAAGCTTTGAAATGGCAAAGAAAATAGACAGAGGAACAGGAAAATCTCAGACACAAACATGCATTGAATCAACTAGCAGTGAAACGTTGAAACTCCAATAAAAGGATACAACATCAAGTAATACTGGAAAAATTTTAAAAAGTAAATTTGTCTGGATTGCATGGTATGAAGGTTATGCCCTCAGCTGTTTTTCTTATGTATAATTGACTCTACTGTTGTAACTAAAAGCCCCTGCACACGACCCAATATGCAGGGTCCGATTTGCAGGGCATATAGGAAAAGGAAAATCGGGTGCTGCTCTCCACACCACCCGATCTCGCAGTGCGTTTCGAGAAAAACTAACCTTTACTTTTCTGTGGTTTTGTCAGAAGGGTGTAAGGTCAGAATGGCTCCTCTAAGTAATTGTCAAAAAATTGGAATAACGCTGATTTTGCTATTGAAAGATAATTCGCCAAGAAAGAAAAGAATATGCTCGGTTAAAAAGTGGCTATTGGAGAGGAAAAAATTTAGCCATATTTTCTTAAAGAGCTACGATCAATTGACTTCAATAACTTCCATTCCTTGGCTCCGCATGTCTCTATTTAAATAATCGGCGTTGGAAATATCCCACAGGCAAGGCATATCCCTATATAGCTCAAAAACCTCTCCTCAGGCGTGCTTCTCCCTTTCAGATGTCTTTGATTTAAAAAATAAAAATTCTCGGTAACTCTTTGTCAGAACTAAGACATCACGTGCCCCGTCAAATATGATGAAAATCGACCCAACCATGCTCCACACGATCAGACTTGCAGAGCGTTAGAGTGGGGAGTCGGGAGATCGTATGGTCGCCTCAACCAACCGCCCGATCTGGATTTTGTCGGTCCGGCATGCCTACACACTACTCAATTTGAAAGTAGCTTTTTTTTATATTCTTCTCCCCGAATGAAAAAATGGGTCTAGAGCGTTTCTAGAAAAGTCCATTCAAGAATGGAAAGATAATATGCTTTAGTAAGAGCGAAGGACAGAAGCAGTTTATTCTTCGCACATATTATTATTTCATAGAACACATATTCCTACTATAAAAGCAAGCCCAGACGCGACATACAAACTTCCGAAAAATTACCTACCTATTGGTCAAATTCCACAGCAGAGAATCACTAATAACAGTTAAGAGGCACTATATAGCAAGAAAAAACTAAAAGAAAGAAAGCTCTTCAAAAATTTATAGACACCATACACCACATTTTAGGCAATAGCTGATTGTAAATTTCTATTTAGCGAAACGATGTAAAAATTAAACGGTTGAATGAATAGATGTTAATGGTCCTGATCTGACGTGAAAACACAAACAAGAACCCGTATATATTCCTACTCCATCAAAGGCCTCTCCTGTTTAGTACCTTCTTATTTTGTTTTCAAATATCATAAATTTGTATTTTAAATGTTTTTATAAGGGGAGCCCCTAAATTTGTTTCGTTTGTTTCTCGCTTTCGTATATTTCATATTTATGCATTAAGGAATAAGAATAAAATTGTTGTGACAAAACAGTTGTTTGTTTGTTTTTTTGTACCACCCTAAAAGGCCCATATACCAAGTTATAATATCGTTCTTTTGACTTTCTCAAACTCTCAAACTAATAAACCTAAACTACCAACTTTCTAATACAATTTTATGGGGGATTCCTCCCGTAAAATTTGCATTTTTTGAGATTATTCAACTGGGTTCTGTTTTTAGATCTCTAATAGCATTCTTTGGAGGAAAAGAAATTTACGATGGCATCCCAGTAAGTGCGTATTATGCTACTTTGGGGGATCCATCTAACAATCCCGAAGATAAATGTTATTGTACCACGCCTGACACATGTTTAAAGAAAGGTAAACTTTTTTTAACTGCTAAGTATGGTCGGTAACTTGAGGATGTAATTCCTTACGATATTTTAATTAAAAATTTTCATAAATACCTATGTGTATTAAAACGTAAACCGGGTCATCCAGATTAAGTGTCCACCATTGGTAACTTTGTTATTATTAAAGATACCAAATTGTTTAACAGCAAATTAGTAATATTCTTACAGCCAGTTAGGATACAAGAATAAAAAAGAAAAACAATTGAGCATCGTGTTTTGAAGTAAAATTTCATTTTTTTTTAATAGAAACTGCTGAATATTATATTTTTATCTGCTAAACTTTAAATTACAAAGAAAGCTTGTAATTAACTCTATTCTGAAGTTAAAAATAACGTCGATATTACAATTTTTAAATATTAACAGTAATAAACTGCTGGTGGCTATGAAAACCGCATGATCATAACTATTTAATATTTATTTGGCGCTTAGAAGGCTTTGGATAACAATGATAACTTTATGTCAAATAATATCAAATATTTTATATGAGTACGTTTTTTAGGAAATTTGCAGAAAATCCCCTCTGAGTGCAAGAGAGAACTACTCTGAGTTATATCCACTTCGTATTCAACCGAACTCTGAGACTCTATAGAAAATTTGGAGGTGAAGAAAGTATTTTTGCCAATTATATCTTTACTTGTGTCGCTAAAATGTAAATAACTTTCGTTATATTTTATGGACAAAGAAATCCAACTTCTTAAATTCTGGAATGTACATACAATAGAAAAATCCATCATTAGTGGTCAAGGGAAATTTTTTTGTTAATACGTCGAAGAGCTCCACAAGTCCGCCTTTGTTGTAACGTTTGGTGCTGTTTAATTGGTTCAAGAATTGTTGGTAAATTTAGGGTACCCTAAGTGGTGAAAGATACGTGCGATTTATGACTAAAATTCTAAATAATTTCTTAGACGAACTGGATTTTATAAGTAGATAAGACTCTTCGTTTTCAACAAGACTGCGCACCTGCTCATAAGTACAGAGATATATTTTACTTATCAATTTTTAAGTACTATTTTTTATCAATGGATAGGAACAAATAAATCTACTCAGTGGCCTCCCCGATCACCAGACCCAACCCCTCTTGATTTTTTTTATGCAGTTATTATTAACAAGGTAGATTTTAGGACCATACTAAAGACAGTTCAAACCGTTCAAAAGCGTGTACAAAATAGAATTTTGCTTTAAAACACCATGCTCAATTGTTTTTTCATTCTTGCATCATAACGAGCTGCAAAAATACTACTAGTTTGCTAATTTAAACAATTTTGTTCTTTAATAATTACAAAGTTACCAATGGTGGACACTTAATTTGTATGCCCCTGTATAGGACGGTGCTTAGGTTTCTCTTAAATACCCATTTCGAAAATGTTTTGAATTTAAGGTTGAAGTATTTGCTTAGGAAACACCCTGTATAGCTTAAAATATCCGCAGGCAGCAAAGATAAATGTTCTACGTCTTCTAGAGAAAATAAATTATGTCCAAGGTTTAAAAACGTTTATTTCTCTCCGGATTTTACCTCATAAATCTTAGGGTTTAGCACTCACAAACAACCCACTGAAGTGCCATATTAGAGTCGTTTTTTCTAGTTAAATACTTGCTATCAGCTGGCAGAGTTATATAAATATTTAAATATACCGTTTTTAGGTCTAATGGATTTATATAAATGTGCCAAAGTACCGATCTATGTCTCCCAGCCTCATTTCTACGACTGTCACGAGAGTTATCTTAAGGGGGTAAAAGGGCTTAAACCGGACGTGGAGAAGCACCGCATTAAAATTTTGTTTGAGGCAGTAAGTAATTTTAAAATCATATAACCTTTTGAATTTTGCTATGTCAGACACACTCTCCGGGTTAAAAAAAATTTTTAATACTATTATATATTAATATTATTATATTAAAAAAGTACTATATTTGTATTCTTCTAGACTACCGGAGGCCCTGTCTGGGCCAAAAAAAGGCTACAGTTTAACATGCCCCTGGAACCGAATCAAAAAGTTGATTTATTCCGCAATTTTACCCCCACCGTTTATCCCCTGTTTTGGGTTGAAGAGGTAAGTAAACTCATTAGAATGTATTTGTGATTTTGTTAATATTTGTACATATTAATCATCATAAAGCATAAATAAAAAGTCCTCGTCTTTATAATCAGAAAATTTACATAATTTATTTCGTTATGATAAGCCATTTTTCATAATATAGTAACATATGATATGCCGAGTGTTTCATGAATATGGCAAAAAAATTCAAAGTGAGTTCCCTGTTTGTTGCTTCGTTTGAAGAATTAGGGTGTTAAATTTGTATTTTTATTTTCGCTTATTCTAGATTATTTTTGAAATAATATCGATATTTGAACTAAAATTGGTATCTAGGGATTTTTTGAAATGCGTGTTTTGGTATGGCTCCCACTTGTAGAGGGCGCCACCTGCATGTCTTTTTACTCTTTTGAGAAGTCATAATGTCTACACTGAGAAAATTATATCGTACAGTTAAAAATAATTATATTTATTTTAGATATATTTTCAGTGTTCATTTGGGACAGCCATACAATATATTTAAAATAACAATACAAATATTTTAGAAAAAGTATTCCTGAATTTAAGATATTGTTATATATATTAAAATACTTTTTATTTCTAAAATAAACAGATATGTATTTAATCTAATAGTACAAGTTTTCTTGGTATAAAAATAAAGTTATTCCTAAATTCAATATATGTATATTTATTATAAACATATTGTATCTCAACTCCGTGTTAACTATATATAAAACTGTACAATAAAGGGGTTTTAAAGTAATTATACTGTATTCTTAATAAATATATACAGTATATTAAAAATAAAGTTCATATTTGTAATAATTATTTACAAACACAATATTGTACAAAATTTTACTACTATGGCGGTTGGTGGCAGTGCAGATATGCACTTCTACTGCAGAAGGCTATGTTGAGAATTCTGTGAAACAGGTACCTAGCAAACATTTTATTGGTCAAGCATGAATTTAAGTAGGTAGGTCCATCACATCCACTAGCCTACAAATTGTAAAAAGTATATTGTTAATGTTTATAATAAGCCTTAGGTGATATAATTTTATTCATTATTAATAAATCATCTCTCTATAGAACATGGGTTTATGTGTCAAGAAATGTTAATAAAATTAAAAAAAGAAGTACTATGGTTGTAACAAATGTCTATACGATGCTAATTTTAAAACTATAAAATTCATATTACTAAATAATAAAAGCAGATAAAAATACGGATGGAGCTGGAAATAATTTTAAAATAAATATTTTTTAATAATATGTCACTAGGAAAAGGCTTAATATATTGTTTTTTTTTTACGTCTAAGCATTTAGGTATAAATTATGTGTAACTTAAATATATTTTTTTAAATATATACTATACACGATACATAGTCTTATCAAGAGAGAAAGTGACAGTGGCGTACATATTTTTTTTTGCTTAAAAATTGCAATACCCTGTACTTCTAAAACGAATATTTTCCGGACATAGGTTTATGGGAACTTTTTTCAATATTTTTAGGCAAAATCAAAATCATTTATTTCATGCCAATACAATAAATATTGTTTGCACAGGTCAGCTATACAAAAATTTCAAATAGCAATGGCTATAAATATATATAAAATAAAATTTGTAAAAGGTTAAAACTTATTCTAGGATAAAAACAATGCTGGCCAAAAGGACACAATAAGAGAAACAAATCACAGTTTACATTTACATAAAGACAGATTACAGTTTACAAATTTATCAACACTGAAAAATGCATTTGTTATTAAAATTTTTTTTTATTTTGGTTTTAAATTTCTTTTAAGGTAGCTCTCTGATGTTGTTGGGTAACTTATCGAAAAATTTTATAGCCCAATATCTCAGACCATCCTAACACCTCTTTAGACGGAAATATCCCGCAATCAAATCGCCCCTTCCCCTAGTTTCGTATGAATGGATGTTTCCATTTGTGGCATAAAGCTCGGCATTCTTCCTGATATATAATAGGCCTTCCACGATGTACACTGAGTCTCTGGAAGGCAGTCCTACAGTCAACCCTGTAGCCTAGCTAAAACACCAGTGACTGCGGCGCATCCCCAGGCCAGAATAGCGTAGGATATAACCGAGTGAAAAATGCTATAGTAAGTTGGGAGCAGAGTGCATCCCGACACAGAACCTCGGAGACTGCGCAACAGGAATATCGCACGTCTAAGTCTTACTGCCACCGAGTCGATATGTGCTTCACAGAGCAATAAAGGATCAAGCCGATATCCCAGAAACTTAACCTGCTCAATGCCGGCATCGACCTCGCCCACGTCCCTTAGTGAAAACACCATTCCATTGGTCTTCTCTTTGTTTAACAGTAACATGTTTGAGGCAAACCATGCTTCGCAAGCAGGAAAACTCATCCTGATTTTTTGCGCAATATTAATGAAACACCCTGTATACTTCATTTAATTCAACGTTTATACCAAGTTTTATATTAATAATGAAAGTTTTGGGTCTATTACTAACACTTAATAAAAACAATAATAATAATAATCCTATGAAGACGGGCACTCAAAATAAAACCAGATATTCCATGGAGCTATTACTGGGTTAGGCATCTGGTTTCATCTATTTATCATAGTGCGCTGTGGAAATAATAATTTGATTTTGACAATTTTAGTGACACATTCCTATATGTCAACAGTTGCAATTTAATTTGTCATGGACAAATTTCCGATAAATCAACGAATTTATGTCGTTAAACAATTCATATTAACTAATTCAGTTGTGCAAGTGCAAAGAAATTTTCGTCGCGAATTTAATGTGGAAAGACACGGAAGAATTCCAACACGCCAAACCATAATGAGGTGGGTAAGATATTTTGAAGTTAGAGGGAATGTTGCATCAAATTTTCGTGGAGGTATACGTACAGTCAGAACACCCGAAAATATTGAACGGGTAAGACAAGCTGTGATAAGAAGCCCGAATCGATCTGCATCAAGGCAGTCACTTGCGTTGCGCATTTCCAACAGGACATTGCGAAGAATTCTGCATTCTGATTTGCACTTCCACCCATACAAAATCCAAGTTGCTCATAAGTTAAAAGAAGCAGACAAACCAGTTCGTATTGCTTTCTGTAGACAATTTTTACAAATTTTAGAAAATGATGAAAACCTGTTAAATTTCTTGATGATGTCAGACGAAGCGCACTTCCATTTAAGCGGATATGTGAATAAGCAAAATTATCGTTATTGGTCCGACGTAAATCCGCAACAGCTTCATGAACGACCCCTCCATGATGAAAAAGTCACCGTATGGTGTGGTGTTTCAATTTTTGGTATCATAGGGCCATATTTTTTTGAAGAAAACAACAGAACTGTTACAATAAATGCCGAACGTTACGTTAACATGTTACGGGTATTTTTACGGCCCGAATTGCGAAGACTAGGACAAAATCATATTTGGTTCCAACAAGATGGGGCTACCGCACATACAGCACGACAAACTCGAATTTTGTTGCAAGAGATGTTCCCCGGTCGCTTGATATCAAAATTTGGTGACATAACGTGGCCAGCTAATTCCCCCGATTTGACGGCTCCTGATTTTTTCCTCTGGGGATATCTAAAGGAAAAGGTTTATGAAAGGCGTCCCAATACCATCCAAGAACTTAAAATACGTATTTTGGGAGAAATAAATAATATTGGAGCAGAATTGTTGGAACGAGTTATGCAAAATTTTAGATCCCGATTACAAAATTGTATAGATAGTCAAGGAAGTCATTTAAAGGATGTTATTTTTAAAACATAAATTGCACATATTAATATTGTTATTTTTCATAATTTTGTTTTAATAAAATGTTTTTTGGTCTTATAACAGATTTTTGAAAATAGGTGATACCAAATGCCTAACCCTGTATATACATTATTATTAATAATTAAATTAATATGCTACTCTGTGTATAACAAATTACAAATTATTAAAGCTTGCGAGTTTTGTATTTTAATTCTTTTATAGTTTCGTCTAGCACCAGTATACATTAAGTGCTTAATTATTTAATTTTATTATTATTTAAATTATTTTTATTATTTTATTATCTTAATTTATTATTAAAAAAATTGAAAATATCTTAAAGATAGACCAGCTCATGGTAAAATAGATAAAGAAGAAAGCTATTCAAAAGTATTTAAATATGATGTCCCTCAAGGGACAATTATTTTAGGACCATTGTTTTTTAATATTCATATTATAGATTTATTTATTATAAATTGCGATGGGAAATTTCATAGTTTTGCAGATGATACTGCTATTTTTTACAGCGATATAAATTGGGAAAATTTAAATAAGAAAATTAAAAAAGATTTTAAAATTATAAAAAATTGGTTTGATAATAATTTATTAACATTTAATTTTAATAAAACAAATTATCTTCCTTTTACTTTAAACCTAAATGATGTACCACAAAATATGAATAGCATCAAAATAAGCGATGACATTCAAATTTTAAAAGTTAATCATGTAAAATATTTAGGAATAATTTTTGACAGTAAATTAAATTGGAATTTTCAAATAGAATATTTGATTAAAAAACTAAAAAGTTTATTAACAATTTTTAAAAGCATTAAAAAATTTCTGGATATAAACCATCTAGAAATATTATATTATGCATTAATTAGTCAAAACTCATATAAATTAAGGAATTCTAGGTTGGGGAGGAAAAAGCGGAAGTTTGGTTAAAAAATTAGAAGTATTACAAAAAAGATTTTTGAAAATTATATTTAATAAGGAATTATATTCAGTAACAAAAAAGATGAACGTTAGACAAATTTGCAGTTATAATATTTTAATATATATTTTTAAAAATAAAAACATTATATAATTTAAAAACCATAACAATAATACACGTTATAAAAATGAAATATCCATAAAACCTAAAATAAATAAGTCCGTAGGACAAAAATTTTTTAAATATTTATGCTTTTATTTAAATGATTATATACTAACGAATATTAAAAAAATTATTTCATTAAAAAAATATAAAATTGAAATAAAAACATTAATATTGGAAACAAACGTTTTAAAAGTATTTTTGGAAATACTATAACTAATTAATGATATTTAATAATATTGTGAACCAATTATATAACTAATCTTTTTCAGAAATTTAATAATCTATCATCAAGAAAGTAGCGTTTATTAAATACTTGCCATTTTTTTTATAGAAATATTCTTAAATATTTATAATTCTAAATACTATTAAATAAATAAGATTTGCCCCTAACTAGCACGTGTTCTGGGGAATTTTGAATAAGTTTATTGAAAAATAACATTTTAACATGTTTATTATATTGTAACTATTTGAAATATACTTATTATTATTATTATTATTATTATTATTATTATTATTATTTAACTCCTTTTTGTTATCTCAAAATCTCAATCATTTAAGAAGTTACATGCTTAATTTTTTTTTTATTATTAAATCCAAAAATCTTTAATGTCTGTTTTAGGGCGTGGCTCTCAACAATACCTTCACAAAACCAATAAAAGATTTTTTTATGATAAAGAAAATTGTCGCTGTTGTAAAGTATGTGGTCCTTATGGGATCTTTAGCAGGTACATAAACGTATGGACATACATATTTGACAGTCAATACCGGCAGTTTCGCTGGTACAGACTATACTTCGATTAATGCGATCATTTTGTTTTTAGGTTTTGTTAGCGCAGCGTATTTATACTACAAAGAAGACGATTCTTTGAAAACATCGTCAGTTCAGAAAGTGGCACCAACAGAAAACAAAGATGGTATAAGCGTCATCGGTGACGAAATTGGGGGGAAAGTGAATGAAGCATTTGGGGATAAATTTTGAATTAAAAGGAGGGAGGAGGACAATTTGAAAAGAGGTTTATATTAAATTATTGAATTAGAAGTTTGACTATGTGTTGTTGAAATTAAGGTTAGAGAGCATTCGTTTTTTTCACATATTTTTTAACTGTTTTACCTCGTGATTTGATTAGTAAATCTAACGTTAGCGGGTGACTTAAAGTGGTGTTGTTATTATATAGATTTAAGAGTAAATAAACAAAAAATTTAATATATTTTTTATAGTATAATTTGGGTGCGTTGGATCAATTGAATAAATTCTATCCTTCGTTCACCATATAAACGCTGAACTAGTGAAAATGGCAATATTCGCTTAGAATTTGACTAGTAGGTTTTTCTAAGATTTTGTGAGATTACTGAAACTCAAAACTTAATGTGATGTGCAACATAAAAATGTGCCTTATTTAGTTCTAGGATAGAGTAAGCAAACCGCTGAGCAGTTATAGTATTTTTAGCATAGGGTTTACAAAGATTATATTTTAGGATATTAAAGTGTTTAAATGATCATTTGTGTTATATACAGTATGACCACGGAAGCACTTTACAATAGGTGAAATGGACCAAAAATTTCACCTTTCAAAAAAACTGTTTTTACCAAACGCTTTTGCCTCTAAAAAAAAAAGATTCATGTCGAAAAAATGTAGAGGGAGCCCAAAAACTTGAAAAATGCCTTGTTGGTTAAAGAGATAAATACCTTTATTTTTATATTTGATCAAAATGTCCCTTGTCATTGAATTAGCATCCATAATTTGAAATTTCAGTTAAATTCGATTTCGATTTCGGAATTAAAAAAGTTTTTGAACACTCTGAAATCATTCACTTTGCTATAATTAAGTATTTTATACATGTGCCAAACATAACTGTCTCAGTTTTTAAAATACTATTTAATCAAATAAATTAGCACAAACAGCTTGGGTAATTCTTTCCTTTGGATGTCAATATTGTTGGGTGTTGGATTAGTGTAAGTTAGTTGTGTTAAGCGCCCCCAAGGAAACAAAGCCAAAGTCAAGTAGAGGCTTCCTGTGGGCCTCAAAACTGGACCGTTTCTCCCAATCTACCTTGCTGTAAATTTTCGGTCGAGTCATTCCACTACTTTCCGAACATGTTGGGCTGGACACCTATCCTGCTGAAAAAACATTTTATTCCTGTAAAGACTCACAAAAAAATGTATCCAACATATCTAAATATTACTGTTCCTATTACAAGTGCCATTGAAGAAATATGGATCTATATACAGTGCTACAGCTCCATATTTGTACAGAAAGTAGATTCATCCGAAAACATTAGAAATGTATGGAACTCTGTATTTCCACTCAAAATTTAATCATCCACCCATAAACAAAATTGAATTTTACTTTCTTAAGAAGCAAAAGCGTTTGACGAGAACAATTTTTTTCAAAGGTGAAATTTTTGGTCCACTACACCTATTGTAAAGTCCATTCGTAGACACAGTATACACAGTGTGTAAAAAGTCCCGGACCAGTCAATTATTTAGAAAATGGCGCACAATATAAAAAAACTTCCGGTATAAAAGTTGTAGGCCTTAAAACAACAAATTTACAAGAACAAAAATAAATTTAAGTAAGTCGTTATTTAATTAAATGTTGAAAATGTCCCCCTCCCACAGTTTGACAATGGGCTAGGTTATAATAAAATTTGTTGATGACGTTTTGTAACATTTTACTTAATAAGTTAATAAATTCACATTAATTCAATAATTCTTTTTCTCAATTCGTTCAGATCTGCAGGTTTTGTCACATACACTTTATTTTTTAGTTGTCCCCAGAGAAAATAATCAAGGGGCGTTAAGTCTGGCGACCTAGCGGGCCATTATATGAGGCCCCTTCGCCCTATCCAGCGGTTAGGAAAAGTATTATTTAAGTAAACTCTTACAGCTCGCCCAAAATGAGGAGGAGCTCGGTCCTGCTGAAACCACGTATGTCGTAATAGTGGTCCTACTGTATTGGTTATTGCTGGCACAATTTGATTTTGCAGCATCTGGAGATAATATTCTGCATTCAAATTCCCCTCTATAAAGAAAGGTTCCACCATTCTATTGCCAATAATACCGGCCCACACATTTACTTTCTGGGGGTGTTGAGTGTAAGTTTCTCTCATCCAATGTGGGTTCTGATCAGCCCAGTAACTACAATTATGTCGATTGACATTCCCGTTTAACATGAATGTTGCCTCATCCGAAAAAACTATTTGATTAACAAAACTGTTATTTTCTTCCTGTTTTTGCATCATTATTCCGCAAAATTCCATTCTACGTTCGAAATCGTCTTCTGATAATTCCTGGACTAAAGTTATTTTATAGGGGTAAGAATTACTGTTTTTAAAATAATTTCTTCTGATTTGAAACATACATCAACTTGAGCAGCAGCTTTTCTCAACGACAAATGTGGATCCTGAACAAAATGAAGTAAAGTCTCTAATTTTTTTTCATCACTAGTTGCCGATTTTGGTCTTCCGAAACGAACTTTATCTCTGCAACACCCGGTTTCCTCGAATCTTTGAACTGTTCTCACAACTGTAGATGTTGATGTTTTGGCTGTCGGTTTGGAAAAGTTATATTGAAAAATTGCTTTGTTTCGGTAAATGATTTTTGGCGGTCTCCAAAACCTCTGATCATTAGTAAAGTTATACGTTCCCTTTCGTTGAGAGATATTTTCAGAAATTAATATGACAGTGACGCAAAACATTCTGGTACCAGCTTGTAAAAATGCAAAATGTAGGTAATATCTTACCTGTTGTATTTATGTCCTTCAACTGAAATTATTTTTTAAACCAATGGGTTTAGCCACATAACATGTTTTATAACTGATGTTTAGAATGTTTAGAGGAATCAGAAAACGTCATTAAAAATGGGTCATTCCATTTAAATAAACCAAAGTTTTGTTTACAATGACTGTTTGAGACACCCTGTATAATTACAGGTGCCCTAGATTTTTTTAAGGTCTACAACTTTAATACAGGAGGTTTTTTTTTTATATTGTGCGCCATTTTCTAAATAATTGACCGGTCCGGGACTTTTTACACACCGTGTATATAGAGACAGTTATTAATTAAACTATACAGGGTCGTTGGTATGTATGGAAACGGTCGATTATTTCTTAAAGTAAAACCGTCAGCAAAAAATATTTTAGATAAATGTTTTAGGGTTTTTTAAGGTGTATTAGAATTAAAAAAAAATAAGTATACAGGTTGAGTCAGAAAGCCGTAGAGAAACAAAGTTACTTTTTTTAAATGGAACACCCTATATCTTCGAATATTTTTGGATTTTACATAAAATAGCAATTATTTTTCAGTAAGTGCATTATAAGTCTAAACTTAATAGTTTCCGAGATATCGACTTTTGAAATATGACTTTTTTAAACTTTGACAGCTTCTAGCTTTCTAACGGTACCTTTAAGAATAAAACGGCTTACATGTCCCTATCTTACTTTTTTATTATCTTCCCAAAAACATCAACTTCCGGTTAAACCGGATGTAACTCAAAAGCCGGAAATACAGTACTTCCGGTTTAACCGAAAGTAATGTTTTTGGGAAGATCATAAAAAAGTAAGATAGGGACATGTAAGCCGTTTTACTCTAAAACGTACCGTTAGAAAGCTAGAAGCTGTCAAAGTTGAAAAATGTAATTTTTCAAAAGTCGATATCTCGGAAACTATTAGGTTTAGACTTATAATGCACTTATTAAAAAATAATTGTTATTTCATTCTAAATCCAAAATGATTCGAAGATATAAGGTGTTCGATTTAAAAAAAGGTAACTTTGCTTCTCTACGGTTTTCTGACTCATCCTGTATACTCATTTTTTTTTAATTCTAATACACCTTAAAAAACCCTAAAACTTTTATCTGAAATATTTTTTGCTAACTGTTATACTTTAAGAAATAATCGACCGTTTCCATACATACCAACGACTCTGTATATTGAAGTCCAACAGTATGGATGTAGCAACAACCGTATATTTGTATATGCGTAGTTGTTTGTAAAAAGTTTTGGCTCGCGAAAAAAAAATTTGAGTAGTTATCTATTTTTTTCCAAATAAGCTGGTTACGTTTTAACCACTTAACTTAGCTAAGTTCAAGAGGGGGGTAAGGAGAAGGTAATATTATTAAGTAAATGTGTCAGAACTGAAAAAAACTATTTTTTTTTAAGTTTAAGGTCAAGCTAAGAAAGTGTGAAGACGTAAAAATTAACAACAACAATTGTCACTTTACAGCACTAGAGCAGTAAAGTAACAGTTATCACACTAAAGAAACCGCGCATGCAAAATTGTAGATAAATACTGTTTAATGTTGCCTGATTTTATAAAAGTGGTGATGCACGTAATATGAAAAGATAAGTTACTCAGCTTAGTTTCTCTTATTACAAGAGTAGTGGACATTTTTGCGTCGTACACCCCCCAGCGGAGTTGATTAACTTAAATGTCCCGACGCTAAGAAACCTGTATCAACGAGCTTAGTAAAAAAACGAACCCTCTTATAAAAAAAGGCATAGCATCTAGTTTTTTTAACAGTTTGACTTCGTCGACACAGATGCTATGAAATCCAAAGAAAGATATCTGCAAGTTGTTGGTAATTTAATAACATTTTTTTGTTTCGTGCTATACATATTTCTTTTTCAAGCATTAAATTTGTTAAATATTTAGTCATTAAATAAGTTAACGTATAAAGGATTGAGTGGATGTTTATTTTTATCTTAAGGCAGTTCGTAAGATATATTTTATGTAATTCAGTTTTCACATTCATTCTCAAAAGTTGTTCATTTAAGAAATAGGACTAAAATTAGTTTAGTTATACATAAACACATATAATTGACACACATCCATTCATGTTTACCAATAAAACATTATAATACTTTGCTAATTGCTAATACAGCTTTTACAACTTCTTCAGATACGCTAACTTTAAAGCACAAGATTAATAAATTAAATTGGATGTTTTATAAAGTATTGACTTGTTGTTTCCATGGTCACCCTTATATCGCGGTTTTTGCATTGTTATCTCTATAAGAATCTAAATAAAGATGCATTTGATATTCTTTTATTCTAAGAGAAAAATGAAATGTAGGTAAATAACAAAAAGAAATATTTTTTCTACTGCCGTTTTATAATAACCCCTTTTTGAATTGTCTTTTTGATTTTTAAATAACCTTCTTTTAGGCACAGCGTGCTTAAAAGTTTTTAAAGCACGCTGTGCCTAAAAGTAATTATTTACAATTAAAAACTAAACACAGACTAAGATTTTACCTATTTATTATAAATATTAAAATTACATTTACTTATATTATTAAAATTAATGCTTGGGCAACCTAAAACAGTACGTTGAGATATTTCTCTTTGTAAAATAGATGAAGAATTTGAACTAGAAATAGAAAATGAATCTGCAACAGCAATATCAATTAATCCCATGCCACTAGTAGAGCTGGTAGAACATTCTGATTCATTAGATTTAACACGTCTGTTGTTAGCTTCTATAGATTTTTCACCAAGAATTTTTTCGGATTAATTTGCCTTTGGAAGCCCCAAGAATTCAGCAATTTTCTTTGGTGTTGCTTCAATGGTATTATTGCTCACTGGAAGTCTGGAACATTTGGAGTTTCTGTACGTGATAAAAAATCTTTCATGGGTTATGTGTGCTGGACGTTATTGCATGGGCGTACTTTCGGATAATATTCAAGGAGTTGATGCCGTCAATAGAGCATTCGCTAATTACAAGGCTTTTTGCAACATTTGTTTTAGTGTTTGAAATGGTTATTTTAATTAAAGACTCCGAAATTTCGATATTATTCATCTTTAAATATGTGAGTTCTTCTCTGCGACATGCTCCAGAGATTCCCACAATAAGAAATAGTTCTTATCGTGTGCTTCTTTAATAAATCTTTCGATTTGTTCCTTGGGAAAAACTTTCGACTTTTTGGGCCCCGTAGATTTCCTTTTCAAAAATGCGTTTAGGTTTGTAAATGTCTTTATATCAACATTTTTATTTAAATAAACCATCGTTCAAAGCACTAAGTAAGTACTCCACAAAGTTGATGGCTTATAGGCATCGGATAATCGTGAAAAATATGCCAAAACGACTTTTTCTGATAAGTTCTTTACCTTTTTTCTTTACACCAGTTTTTGAATTTTTCGTATGTGCCCTCATACAAACTCCTTAATTTTTAGGGAACAAAGTTCACCATTGCCTCATTTGCGGCATTTTTAATGTCTGAGTCTTCTAAATCACTCATTTGTTACTTAATATTTGCCGCAGTTTTTGACAATTTTGACAAGTGTCAATTTTTTTGACATGAAAGGTTTAAATGAAACACAGGTAATAAAATGTTAGGTAAAATAAATTAAGTTTTTTAATATAAAACGCCCGTAGAGGAAATATTGTATACCATTCGTTACGGAACAATGTATTTTAGTCACTCTGACGTGTTGTCCAACTCGGCTTCGCCTCGTACGACAATTTTCACGTCGCGTGCCTAAAAGACCCTTATTTCGTAACTTGTTGTATAAATAGCTATTTCGTAATTACTGAATTTAAAAGAATCTTGTATGAACTACGATGTGAGATCGCTCGTGGTTCAGAAAATTAATGCATATACGTATGAGAGGGTATTTATTTATGTCAGCTATTTTGTTAAATGCGAATAGGCATAAGAAAAAAATCAAGTTGTATGTTATTTGGCCAGAGATTTAAGATAATTAACTCCTTTTAGGGATGTGTTATACAAAACTGTTTATTACTTTATATAACACCTTAAATCAATTAATTGTTCTAATTCACGTAGACAGCAGTTAAGTTACCAAAATAGTTTATTTTTCCTAAATCTAAGGGTTGTTACACGCGAGCATTGCATCGCACGCTCGCCTGTCGGTGATCATCGTTGTGATGCCATTTATTTTATGAGTAAGGACATTATTTGGTGCGTTTAATCTTCTACAACGTGCGTTGCAATGCATGTATGTATTGGCCCTAAAAACATGCGTGTAGATTGTAGAATAATGTATAAACCTAATATTTTTTTTATTTACTTTGTGATCTATGATTTATGTACTATTTATCACCTATTTGATTGAATATATTATGTATGTTATTAAAAATACGGGTTTTGTTTAATTAATTACGATTTCTAAAATGTGTGTTACTTATGAAAAAGCATTTGTTTTTAATTTTGACACGATTTGCAGTAAACGAGATTTTAAAGGAATCATAACCCTATATGTAGTCAAAAGCTTAAACCTTTAACTTTCGACGTTTAGGCGCGGCTTATAATACTGAGAAGTTGATCTATAAGTATGATATTATCTCAACAGATTTGACACCAATGTATTATTACCGAAAAACTATACATACTGTCATTAATAAAACGGGTTAAGCAAAGAATGAACTAATTAAACTAAGAACTAGGTACGTACCTATTTACAAATGATTAACCGACATTTTTCGATGACGTTTTCTGACGTATCTTTTCCTCGATCATTTTATACTCGTGCTCAACTAAGCAGAAATAACAATTAACTAATAAATAACCCATAATGAAACGAAAATTATACTTTTTCCCGATGATGATACGGAATATTAGAAAACAATATCTTGAAGACGGGTTTAACGAGATTTGTAATTTGTATTATTACTAATTTATGGGTTTGACATTAACCTTCGAGTAGTGAATCCCCACCCGCCCCCCAGATCCCTCTTTATGATGGGGGTAATGGATTTAGCAATGGCTCGCCATTAAGTATTCCTTTAATATTTCATTTTTGAATTATATCTTTTTATCAAATCAAATAATGGTTCGGTGTTCGAAACTGGATATTTTTAAACGAGTCGTGGAAATACTTGCGTGTTGAAATCAAGTGACTCTCAAAGTGCTATTTTTACAAAAGTATATTTTCAGTTTATTGTTGCGTTGGCTATAGTTGAATTCTGTAATGCATAACAATGAATATTAACTATAAGTGATAATTTCGTTGAATGCTTTCTGTAGACCAATTTTTTAATTAGTTTGTCATTTATATCCCTGTATATTGAATGGCATGTACGCGGCTTGTCTATAAACCAGGTATATCACATACATAATAGGGTGGCCCATCTTTATATAGTTAAATAATATCCTGTGAACAGAGTTTATTTAAAATAAAAATAAAGGCTGCCGCCAACAACCGAAAGTATAATACGGGTCTAAAGTAGATAATTATTAGTCTTAGTCTTAAACGTGTACCCTTTATTTAAACTATTTTACTACACACATAATTTCAAGTAAAGCATTTTGATCATCATTTTTATAAATGACAAGAATATTAGGATGTATAACAAAGTATTTAGATATTTATTGTTGTATGGTTAAACATTACTAAATTTTTAACTGCTTTTTGGGGAAGGTCTGGGGTTTCCCAAATATTATTATTATCTTACTTACCTGCCGTTGTAGCTGTTTTTCCTAGAGCGGGTCAAAAATTCCCTCGAGCTCTCATTACTGCTAGTTTCAATTCATATTTCAAAGCAAGATTTAGTTTTTATCTATCTTTCGACAAGATAACGTTAAATTTGTGATTTAAAGTGATTTGTGTAAGCTGTGTTTTTCTCTTCCGTCATGTCGACTACTCGAAGTTTAAGAAAAGATACTTGGGTGTACCTGATTGGCAATTACACGCCACAAATTATAATTATTGGAAGTAAACTTCCTTCCAATAAAGATGTATTAAGTGTACTGTTCTTTAACTTACGCCAAGAAAAGTTAACTCTTCATCAAAGTGCTAAGTTAATAATTGAGGAAGTACTTGTGTTCTGGAACAAAACCCGTATTCCAACTCGAGATCTACAGCATTGTATAAAAAAAACTACAACCCTTATATGAAGAACTAAGGGGTGTGGAAAAGGGTTCTCATGAAGCAACTGACGTCGCAAAGGAAAAAAAAACAACGTTTGCCGATAAATTAAACGATTTGTTTGCCGTCGCTCACGCAAACGCTTTAAAAATGTTAAAACTTAAAATAATATACAGTTTTTGGTCCGACAACGCAAAAAAGATCGTCCGGGATTTATGTATGGTGTAGACAAGAAACTGACTAAAAAAGAGCTAAGGTGCGAAGAGAGAGAACAGAGAGTTTGTGAAAATATTGTAAAAAGTGTTGGGTAGATCGATGAGAGTATAGGAGCACTTGTAGCGTCGTCTAACAGTTCGCATACAAGTTCTTTTTATGATGAAGAAGTAGATCTTGAGAAGCCAGGACCCTCAGAACTAAAAAGACACCGGTTGGTAAGAAGAAAAAATATAATAACCACAAAAGTAGTTGCAGCTCTCGACAAATGAGTAAATGACCGAGATTCCTTACATATTTTAAGTGCTGTCGCCGAAGCTTTGGGACATGACCTACTTTCTTTGTCCATAAGTCGCACAACAATTTAACGTTATAGACAACAATTAAAAAAAGAAAGGGCGGAAAAACTAAAATTGATATTCAAAGATCATAAATTTGTGACTCCTGTAGTTCACTGGGATGGGAAATTATTTGCTGACCTAACTGAATCTTAAAAGTACGATAGACTAGCACTTATAATTACAAGTGACGATACAGAACAAATTTTAAGGATACCAGTTTTACACACTTCAACAGGGAGAGAGCAAGCTATTGCAGTTAATAAAGCGCTATTAGACTGGAATCTCCAAGATACAGTAGTTGCGTTATGTTGTGACACTACCGCCTCCAACTTGGGTCGTCTAAATGGTACACGTGTTTTATTAGAATAATTGCTAGAACGAGATTTATCCTGGTCTAAAATCAATAATTTAAATTATAAATTAGCATTAGAAGATGAAAATATAGATACATTTTTGCAACTTGAAGATTTTGAAATAGCTGGTATCCTTAATTTTGTGGAACAAGCCTTAGATTCTCAGCAGCCTCGCGACGACTATAGTGAATTTTTACTTTTAATCCAGTTGTTTTTAGGAAAGGATAATGTAGAATTTACCATTCGTGCTCCTGCCTGGAGCGTTCCATCATATAGGGACGAGTTTACGCTAACAGTCAGGGAAAGGAAGAGTATCAGATATGTATGTATTTTCATCGTCAAAGTTTATGTTAAGGTTTGGTTCAACGCTTCCTGTCCATACAAAGCTCCATATCAAGATCTTCAATTTGCCAAAAATCTTATTAAATATAAAACTATTGATCCACAGATATCTGAAGCTGCTGTTGAAAAAATTAAAAATCACCTGTGGTACTTGTCTTCTGAGACTTGCGCAGTATCATTTTTTGATAACGAAATCCCTGTTGAAATTAAAAGAAATATGATGAAAGCTCTAGAAAAACATGACTCGCTAGAAGGAGGTGAAAAACTAGTAAAATTAAGTAATATATACGAAATAGAACACAAAGATTTTTTTTTGGGAATTTATATGTAATAATACTCTTAGGTTTTTTGAAAGGTTAAGGGTATTCACAAATTTTTTGAAAGAGAATCTAGGAAACTGGGAAAGTAATGATGAGCACATAATAGTTATTTATGATATAAGTGTTAAAAGCACATTTTAAGGCACGCATGTGGAAATTTGCTTCGCTCGTTCTGCAAACCACAAGAGTGCCTTAAAAATACTTTTAACACAAATATCATACAATATTTTTCTACAAACGGCAATAAAAAGCATACAATAATTGAAATTTAAATGTTTAGAATCTCTTACATCCAGGTAGTTTCTAATAGCATCGTATATTTATATTAAATTAGTTCACATCTGTCAATCAAACCTAGCAACCATCATTGTTGGCTGATTTGTTTATAGAAAAATTGAAAATTTGAAAGGTCCTGTCAGTTTTATTAAAACGCTAGCGCTGGCTGTTGTGATTTGCCAAAAATGCAAGAAATACAAGAAATCGATCCACAGAAGAAGCTGCTACCTTGGATTTACTGCCACGAAAATCAAGAATTCAATATGAGATTGCTCATAATAAGTTTATAAAATGGTGTGAAAACAAAGGCGTTTCTGGAAAGTATTCGAAAAACATATTCCTGGCCTATTTTGAAGAAAAGGCAAAGATATGGAAGTAATCTTCTCTTTGGCCCCATTATTCAATGATCAAAGCTATGCTACGTGTAAATAACGACGTAGATATCAGCAAACATTTTAAATTGATTGCGTACTTGAAGCGTCAAGGAGAGGGTTACCAGGCCAAAAAATCAAAAAGTTTTACTAGAGATCAAATTGAACAGTTTCTGAAGTGCGCACCGGATGATGAGTACCTTCTGATGAAAATAGCTACGATTGTAGGAATATTTGGTGCCTGCCGCAGGGAGGAGCTTTGTCAGTTGACTCTTGACAACGTGAAAGATATGGATACTTCATTAGTTATTAAAATATCAGGTAATTCTCCAGTTTATCGGCTTATGCGAAAAATGGCGTAAAATTATAAACGTTTCTTGCAATATGTAGCACGTACTTCCTAAACGACAAATCCGCGAGCGGAAAACCAGTTTTTTAATTGCAAATATAAAAAAAATGCGAAAATAGTCGACCGAAAAGCACAGTGAGAGTGACAAGTGAGGTTATGTTTCTCTAGCTGTTAGTCACTCGACAAAAATTGTAATAATTATAGACTTATATTGGTTAAACAGGCGCTAACACGGCATCTAATCCACCTTTTTGGTTCCAATTCGGTATATGCTACATAAATCAACAAGAGTTTTTCATTTTTTTTTTCATTATTGTCACATGCGGGTACCCTATTTTCACATTTTTTTTTATATTTGCAATTTAAAAAATGGTTTTCCGCTCGCGGATTTGTCGTTTAGAAAGTACGTGCTACATATTGCAAGAAACGTTTTTCATTTTACGCCATTTTTCGCATAAGCCGATAAACTGGAGTGGTACCAAATATCAGATACCAAAACCAAGGTACCACGAAATTTCACTATCGTTGAAAAATTTTATTTGGATTTTTATCGAAAACATACTGATCTTCGTCCAGCAGATGTCGTACATCGGCGGCTATTCTTAAAATATGTAATAGGTAAATGTACCAGAAATCCGGTCAGAATTAATACGTCCGGAAAATTTCCTGCTGCTAATAGCAAGATTTCGGCAAATTCCAAATTCAATAATCTATTGCTTTCGCCGTTCCTCTTCGAGCTTACTTGCCGATGCTGGAGCAAATTTGACGACAATTAAGCGGCTTAGGGGATGGAAATCCTCAACCGTTGCGGAAGGGTACATCGTGGACTCCTTGGAAAATGACAATTCTATTGCTCGAAAATTACTTACAGTATAAATGACATCAGCCGATAATGCTTCAACATCAACTGGACATGCTGCTGTTTCTATTCAATCCTCCTCAACCGCGAAGAGCAGCAGAACTGAGGAAGGAATTCATTTTTCACATTTTTCAAATCGTACTATTAATATAAGTGTAAATAAATAAAATAGAAATATTTTTTGACGTTTTTTAGAAAAAATTAACATTTTACTTTTAACACTAGTGCCTTAAAGTAGGTATTTTAGGGGACTAGTGCCTTAAAGTAACATTTTTAAGGCTAGTAGACATTTTTAACACGTTTGTAGAAAAAAAAATTTAACGTAGTAAAAAGCTTAAAGTAGTGAATATAACAGCGGAAAGGGGCATTAAACTCATAGACGATTATAATAAAATATTAATAAAAGATGAAGAACAACGTCAATGTATACTGCAAATTATAAGCGAATATAGAAAAAAATTTAAAGATGTCAGTAAGACACTTGCGGAAACTTTTTAGAAGTGATTGAAAAAAGCTATTTGTGTAAATCCATAATAGGGTTAGTTCTTAGATACAATTTATTAATATTATATACCTATAATACCTATATAATATATACCGGGTGTTGCATCGTCGAGCGGGACATAGGAAATCCCATGTAATTTTAAATGGGGTCAATTATTGGCTTCCCTAATTATTTTACAGAAAAATTCTATTAAGGTTTATTAAAGAGCACTAAAACCCACATTCAAAAGAATAACTTTAGATATTTTTGATGAGCCCGTTTACGGGTCATCGCCGATTTCTTTTTAACTATTTCTCCTTTTTATGGCCCCGTATTTGCGGGCACCAGTCAAGGTAAAAGATGACTGTCAAATAAAGTTGTCATTTTGAAATGTGTGCTTTATTGTTATAAAAACTCGTACATCGAAAATATTAGCCATGAATTACACTTCTGAAGAAAAAATATTGATGATTAAATGGTATTATCAAGGAAATAGTTATCAAAATGTGTCAGACATGTTTGCTGCTCTGTATCCGAATAGACCGATACCTGCAAAATATACAGTCGAAAGGACTATCAAGAAATTTGAGACAAAAGGCACTGTAATAAATAACTGCAGATGTGAAGAAAGGCAGGAACAAAGAAGAGATGCATGAAATGATGGGGACTTGCAAGTTTTATTGTGCGTGGAAGAAAATGATGGGAAGATCAGCACAAGGAAACTTGAGGATGACATAGGATTAGATCACACCACAGGGTTACGAGCTTTGAAACGACATAAATATTATTCATACAAATATGAAAAGCACCAAGAGCTAAGAGATAGGGACGAAATACGACGACAGGAGTTTTGTTTTGGTATGATGGAAAGAGCAAACATGGATAGGGAATTTTTAAAAAACATTTGTTTCACTGACGAATGCACATTTACCTTAAACAATGAACCCAATGTTCAAAATTATCGATATTGGAGCAAAGAAAACCAACACAGGTTTGTGGAAACAAGGACGCAATATCCACAAAAAGTTAATGTATGGGCTGGGATTTTCGGAGAAAATATTATCGGGCCATTATTCCTTACACGAAATTTAAATGCAGAATATTTTTTGGAACTACTTGAAGATCATATTTTACCTACTTTACATGATGCCGCCAGGGAAAATCAGGAAGTTTGGTACCAAATGGATGGCTGCCCGGCACATAGTACCCTGGCTGTCCGGGAATATTTAAACCGTGCTTTTAATGGAAATGTTATTGGCTTAAATCATACAGTAAATTGGCCAGCCAGGTCTCCTGATTTATCGCCAAATGATTTCTTTCTCTGGGGCCATTTAAAAAACAGGATATACAAAGATAAAAAATACCCAATTCTAGACGAGTTAAAAAATGCTATTTCTGCCGAATGCAATAGAATTTCAGTTTACCAACTAGCGAATGTAAGAAGAGAATTTTATGATCGCCTCGGTTATTGTCTAGCAGTCAATGGAGGAATATTTGAACATCTTCTTAAATCCTAAAGTTCTAACAATTTAATAGTACCTACCTATTAATTAGTAAAATATTGAAACATGTAAAATGTCATAATTAACCTAGTAATTGGATACTTTATTTTAGCTTTATTCAGATTAATTTGTACTCATAAATACACCTTTAATATTTTCGATGTACGAGTTTTTATAACAATAAAGCACACATTTCAAAATGACAACTTTATTTGACAGTCATCTTTTACCTTGACTGGTGCCCGCAAATACGGGGCCATAAAAAGGAGAAATAGTTAAAAAGAAATCGGCGATAACCCGTAAACGGGCTCATCAAGAATATCTAAAGTTATTCATTGAATGTGGGTTTTAGTGCTCTTTAATAAAGCTAAATAGAATTTTTCTCTAAAATAATTAGGGAAGCCAATAATTGACCCCATTTAAAATTACATGGGATTTCCTATGTCCCGCTCGACGATGCAACACCCGGTATAGATACTCTGTTTCTATGTAGTCAGTGGTAATTATGATAATAAAAGGTTTAAAGTTTAAAAACCTTGGTATTTCATTTCATCGGCGGCACCATTTTGGATTAATTAAATGACTTGAAATTTGCACACGTAATTTTCTTGACATTTATAACATTTTAAAAGACCAAGACCAAAGAAAAAAAAGTCGCACGATGTGGGCCACCCTAATACATTAGCTCATAAAAATTAGTCCATAATGAAAACTCTTTTAATTGTGAAAATTAGTGATTTTATAATATTCGATTTAAGGTTTAATTAAAGTGTAAATAATAAGTGTTAAATGATTTGTCTTACTCACTTTAGAAACTCACTAATTTGTACAAAAACAATTCACAAACTATTTAAAAATAAGCAAAAGCGCGAGGTAATTTAACATGCAATTCGCCAACAAAAATTGATAGGGCACGTAGTACATTTAAACATATAAAAATTATATGCTGAAACCCAAAATTATAAACGTTCCGAGTAATTAAGTACAAACATCACATGAATATGTTGTTAATCTGATTTACATTGAAAACTGACAATCCCCTTATTTTTTTGACTGACCACGAAGTGCTAAATGTCGTTTTAATTTCAGTTCGAGGAGCATTAAAAAAATAGTTCGTGATAGTTTAAAAACGCTAACAAATCACAATGAGGATAACTCAAAAGATGATCTACTTTTCAGCAGGCACAGCTGTAGTGTCTCTTTTAATCAAATTATGGGTGTTCGATATGATTTTGAAGGTTGCTATTAAAGATGTAAGTACCAAATTTATATCATTTTCCATCCAGAAATTTGCATTAATTCCTACATTTTTGCCTTTATACTCCTCTTCACTTTGAAGTTGTTATTTTTCTAGCAAACATCCCTTAAACCGGGAGGCCAAGTGCGTGGTATATACTTGAAAATTCCGTTTCCTTTAGACTTCAAATTTTATTTTTTTAACGTATCAAATCCCATGGAAATTCAAAATGGAGCCAAGCCTATCTTAAAAGAAATCGGTCCCTACTGGTATGAGTATGTATCATTTTAACATTAATAAACACTTATTCACACATACAAGATAAGTTTCCTTATTCTTCCCTTTTTCTAATTTTTAGTGAATTTAAAGAAAGAATTGACGTAGTGGATAATGACATGGAAGATAGTTTAACTTACACACCTTATGACATTTTCAAATTTAATGAAAATAAATCTGGATCTCTTAGGGAAGATGACTATGTTACTATCTTAAACCCCTTGATGGTGGTATGTTAAATACAAATGTTTGCATAAAAATACTTTAACTTTATGTATCTTGGACTGCTTAAATTGTTTTTTAGGGTATGGTAAACCAAGTCATGCAAGATTCCCCAGTATTTATATCGATAATCAAACAAGCGATTCCACACATTTTCGATAATCCCCAATCCATATTTCTAACGACGAAAGTTAGAGATTTACTTTTTGACGGAGTGGAAATCAACTGTACAAGCAAGGATTTCTCGTCAAATGCCGTGTGCGGGCAACTAAAATCCAAAATTCCAGGAATTAAGTTTAAGGAAGGAGATGAGAAGATATATCTGTTTTCTTTGTTGGGTTCCGTAAGTTCAAATTATTTTAAATACACTTACAAAAACGTAGGGCTTAGTTTAGATCACAATTATAAGGGGACGATAGACAGGGTGTCCATTTAGTGTGCCAGTGGACGATATCTCGTTAACGGTCGACTTAAGGAAAAAAGCTTCTATACAAAAGTTGTACCGGGTGTCCCACTAAGAATGGCTGTCGGCCTTATCTCAGAAAGTGTTAGTCGTATAGCTTGCGGAAAAAAAATATATTAGGTAAAGCGGTCATGAGAAATTGCTGGAAATTATTTTCAAGTTTCTCAGACTGGCGCTAGAGGGCGCAACAGTAACGGTAAATATGAATCACGAAGTTTCCTCAAAAGTCGCCTAGTTAAGGTATCTCGAAAATAACATTTTTGTATATTTCGAAGATTTATTAATAAAATTCACCTATTGAACGTGTTCGTCACTTTTCAAATAAAGTGGTGGGGGAAGGTTGAACATTATTTGTAATAAATGCTGATAACTCCGGTCTGACTTAACATAATTTAGTAAACTTAGTTTTGTTAAAAAGGGCTTTTCTCACTCTATATATCATCATATGAACTACGGCAATATGTGTTTTATACTAGGCGCTAGGGGGCGCTGTCTTACAACTTCACAAACATTGCGCGTTTTTTCCATAATTGTAAATATAATAGTATATTCAATTTTACCTGATTACAAGGATGATTAAAAGTCTAAGAAGTCAGCGAAAAACGCAAGTTAATATCTATTTTCAATCTGGAGATATCAACAACGATAATCATAATTACGGAACATTATGATTTTATTTTCAAGTTGCCTTTGTAAAGGTTTATTTGAGAGTCAAATAGGCCTTGTCCGATTCGGAGGATGAACTTTTATTAACATCGTGTTATAATAAGCGGTTTAGCCATTTCTTTGATTATTATATCTACCTGCCACATTTTGGCTTCTATCACATGATCGATACACTTTTCCCACTTTTCCGGACTGATTTTACCCATAGCTTCATTAAAGACTCTTTTTAAATCCACCATTTTATAAGTAGTGTTGTTCTTCTGGCGACATCTATCTTAACTTGAGCCCATAGTTCGATCGCGTTTAATTCGCAGTGGTAAGGAGGGAGTCTGAGCTCAGATGTTCCTCGTAACTTTGCAATTTCATCGACTACATATTTTTTGTATGCATTTTTATGTAAATTGGCCTCTAGCAACAGTTCTTTTTTTAAGGAATCTAATGGAAATTATATTTGTCTTAAACTTAGCCATTCTGTTATTTCGCTTTTACCCCACGTCGATGATTTTTCCGTCAGCCTATAGTGATAACTTGCATTATCCAATAAAATAATTGCATCTTTTGGTACAAGATCCAACATTTGCTCGAACCATTCTTTAAGGACATCGGCATTTATGTCTTCGTGATAGTCTCCTGTATTCATAGATTGGAACATCAGTGGACCACCTTTAACGAAGCCTTCAGAACTTCCAACATGGGTTTTGATAAGTCGATGTCCTTTTCCAGATGGCGGTCTTAATCATGTGGACAATCCTTCCAAGGAAGCTTGCCTTGAACTTTTAATATTTTCATCTTGCCAAAATTTAGTCACAGTGTGGCCTTCATTAGCCATGTCTATTCTAGGTAAATTTTTTGTTTTCTTCTCTGGCTTTTCGGATGCTTCTTAAGTAATTCCCCAACAGACGATATCCATCAAAATCGATTGCCTATTATGTTTTTTCCACCGAAAACCCATTTTTTTTAATAATTTTCAAAGGGTAATAATTCTACACATAAATGGGTAGCCCTGGTCTTTTCACATTAAGGACAAAATTTTGTCCAGCGTGGGAATTTCTTTTTTTAAAAAGAAACTATAAACTTCTCGCCCTATTTTCTGCTTTAAAACGTCATCCAGCTCAAATTTTGGTCATCCTGGAGAAGTTTTTGGAGGTTTGACGCCAATACTTTTTTCTTCTTTTAAGATTATATATTGTTGATTTCTCAACGTTATGCAAATCTGCTGTAAATTGGACTGCATTGTCAACACTCAAATCCGCATTCTTATTTTTAATAGAATCGTAACAGTTAAGAATTAATCTTTTTCATTTACTGTTCATGAACCGACTCTAGGGTGTTTAGGGAATTGTTAAAAATTGTCCATATTTAATTAAAAATATACTGACACTTAACGCTTTGACTAGTTTCACTGAGAAACACAAACACAAACCCCCAAGGTAGGTATGTATGGATATAAATAGGTGGATTATTCCAATAGAGACATCCATAAAGGCATCCATAAGGACCACATAATTAGCAAACAGGTAACCAAGATTAGGTACAAAAAAAAGGAATAAAATGATTAGAGCAGAAACGGAATAAGTACCTAGGCTCTAATTAGCTTTAATAAGATTGCTTTCTAAAATTCCAGGTAAATGATACGACTGTACATAATTCTAAGCTTAAAAAAATATAATATTAAAGTATATATTTGTAGAAAAAACTTGAATTTAATGTCAATTCTTGTACTGATTCTGCACAAATTTAAAAATGCAGGCCTATTTAAATCTATGCATGCCCAAAAATCTGGCACGCCCATGGAGAAGACGGTTTTGATTGATTTATTACTTCGCATTATTTAAAGATAGACTATGAATAATCGCAAAATTTCAACTTATTACGTCATTTAGGACTTGTATTTTAAGCCCAATCCAAACACTATTTTAGAGAAACGGAACATCCACAACAAGGATGAAAGTATTGAGAGGAATAAAAGAATCCAAGGACTTGGGAAAGCTATTGGAAGTAGATGGACAAAAAGAGATTACCTTATGGAGTACCGCGGAATGCAATCGATACGATGGTACAGATAGTTGGATCTTTCCGCCGCTACTAACAGCAGATGAAGGTCTTAAATCTTATTCTACCGACCTATGCAGGTTAGTCTGGGTCAAAACAAAGAAAATGATGAAATGAAAGGCAAATATAATAGGAATTTTAAAAGTGATCCAACTTCCTACTTTAGAAATAAAATGCCGCATTACCAATTATTAAATTAAATTTAAGTATTATTATTAATTTTTTATTCGCACCTTTAGAAACATGAAACTTCACTACGTAAAGGACACCATTATCAAGAATATTAACGTCAGAATCTATAATGGTACTTTGGGCGATCAAACCCTCAACGAAGAGGACAAGTGTTATTGCCGCACTCCAGACACGTGTCTTAAAAGGGGTCTTTACGACTTAAGTAAATGCTTAGGAGTGCCAATCATCGCGTCGATGCCACATTTCCTTAACACCGACGAAAGTTACCTGGATAAGGTTCAAGGATTGGAACCCGATGTAGATAAACACGGTTTAAGGGTGTTTTTTGAACCGGTAAGTAACACCAGCCCTTCAGGTATGTTTTCTTCCTTTAAAAATACGTTGTTATTTTTAGATGACTGGAACTCCGATGGTGGGCACTAAACGGCTTCAATTTAATTTTAACATTGATGCCAACAAAAAAGTATGGTTGTTTGCGAATTTACCAAACGCATTATTTCCACTGCTTTGGCTAGAAGAGGTGGGTTTTGAAAGGTGCAAGGAGCACCTTTAAAATTATATTAAGCAAAATCGAGAACGTTCTTTAGGCTTGTTCAATCTAAGTGTGGAAGGGCTCGAAAGCACTGTTGCATTACTTCGAAATGGCTTTTACTCTTAGTAAATATGCTTTATGGCCTTGATGTAGATCCTAAGGAAGACTCGTAAGCTCAAATATGACTTGAAGACTGCTTAAAATAGTTTTTCCACAAACAGTACTCATATATACAGGGTGTCCTGAAGTTAAGGGGCAATACTTTACCACCATACTCTCCGGGTAAAAATAATAGAATTTTTTCATAGAAATGCTAGTAAGGCAGCTACCCCCCCCCCCCCTCGAATAGGGAACACTGAAATTGTTTTTTTTTTTAATATTTTCGAACCCGCTCATAATTAAATTTTGAAATAAGGCATGGTTATAAACTTTTAACGATAAATCAGTTTCTGAGTTCAGAATTTCAAGAATTTAGTCATAGGCGTCACATACCGGGGTGGTTAAGTGTCAAAATAATCCCTTTTTCTCAACCAGTCGTTTTTTTATTATTTTCTTAATAATTATGAAATCTCAAAGTATTCTCCAGCTCTTACGCCTCTTACAAAACTAAATAAATTGAAAACGAAATAAATATGACAACTTATTTAGAGAGTAAGAATGCAACATGAAATAGGATTGTTTAACAAAAATTTTTTTAAGAATAAAATTTAAATTTAAACCAAGAACTACTCCTTGAAAAGGTGTTCAAATAGACCCTCATTTTCTCTGATACAAAGTCCAGCTTTACGGAGAATGTTGTGAGATGCCCGAAGAATCTGAAAAGGATTTCTTCTTATTCCATTTCCAGCTTGAAAAATTGGCTGAAACAGATCCTCACGGGTATCCACCTCCATTGCATAAACTATGTTGCCCATATGACCCCAAAAATAATAATCGAGTGGATTTAAGTCCGGCGATCCTGCCTATCCACCTTTCAGGATAGTTCTCATCTAACCAGTTACGAACACGAACAAGCTGTCCAAAAGGGTCAGGGGCACCGTCGTGTTGGAAATACATCCCCAACCTGGACCTTAAGGGTATACTTCGTCCAACAGTCCTGCTAACTGAGTTTGAAGAAAGGCCAAATATCTCTCGCTGGTTAAATTATTGGGCATTTCAATTAGGCCAATTAACTGATTTTCAATTATTCTCGCCCACAAATTGACGGAGAACCTATACTGACAATAAATTAGTTCTTTAAACTGCTCTTAAATTTTAATCGTGCCAAAAGTGAGTGTTACGAGTATTAAACACTTTAGTTCTACTAAATGTTGCCTCATCAGACCACAATATTTTGATTAGCAAATTTTGATGTCCTAAAATCCACCGACATAACTCGATTCTGGGTGGGAAATCTCTGGGCAACATCTCTTGAACCCTCTGGTAATGATATGGGTGAAGACCTTGCATCTGAGTCATTCTTCCTATCTAAAATAAATATTCGTTATAATCATGGATAGCAATATGGTAAAGTAAAACGCATTGTAATTGATTTCGGAATGATGACTTCTGTAGCCAATGGTCTGAGTCCAACTTGGGATTATCTATTATTTGTTGAAGTGCAAATCATAGTCCCCCTAGGTCGTCCTTGCCCACGAAGGCGTTCAAACCAACCATTCTCCATCAAGTTTCTATGAAACCTCTCAAATACTTTGCGTCCAGGAAGTCTCCGTTGCGGAAAACGTCTGCGATATTCCTGTACCGCAGCAAAGGAACGTCCATTACAATATCCGTATACAAAATGGATATCGGTAAGCTCGTGGTTCGAAAAATTTTGCATTTTCTTATTTATTATGTCTAATTTTACAACAGTAATAACAGCAGACAATATCTGACACAAAAATGCCACAAAAAATAAATATCAATTTTAATCCATGACCTTCTATTCACAAATTTCACTTTGATTTATTATTCTTATTCATTATCTCCTTTATGGACGTAATTTACTTTAAAACGATTTAACTCAAAAACTGTAAGTCCTATCAATGTGAACTAAGGGTACCTTTTTTACGCAGAATACTTTGATATTTCATAATTATTAAGAAAATAATAAAAAAAAAACGACTGATTGGAAAAATAGGATTATTTTAACCCTTAACCACCCGGGTATGTGACGCCTATGACTAAATTTTTGAAATTCTGAATTCAGAAACTGATTTATCGTTAAAAGTTTATAACCAGGTTTGTATGCAATTTTATTTACAATCAGACTTTTTAGAAGTTTAAAGGCAACATATTTCGAACTTTAATATTTATCCAGGTAGAAAATGACATTTACGAGGGTGGAAAGTAATCACTTAATAACCAAAATGTTTGTTTCAATAATATTCATTCCATTAATTTCTTATTTTACATCCATTAAAACATTCTCAATAAAAGTAAAGTTTTCTTCTTGATCTTATGTTTAAAATTTTTTTCTTGTTTATTGGGTTTTTAGGTCATTTATAAATAAATAAAGGTTTGGTTTAGGTTGACGTTTCGGTTTATATTACATTAAACCATCTTCAGAACTACATAACAAAAGTAAAAACTGTTCTACAAAACAATAACTACCCAAAAAAATTTTATGAACCAATTATTAAGAATAGAATAAACCAAATTTACAATAGCACAAATAAAATGGATCCCCAAAAAGAAAATAACTTCATCTCCCTACCATACATTCCAGAAATCAATACAAAAATTAGAAACGTACTTAAACCACACAAAATAAATATAGCTGATAAACCACCAAACAATACAAAAACCCTCTTTACAAAATTAAAACCAACCACCCCTAAACTAAATCAAGCAAACGTTATATATAAAATCTATAGACTGTTTGGACTGCCCAAAGACATACATTGGACAAACAAAACAATACCTAAGAAACCGAATATATGAACATAAATACAGCATGAGAAATACGAACCAAACATACACAGCCTTATCAAAACACGCTATTGACAACTTACATAATTTTGACTTCAATAACACAACAATAATTTTAGACCATGAAATAAACTATAAAAAACGAAATATAAAAAAAATGATCCATATTAAAAAAAATAAAAATACATTAAACCGACACTGATAATCTAACTACAATTTGCAGTAATTTAATAACCTAATAAAAATTGCAAATTTTTACTACCGTTAACAATAAGAAAAAATATACCGTAGCTAAATGGTTTTTCCCATTTTTAATAAATATACCTACCCTCCCTCATAAAAAATCCCTTCATAAAATCAGTTTTTGCATAGTTACCACATAGTAAACATGTAAAAATAGAAGTGATAGTGCTAAGATTTATATAGAGGTATGTCTACTTTTTAAACCTAAAAATTAGTTAATAATCACATTTTCCTGTAATTGTAGTTCTGAAGATGGTTTAATGTAATATAAACCGAAACGTCAACCTAAACCAAACCTTTATTTTTTGATAAATGACCTTTTTTATTTTCAATGCATCGGTTTTTGGAAAATCTAAAGAGTATTGTGAAAAAACCTTGAAAAATGGCCACAAGATAAAAATATACTGACTTTGTTACTCGCATAGCAAGGGATCCGTTGATTGTGTTACTTGTTACTTATTCTCAACAACAGAATCTCTCTTTAAAACTAGATATAAACATTGGTGAAACATTTTACGAGACATAGAAAACCACCAGCCGACAAATGATCAAAAAAACCCAATTATAACGTGGTTGCACGCAAAGAAAATAAAATCACCACTGACAAGAAATTGGAAGAATAGGCAAGAAGGGAAGCTGACACATTTTATAATATATTATTAAGGGTTGTTTCTGTTTTAAATTTTTATGTTAAAGCAGTCTTGCCCTTAGAGGAATTAGAATCCAAATCAATAGACTTAAGCGAAGACGCTGAAGTTGCATACTCCGATACAAGAAAAAGAATACGGACAAACTTACTAGCAGATAAAGAGACTCAAAACACATGTTTTAGTGGTATAGACAAATTTCGCATATATGTCCTTAACAGGTTATTAGATTGTTTATCTACTGAACTAGATCGACTGCCTACGAATATGTAGTGAACAAATTCAAGTAAAGTCCGTTCACAGATTTAAGAGAATGACTACCTGCCTTTACTTATCGCCCATCATAAAATTCTTTGTTGAAAGGGTTTCAAGGATCATAAAGATAATGATTTTATTATGCAGGTAGGGACCGTACTTGGGCGTAATTAGTTTACAAAGCCTTAATAATGGGAAAAAATAAGTAGACAAATCAGTGTTGCAAAACCAGTCATTTTATTAGTTCGTGTGAAATAAAAACGCAGTGGTGAATCTAGTATAGAACAGTCGGAGTAGGTAGAGGTACAACCACAGTGCGGAAATGAAAATGGAAGAAGACACTTATCTTTAGATTCTAAAGAGATTATAAAAAATGTATATACAACTCTCATAGAACGTGAAAAGTTTAGTAAAATGGAATGTATTGAAGAAACAGCCACATTGACTAAAATTTCGGAAAAAACAGTGATGAAGATTTAGTCCGACGCAAAATTTATAAGATGTATGAAGAGCATACGGTACCAACACTGTATAATTTACTGAAAATACTTGAGATAAATAACACGGATATCAATCGCGGTAGGACAACCAACGCTGTGGAAGTGTCTTCAACGAATCGGCTTTAAATTTAAAAAAGTCGATAAACGACAAGTTATCATGGAGTCGCAACGACTTAAGGCATGGCGATTTGAATATTTGATAAGAATCGCTCAGTAGTACAGAAGTGAAAACAGGCCTATTATATACTTAGATGAAACCTGGTTTGATACCCATGATACCCCATCAAAAGGTTGGGTTGAGTCTAGTGACAGGTGTAGAACAAACGCACCATCAAGCAGAGGAAAAAGAATAACCATAGTACATGCAGGGTCCGAAGATGGTTGGGTACCAAATGCACTTTCATTGGCAGCCAAGAATATAAATGTCTCCTGTTTGGATTACCATAACGATACCACAGCGGAGTATATATTGGTTCGTAAATAAGTTAATTCCTAATGTTTCTCCAAATAGGGTGATTGTTATGGACAACGCAAGTTACCACAGTATACAGTTAAACAAGCACCCTTGTTCAAAAGGTACGAAAATGGCAATACAGGAATTTATGTATCAGAATGATATATATTTTCATGAAAGTTACACTAAAAGAGAGTTACTTGATGTGCTTAAATTTCTGAACCTGGAAAAGGAGTACTACTACGACAGCTACGCTAAAAGTAAGGGGTATACAGTGCTTAGGCTTCCGACGTATCACTGTATATTCAATCCCATAGAACACATATGGCATCAATTAAAATCTGCCGTCAGACGTAATAATGTATCACCCACTATAAACGCTAGTGTACTGGATGTTATTATTATTGAAGTGGACAAAGTGCCTGTGAGTAGCTGGAAAAATTGTGTTTCGCATATTAAAACTGTTGAAAATTCATACATTCAAATTGGGAATATTAGAGTAAGATTTATTATTAACATAGGTGTTGATAGTGACAGTGAAAATGAATTAAATTAGTAAACTGTAGTTGCATTAATTAATTATAATATATAATTATAATATATTATATCCTCGATTCTATCTAAAATTGTTTATTATTTGTGTCAAATCATCCATGCTTAAAATACAATTCAATTCGGGTCTGTGTAGACCCCAGTCTGGTTTTAAACAGGCGTCAACACGAGTCGGTAAGTCATTCTCTTAAATCTGTGAACGGACTATATCGAGGTGGAAAGTGTTTCATTACTATCGAGAGAGACGGTAATTAAAGTTTACACCGATGTTTGTATAATATTTTATTTACAACCACTTCATTCACTTCTTATTATTTTGATTTAAAATTATTGTTAAAAGCAAAATGTCATTTTGACTTTTTCAATTAAAAATTAGGCAGACATTAGATTTTCAAATAACCGCAGGTAGTAAGATAATAACACACATCAAGATGACAAATATCATTTTTTGAATGTGGTTTCCATGTCATTAAACAATATTTTATATTTTGAAAACGTATGTAGTGTCAAAAATTTTGCAAAATTTCGAAAAAATCAGACGAGGAATTTGAGTTTGCTGCTACTCCACCAGAAATTCGGGAAGCAGTAAAAATAGTAGAAGAAGATCTTCTGCCAACTAAAAGTTGCCCGATATATGACAAGATATATAACAGTTTTAAATAATGGTGTACGAGAAACAAAGTTCAAAATCCCGGTTCTATATCGGCGCTACTAGCTTATTTTAGCGAAAATGCCAAGGCAAAGAAGTTATCAACGCTTTGGTCAGAATATTCAATGCTGAAGCCCACTCTATCAATTAGGGAAAAAGTAGACATATCTAAAGACGCAAAGCTATTAACATGGAAAATATTGAAACTTTTTTGGAACAAGCACCCATGGAATTTCTTGTTCAAAAGGTATTTTAGGCTAGAAGGTTGACAATTTCTATATTAACTTGTTATTTTATACATTTCTAGGTCGCATTGGTTATTGGTGTCTCAGGCGCCTGCCGATCAGATGACTTATACAAAATGAAAACAACAGACGTTCACTTTTTAGAAGAAAAGTTTTCGATTGAAATACAGAATAGCAAGACGTACCAGCCACGATCATTTATGATAACTTGATAACTAATATGAAATGGATCGCACCACTTAAGGAGTACAGAACTTTTCGGAAAAATATATAGGATGGAAAGCTTTTCATGCAAATCAGATATGGAAAAGTTACTTAACAATACAGGGTGACGCGGATCTAAATGAACATACTTCAACACAAGACAAAGAATACCTTGGGGGTTCTTAATCACCCATCTTTGATAGTTCAATTGTCGATACTTAATAAGATACAGGGTCTTTTATGAACTTCAGCAATTTTTTGTTCTTGTCATATTTTTTAATGCACTCCGTATAAAATTTTCATATTGGGTCAACATCTGTAACCTATCTGTCGCTTAAAATTGCAGTATCAGAAAATTTTAAATTCCAGGCCCGTATTAAAAAAAAATTGACATTTTCAATTTTTACATTTTTAACACCCTGTAGATCAATTTTTTCAAAATATTATTTTTTTATTGGAAAGAGCATAAAGAATTGACCCTAACGGCATAATTTTCAAAGTTCCCGCACCCATCACTTGATTAGAATAAATGGTTGTTTTGTAAAAAATTTCAAAATGGTGCATATTTGGAAATTAGAAATTAAGAAAATAACAATAAAAAAGCAAAAACTGCTTCCGAAGTAAAAAAATAAATGTACTAAACGTTTAATAGTTTTAACGAGACTAAATTTTAGGGAACAACACAACAACAAATAACAAAGTAATAATAATAATAACAAAACTGCAAGATAATGATTGCTTTTTAGACATCGACAAAAAATCGTAAATTACAGTCAGAAATTTCAAACTTTGTAAAGTAGGCTTTGCCTCATTTAAAAACAAACCAAAGACTATCGAGTTACTGTTCCATAGCAACAATTCAAGTCACTATCAGATATGTGACAGTTGTCTGACCTTTGTTAGTATTCGGTTAACAATTATTGCAATTTTCTGTTGAAGATGCCTTACCAATTTTCAAATGCCGAATATGCCGACATTATTTTTGTATACGGTTTTTGTAACGGTAATGGAAGAGCTGCTGTTCGGGAATATCGTAGGCGATTTCCGGGTAGAAGATGTCCATATCACAAAACATTTGCAAATGTATTTTTATTTGCTGGAGAACATGGACATTTTCCCACCGACAATAATATTGATCAACCAATACGACATCCAGTTCAGGAGGAAGAAGATATCTTAAATCTTGTTGAAGATAATCCCAAAACATCTACTCGAAAAATTGCGACACGTCTAGGAATCCCGCAAAAAAGAGTTAATGTAACACTGCAAAAGGAAGGCTTGCATCCGTTTCATGTTCAAGAAGTTCAAAGATTGAAACCTGGCGATTATGCAAACCGGTTACTCTTTTGCCAGTGGCTCAGTAGACACCAAAGGAGTCTTTATTGAATCCTCTGGACCGATGAAGCACAATTTACCAGAGATGGTGTAAATAATTCAAGGAATTCCCATGTATGGTCGTTAGAAAATCCACATGCCATCAGACAATCGCATTCGCAGCACAAATTTACCATAAACGTTTGGGCAGGTATAATAAATAATAAATTAATTGGGCCGCACTTTTTTGCTGAAAGATTAGATGGAAATCAATATTTAAATTTTTTACAAAACATTTTGCCAGGACTTATGCAGAATGAAAATGCTAACGTGAGAGAGCTCTTTTTTCAACATGATGGGGCCCCACCACATTTTGCAAGGGTTGTATCTGAATTTTTAAATATTACGTTTCCTAACAGATGGATAGGCCGTGGAGGGCCCCATTTATGGCCAGCCAGGTCGCCGGACTTTAATCCTTTGGATTTTTTTTTCTGGGGGAATATGAAAAATTTGGTTTATTCAGAAGAAATCAACACGCGGGAGTAGCTTTTGCAACGAATTATTAATGCTTTTCAGGAAATAAAAAATAACCCAGACGCAATTAGAAAAGCAGTGTCAAATTTAAACATCAGAAGACAAAGATGTGAACAAGCCAATGGAGGGCATTTTGAACAGCTTCTTAAATAACAGTGTTCTGCTAAAGTGCTCTTAAAATTAATTCTTGCTAAAACTTTTTCTATGTATTAGATTTTAAGCAGTCGATTTTAACTTGCTGTTTTGTTATTATTATTATTACTTTGTTATTTGTTGTTGTGTTGTTCCCTAAAATTTAGTCTCGTTAAAACTATTAAACGTTTAGTACATTTATTTTTTTACTTCGGAAGCAGTTTTTGCTTTTTTATTGTTATTTTCTTAATTTCTAATTTCCAAATATGCACCATTTTGAAATTTTTTACAAAACAACCATTTATTCTAATCAAGTGATGGGTGCGGGAACTTTGAAAATTATGCCGTTAGGGTCAATTCTTTATGCTCTTTCCAATAAAAAAATAATATTTTGAAAAAATTGATCTACAGGGTGTTAAAAATGTAAAAATTGAAAATGTCAACTTTTTTTAATACGGGCCTGGAATTTAAAATCTTCTGATACTGCAATTTTAAGCGACAGATAGGTTACAGATGTTGACCCAATATGAAAATTTTATACGTAGTGCATTAAAAAATATGACAAGAACAAAAAATTGCTGAAGTTCATAAAAGACCCTGTATCTTATTAACTATCGACAATTGAACTATCAAAGATGGGTGATTAAGAACCCCCAAGGTATTCTTTGTCTTGTGTTGAAGTATGTTCATTTAGATCCGCGTCACCCTGTATATTGGGCACAACACTTTAAGTCAGTTTCCAAAAATAATTGCAGCTTTTGTAAAGCTAAATATTGAAAGCTTTACTGGCCACTGTTTCAGAAAAACAGCGGCTACTTTGCTCGCAAATAACGGTGGCGACCTCATGCAAATTAAGCGGTTAGGAGGCTGGAAATCTAGCACAGTAGCTGAGGGATTCATAGATAGTTCTATCGCTAATCAAGCTAATACGGCAAAATTGATTTCAAGCCAAGTTCAAATTTTACTAACACAACTTTAACTTCAAATAATAATAAATTAAATATTTTAAGAAAAGAAATTTAGCAAGGTTTGAACATATCAGTGGCTGCCTACAATAATGGCAATATAAAAATTAATTTAAATAAGTAAAACATAAACCATGTTAGTTTTTTATAAATGTCATTATAATTCATTTAAAAAATAAACATTTATTGTCGCTAAATTTGTGTAATGAGTGTGAGCGTATTACAGTGTAGATTTACTAGATAGGAAATATGATGGCTTCCACATGCACAAAAAGATCAAGGAAATGGCTGGTTGTAATAAAAGTAAAACTGCTGGTAGCGTAATTAAGGATCCAGATGGGCGCATAATAACTGACGTGGGAGACAAGTTAAAGAGATGGAAAATATACTTCTCGGAACTCTTTGACGACGAAATATATCCAAGGCCGGTCTTAGAATCAAGCAACATACACTTAAAAATATTAAGATCAGAAATAGAATATGCCTTGGAAACTATGAAACCCGGTAAAGCTGCTGGTCCTGATCAAATACTCATCGAGCTTGTCAAACTCTTTGATGACGATGTGATCGATATTCTTCTGGACCTTTTTAACAACATTTATGATGGGGGAGAAATCCCTAAGCAATGGCTGACATCTACTTTTGCGCTTATACCTAAGAAACCAAACCCAAGAGAATGCTCAGACTACCGGACCATTGCACTCATGAGTCACACCTTAAAGCTGTTTTTAAAGATCATCCATAAAAGAATATACAGAAAACTTGAGGAGGACATGAGCAACACGCAGTTTGGATTCCGCGAAGGACTTGGAACAAGAGAGGCGCTCTTTGGGATAAACGTTCTTTTCCAGCGCTATCTTGATATGAACCAAGATATGTTTGCATGTTACATCGACTTTGAGAAAGCTTTTGACAAAGTGAAACATGACAAGTTACATCAGCTACTCGTCAGTAAAAACATTGACTTCAACGATGTGAGAATAATTACCAATCTATACTGGGGCCAAGGAGCAAATACAAAGGTAGAAAACCAGCCGACAGAGGAAATGGAAATCCGTCGTGGTGTGAGACAAGGATGCATCCTATCGCCACTACTATTCAACCTGTATAGCGAAGCCATTTTTAAAGAAACCTTGGAAGAAGAATCGGTAGGGATAGTTATTAATGGAGGAGTGATAAATAATATGAGATATGCTGATGACACCGTCTTGTTAACGAGCAATCAGAGGGACACACAACATCTTCTAGAGAAATTAAATGATCCATGTAACGAATACGGTCTAAAGATAAATTTTAAGAAAACCAAGTTAATGGTAGTTACAAAGTTCCCCCAAAATCACAACCATAAAAACGTGTCAGTAGCAAACACCTCAATAGAGAATGTGCAGTCATATAAATATCTGGGAGCCTGGATAGAACAATCGGGTGACCAAACAAGAGAGATAAGAGCGAGAATAGAGACAGCCAGATCAACATTTACGAAAATGAAAAAGTTGTTCACCAGTCGAGATATCAAGATTGGACTTAGGGTAAGAATGCTGCGATGTTACGTGTTTTCTGTACTTTTGTATGGAGCGGAGGCATGGACTCTTAAGAAGAATCATATGGACAAACTATAAGCCTTCGAAATGTGGTGCTACCGTAGAATGTGGCGTATCCCCTGGACAGATAAGATCTCTAATGTGGAAGTTCTAAATCGGATGAATAAAGAATGTGAAGTCATTAACACCATAAAAGAGAGAAAGCTTCAATATCTAGGTCATATACTGAGAGGACCCAAATACACACTTCTTCAGCTCATAGTTCAGGGGAAGGAGGAATATTGGAAGACGCCGTGTCTTGGCTTAAAAACCTAAGGTACTGGTTTAACTGTAGTAATGTTGAGCTCTTTCGAGCTGCAGTCAATAAGGTCCGGATAGTTGTAATGATAGCAAACCTCCGATAGGAGATGCACTATAAGAAGAAGTATTACAGTGTCTATGTTGGTGTGTTCGTTTATTATGTCGAGGTATCGGTTTTTAATAAAATTACAAAAATATAATAATTTTACCGTCCACCCGGGTGGAAAGTAAAATCAAAAAACGTCAACTTTTCACTTTTTAAAGATGGTAAAATGTCATTATTACATGCATGGTTATAAATAAAACATTTTTCGTCCGTATGACATACGTTATTTTTTATCCGATCGTCTTTTTGATCCGATTGCCAGTTATAAAATAATATAAAAATAAAGTTAACCAATACATTTCATCTTGCACGGTAATTTCTCGCTCTTAATGCCTGTAATAGCGTCCGAAATAGTATATTAAAGTATATGTTTTATAAAGCATCATCTTATAGCACGCGTAACGGGACAAGTGCTCTAACTGCTTTATAAAACACGTACTTTATACTATTTTTTCTATCTTGTATTTTTTTCAATAAGAAAATACATATTTAAAAAGAAAATCAACCCTTTAAATTTTGTAAATTTGTATGTCTAAATTCTATGTTGGTAATACTATAAATTTACTTTGATCATAGTAGCCTTGACAATAATAGTTATTTATGTATCTAGGGAATTATAATGGTCTTAATTACCGAGGGCAAAGTTTACGTCCCGAGGGCCTTTGGCCCGAGGGACAGCAATTGCCCGAGGTAATCGAGACCCTTATAATTCCAGTGATACATAGATAATTTTATTTCTGACCGATTTTAGTAACATTTTGTTCATTTTTAAAGTGGAATAAATGTTTCAATAGATGACAATCAAATTGACATTAGATGTCAATCGTTTGATTTTATGTCAACTTTTTTTTAATATCTCAAGGGAGTTATGACCCTTATAATTCCCGCGTAACTAAGACGTTATAAGCTAATAATATACCGGTCAGAAATAAATAATATTTTCTTTGTGTCATTGTCACGAAATTTGTGTTTTAATATTTCATAGAGTTGTTCATAATTATAATTAAAAAAATATGGAGCATGATAATCTAAGTTCAACTCCCCCTGAGTTAAGGGATATTGCTAATAAAACGATAAATCAACTTTTACCAGAGAAATCCCGAAAACTTTCTTTTCTCATGGATCACAATAACAGGAAACGTCAGGCGTCAACAGAATAAAACATTTAAATATTACCAATGCCAACTTTTAAAAAATAAAAAAACGGTATCGTAATAGATTTCTTATGAAACAAAATTAGAAAAAATATTTTTTGGACTAGGACGAAAAGTGTTGCCTAGCTACCATCAGCGCAATAATCAATACCTTATTGAAAAGGTAACCTTTTCATCCGAATATCTAGTATATTAAACGTAATTTTTTGATTTTAGGGTGCTGAACTTGATGGGGACCTACTCAAAATGTTACAAGGGATATTTGTATTGCTAAAGGTAACGGACATCATGCTATATTTGCCCATAGTGGGCGGAGCAATTTGTTTTGTGGTGTTCACCTTTTTCTACAGCAAAAATAGAAAAGAGGTTTCGATCACGCCAGTATATGAGATCAAGAAAAATGGTGACCACGGTGATGAAGTAAACGATTTGCAGAATTTGACCAGGAAACACGAGAGAAGCGAAAACCTAGGTATCGCAAATCCTGTGATGAGTGGACACGAGTTTGATAGATATTAAGTCTATACTAGGCCGAATTTAGCATCTTCTTAACTGCTAATTCTTATTTCTTCCTTATAATAAGATTTCTGATGAAGATGTATTAACATTGCGGTAAAGTTTTAACACAGTTATCTTTTTTATCTTTACGAATAATATATAAAGAAATTTAAATGAGCAATTAAAAGCCCGGCCTTTTATCTTAATAAATATAAGGAAGAGTTGTGTGATATTATTTAAGTTTTCATGGAAATTGGTGTCTACAATTTTGTGTATGTAAATTCCTAAGATATTAATAAAATGCCCTAAAAAATATAGGTTTGGAAATAGGATGTTTTAGACGTAGACAAGATAGACACCATATTTTTCGAAATAATTTATTTTGCACAGTCACCTACTCTACTTTAATACTCTTTCTTGGCAAATCCAAACTGACTTCATGCTTAGGCAAAATCCTCAGTAACCTAAGCAACTTCTTCATGGTATAATACAAACTTAGAAAAGCTAATAACAAAAATACAATTACATCTACGGAGTAGTACTGAATCACCCCCATGTTTCTGCTGGGGGACTGAAGATGGTAAGCACCCTTATGTCTTAATACGTATTCAGTCCAGTAGACGGCTTTTTCTAACGGGGTCTCCGCTTGATCTAACAAAAGCCTTTGACGGTGTTTCACCTAAAAATAATTATTGTACAATGTTTTAAATTATTCTAGCACCATTAGTATTATACCTGTGCTCTGTATCTTGGATCCCTAATGACGGTAGTGATCGCTCTTAGTAACAATTCGGGTGTAAGCGTGAATAGGTCCAATTTGATGGCATAACCATCGGTTTCTGCTTTAGCTGCATTGGAATCGTGATCGCAGAACACGGGGAGGGTTACCACCGGCACTCCATGGTATACTGTTTCGAACATGCTCAAAAGACCACCGTGAGTTACAAAGGCTTTCAGTTTAGGATGAGCTGTATTAAAGAAAATGTATTTATTCTTAGAAATACCAGCGCAAATGCTATTAGGTCGGTACAGTTTAGAATTATTTAAGCTTAGGTAAATAGTTAATTAGCTTATCGTTTACAAAAAGGATTCTTGTTTTTATTAAGAATTTACGAAATGGTACCTAGAATATCTTGTTGCGGCAACCACTTCCCCACCATGACGTTATCCGGTAAGTCATCCACATCGTCTTCATATTTCCACAAGACTCTCTGCGGTAAAGTTTTGAATACGATCATAAGCATATTTCTTAAATATTCAGGCATATTACTAGCCTTGACTGAGGAACCCATGCTGAAATATATGAAACCAGCATCTCCGGACCCTTCAATGAATTTTTCAAGGTGCTAGAAATTAAATTATTTCAAAAAAACATGTTGATGGGTAAGACTAACCTAAACTAACCTCTGGTAATTTATTAGCGGGTCTGCAATGTATACAAGCGATCTCGGCCACGTTCGGTAAGAATGGCCTTGAATAAGTGACCGAAGAGTGTCCATTTTGCAATATAAAACTGACGTTTTTCGACATCTCGTACAGACCGGGAACGTCCCCACCAAAATGGAGTCTGACTATTCCCTGGATCTTAAATCTGGTCATCAGGGAGTGCATCATGTTGGCTAGTATGTGAAAGCACATATTTTGAACCTAAAAAAAATTCAACCGTTGAAAATGTTGCCACATTTTTTTCATACACAAGGTGTCTCAAAAGTACAATTGTTAATATCAAGTTACCTTTTTTTAATAGAACACCCCATATTTTATGTTAAATATTGCTTCTTCAATCAATTCTCTATTAAAAATATATGTTATGTTCTATGCATAAAGTTGTCTGTTCTCGAGATAGTGACAAATACAAATGCTGATGCATTTATTAATTAAAATACATTTGAAATGAACAAAAAATAAAATAAAAAAAAAACAATGGTCAAGAGGTGCCCAAAATGACGACAATCTTTAGTTTGACATATCTCGTATCTTCTGAGGAGTTCCGTATAGTGTAAGCAGTCCTTATAACATGTCCCATGAATAAAAATCTAAAGGTGTTTAGTCCTGCGAAAGAGCTGGCCACCTGACAGCTCCTGGATTCCCGATTCAATTTCTCTCTTAAGTATTATCTAGAGCACCATTCTGTTGAAGTGCAGTGGCGTAGCCATAGGGGGGCGATCGCCCCCCCCCCCCCGCCCCCCTTGGCCTGGCGCCCCTCTACTACTTAAAAAATAATTCTTAAAAAACAAGATCGGTCTTATTTTATTTTTAGTAATGAAAAGTGATAGTAATAAACTTAATAAGACCGATTTTAAGAGCGTCCCATCACATTAAATTTATTTTCTTTTATATAGGTAGCGGGTTTTAACTTCATTTGGGGCCGGACCCCTGTTTCCTAGGGAGCATAAAGGTGAATTCCTACGAAATTTGGGCGTGGTCTCAAAAATTTTTTGCCTGCGGCGCTTTAGCTCCACAATTTGCGCCCCTCCGATAGTTCGCCCCCTCCGCCCCAAAATGCTGGCTACGCCACTGTGTTGAAGCCAGATATTAAAACGTTCGTTTATATCTAACTTCTTCCAAAAGCGTAGGTAAGACCTGATTTAATAAATTTAAATACCTTTGACCGTTTGATGTACCTTCATAGAAGTGTGGTCCAATTAATCTTCCTTTAATGAGCACACATTTACCCCCCAGACATTTTGGAAATGAGTTTCCGGAACCCAATGTGGATTTACCGACCAGTAATGAATGGCATGACGATTCACGATTCCGATACTGTGGAATCGTAATTCGTCCACTCTACATAACTTTTCCACAAAACATGGATCCTCATTCAACTGTGTTGTCAATAAAGCTGGATTTATAAACTCGAAAAGTTGGCGAGGTTGAGATTATATTCAAGTTGGTGAGGTTCGATTTTCGACTGTCCAGAATATGGCATTTATAAAATCAGTAGCGAAGTTCAAAAAGTTGTTGCTTAATTGGTTGAAATTTTTGACATTTGACATTTCGCTGTAACCAAAATTAAAATAGCGTCTCCATTGGTCGAAACGAACCTCTCGAACTCCGAACATAAAAGCTGGTTATCTCGAACTACACGAGAACTTTTCGAAGCTTACGAACTTTGCACGAACTGAGTTTATAAATTTAACTGAGTGTTCCCTTTAGTTTAAATTGAATTCTTATTTGCAACGCCAACTGAACCTCAACCTCGCCAACTTTTTGAGTTTATAAATCCAGCTTTAGGCGATGAATTCGCTGCACTGAAGTCTTGCTAATACTTTTCCTTCTTCTGAGATGTCTGCAAGGACATTAATTATAGTGTTAGTTTCGTTTCTTACTGGTCGAGCGTGTTCGCATTTTCCTTTCCACATTTACAAAAGTGCATAGCAATGTTGTTGGGCGATCTGGAAGTCGCTCCTTGTATAACACTTACTTGTGCATCCTGCGATTCTTTCTTGCACTTACCGTAGATTAGCAGCATGTCAACATATTATTTGTCGGGAGTAGAAAGTGACGGCATAGTTATAAAAAATGCTGCTATGCCCTCTAAGCTTGTAGTTAAAAGTTTATATCACTCTTTAAAATGTCAAAATTAATTTTACAATGTTATTAATTTCTTGCTATAATAATAGGTAATTATTGTTTACGTAATATTTAAGGTCTATCGCTCTTATACAATCTTATAAACCAAGGGACTAAAGTGACTCATTTAGTTATTATTAATTAATTTATATTAGTCTACTTTGAAAGACAAAAGTCACTTAGTTATAGTATAAAATATAAACAAGTCTCATCAGTTTTGCGATCACAGTCACTTTTGACTTGAAACAAGCAGCTAAAAAGGCGTTAGAAGGTCCTATGCCGACAAAATCAAGATAAATATATGAAGCGCAATATAAAGCATTTAAAAGATGGTGCTGTGAACAAGAAGTGGAAAATTACAACGAATTGTTTTCACAGAGAAATCCAGGACTTTCTCTCCCTGCCCTGCTGAAAACAAGAAACGTAGGATACAAGCCAAAAAAAATGACAAAATTGACAAATTTTTATTGGATGCTCCTAACAACCAGTTTCTAATGATAAAGGTTAGTTTTATTAAACATTTGATAAGTGTTTCAAAAAAGTACTCATAAATATAATTTTTTTTAGATATCCCTTATTTTTGGTGCCGCAAGAGCCTGTAGAGCCTGAGTTGACGGTGGAAGATTTAACTGATTTGGGTCACGTCATGGTTACCAATGTGCCGAAACCTACGAATTTATACTGGCAAACCCTGATTATTTTTTAATCGTCTATCAAATGAGTTAACCAGTGACAAAAATATCAGCACTAAACATAATAAAAACAAGATCGATAAGAATTTTATTGTTAAAATACTGTCAATTTTACTGAAATCTGCCAGAAGTACATAGCTTTAAGAAAGGGTGAGACCCCCTCAAGATTTTTCGTTAGTTTTCAAAACAATTAATCAATGTACTACGCAGCTAATCGATAAAAATATATTGGGAGACAACCATTCAAGCATTCCAAATTGCTGGACTTTCAGAAAACACTTCCAGACAAGGTTTTGATCAAGATGTTGAAGCGTTCGCTTGTAGTTCTGTACCAAGCAGCGTCATACAGCATACTAGCGATGAACCAAATCGACTATTTAATATTGTAAATTGTGCAAACGTAAATATCCATCTGAATTTAAATAACTGAATAAAGTTTGATCCTTTTTTTAAATTATATGTTGCTGGAATGGGCTTTAGTCCCTTGAGATTAAATGACCTACTTTAGTCCCAGAAGTACAAAAAAGTTTTATTACCACTTTAATTTAAGTTTAGCATTATTTCGAACACGGACAACATTAGGCCTATAGCATAGTATAGATATTTGATAGAGAATTAATTAAAGAAGCAATATATGACATAAAATATAGGGTATCCTATTTAAATAGGTGAAGTTGATATTAAAAATTATACTTGTGAGGCACTCTGTATACTTAAATCTGCTCCCAGTAAAAGTAGTTTTATAAACCAAGAACTATTTCTCTTGAAACTTTTTTATATCATGAACAGGGAAGAAGATATTTCGTGTATACATACGCAAGCAGCCTTTTGAATTAACTAAAAGTCAACAGGTTGGACCTCTATTAATTTAAGGTCCAACTTATCAATGTCATGTTAACTCAAACTACAAGATAATCTCGAAGTTGGAATAGTGCTTGTCATCGAAGTTATGTGGTGGCTATTAACACATACATTTAAATTGTATAATTGAATCACCATCATTAAATTTTTTGGACATACATAGTGTGTCTCAAAAAATGAAAAATTCTCCCCTAGTGAAGCCAACACGATTTTTCAAAACTAAAAATATTGCAAAATTTATTTACTAAATAATCCTCGAATTTCAAATCGAAAGTTTTTTGGCTTTCATTTCACTCCTTGAGCTCTGGAACACACTGTATAGTATAACCACAAACGAACCTGTGTTTGAATATTTTAAACGATAAACATGTTATTAAAAATGTTTTGCCTTTTTTAACTAAAAGAAAATTGAAGCTAGTTCAGATTGAAATATTGCATTTTTTTTTTTGATTTTTTAAAAATCTGAAAAATCTAAGATAGCATAAGGACCTGTACTATGCATTGCACACCATACACGGTCCCTTAACGCTTCACAAATAAATGGTTGGAGAGGCTAAGATTAAGCGGTTCTTGTCAAGGTATTTTTATTTCTCTCAAAAGTTGCGTTATACTTACTCTTTGTAAAAAGCTCATGTCATCAGTAAACGGTCTGGTCAAGAATGGTGTGACTGAATAGGGCGCAGGATTTCCTGCTGTAGCTATGGCGCCCATATACATACCCACCGTATTCATGTACATGAAGGGGGCGCCGTAGAAATGAACGAAACCCATTGCACATTCTGGATAGGCACCATCTAGGATAAGCAGATCGAATTTTTGGCCAGAGTGCAGAAAGTCTTTCGTTTCCGGATCGGATAGGAGAATCTCGCATGCCTGCAAGCAAAGCAATATTTTTTGTTATAGTATCTTTACGTGTGGGAACAGATTTAGTATTTTTATTGCCGCCAACTCTTCTTGCATAAGTATCGACAGAGGGAACAGTGTCTACGTCAACCGCAGAAAATAATACGAAATAAATAAGAATATTATACGTAACAAAATTTCTGATTACTTTGGTTTGTTAGAATCAATAGTTTTACCTCAAGGGATGCAAAAGAATACAGATATTAAAATGCAAGGCATTGTTTATTTCGTGACTAATAATCGTATAATTAATTTTGATGCAATTTCAAAGGTTATTGTGTGCATGGCAATAAAGTTGTATATATAAATAACTAAGTCGTACCTCATACCCATATCTGATCATATCAGTAAATGGTACCGGTTCCTCGCCCTTCATTTTGGCCCCAACTAGATCCCAATTCGTAAAATTTCTCACATAAATTTCGTAACTTGTCGGAATGATTTCCTCTAAACCTAAAAAATAAACAAATATGTAACGATAGCAGAAACTTTACGTAATTTGGCAAGATCTGGCCACACCGCTATATAGTCAAAAAATTTAATATTATGCTCGATTTGACTATTTGAAACATTATTTATATATCTTGTATATTATATGACTATGTTTTTTTTTGTGAGAATCGTCTGTATTTTATTTTTGTTACGCGAGGTTTTGATGACTTAGTATCTATTACAGAGGGTACTTAAGAACGATTAGAAATACTAGCGAACCCTAATGCCGTGTAATAAAAATAAAATAGGGAAAATTCAAATATAAATTTAGTGACTCTCCAACATCGTTTACAACCTTCAAATATATGTTATAAGGGTGATCAGTTATTATTATAAGAACTCACCTTCCATTACGAAATCGCTAGTAAACGCATTCAAAAATGTAATATTGTGTCCTCTGGGTATGAGTCCTCGTGCCAATTCCCAAAAAGGAATTTTGTGAGACTTTGTCCCCCCCATCGTGATCATTAAAATATTTGAGCAGGTACAGTAATTTATCACAGTCATAGTTACGATGGTAACGATTGGAAGCCATTTTAAACTCATTTCTGCAACAAAAAAAAAACGAAACCTTAATTTGCATTAAAAGAATTAATGTAGCTTACTTTTATTAAAACGAAATAAATTCTTACATAAATTTAATCCAGAGTTCTTACAAAATTATCTTTGTTAATTTTATCTTTTTGTAATTTTGTTACCTAACTGGATCAAAATATTGTATTTTAAAATTCCGAGTAAATAACTCAAATGTGAAATAAATTTCTTGATTGAAAGTGAGGATCTTAATGTTATTTAAATACAAATTCTCAAACAACAGTATTTTTTCTACAAACGTGTTAAAAATGGAACTTTAACACTGTCTACTAGCCTTAAAAATGTTACTTTAAGGCACAAGTGCCTTAAAATACCTACTTTAAGGCACTAGTGTTAAGAGTAAAATGTCTATTTTTTGAAAAAAAAAGTCAAAAAATTTCTATTTTATTTATTTTCACTTATATTAATAGTACAATTTGAAAAATTTTAAAAATGAATTCCTTTCTCTGTTCTGCTGTTCTTCGCGGTTGAGGAGGATTGAACAGAAACAGCAGCATGTCCAGTTGATGTTGAAGCATCATCGGCTGATGTCGTTTGTACTGTAAGCAATTTTCGAGCAAGAATTTTTATTTTCCAAGGAATCCACGGTGTACCCTTCTGCAACGGTTGAGGATTTCCATCCCCAATGCCGCTTAATTGTCGTCAAATTTTCTCCAGCATCGGCAAGTAAGCTCGCAGAGAAACGGCGAAAGCAATGCCTCGTATAGAGTGTTGAATTTGGAAGTTGCAGAAATCTTGCTCTAGCAGCAGGAAATTTTCCGAACGTATTAATTCCGACGGGATTTCTGGTACATTTACCTTTTATATATTTTAACAAGAGCCGCCGATGTACGACATCTGCTGGACGAAGATCAGTATGTTTTCGATAAAAATCCAAATAAAATTTTTCAACGATAGTGAAATTTCGTGGTATCTTGGTTTTGGTATCTGATATTTTAATAACTAATGAAGTCTCCATATCTTCCACGTTGTCAAGAGTCAACTGACAAAGCTTTTCCCTGCGGCAGGCACCAAATACTCCTACAATCGTAGCAACTTTCATCAGAAGGTACTCATCATCCGGTGCGCACTTCAGAAACTGTTCAATTTGGTCTCTAGTAAAAAATTTTTGATTTTTTGGCCCGGTAACCCTCTCCTTAACGCTTCAAGTACGCAATAAATTTAAAATGTTTGCTGATATCTACGTCGTTATTTACACGTAGCATAGCTTTGATCATTGAATAATGGGACCAAAGAGAAGATGACTTCCATACCTTTGCCTTTTCCTCAAAATAGGCCAGGAATATGTTTTCGAAATACTTTCCAGAAACGCCTTTGTTTTCACACCATTTTATAAATTTATTATGAGCAATCTCATAGTGAATTCTTGATTTTCGTGGCAGTAAATCCAAGGTAGCTCTGTTAGCAGCTTTTTCTATGCCTTTAAGTGGATCGATTTCTTGTATTCCTTGCATTTTTGGCAAATCACAACAACCAGCGCTAGCGTTTTGATAAAATTGACAGGACCTTTCAAATTTTCAATTTTTCTGTAAACAATCAGCAATGATGGTTGCTAGGTTTTATTGACAAATGTGAACTAATTTAATATAAATATACGATGCTATTAGAAACTACCTAGATGTCAGAGATTCTAAACATTTAATTTTCAATTATTGTATGTTTTTTATTGCCGTTTGTAGAAAAAATATTGTATGATATTTGTGTTAAAAGTATTTTTAAGGCACTTAAAAATGTACTTTTAACAGTTATATCATAAATAACTATTATTTTGTCCAGTTTGCAGAAGTACATCATTTTTAATATATTTCTCCGTTTACAATGTAAAAGATCTTAACCTTTAAATTGTAGATTATGATTTGCTGACTGTAAATGTCAGCCGAAGAATGAAGATGCTTTCTTTATAATATTTGTCTTTGTCTAGAATATATTATTTAAAAATATATTTACGTTCTCTTTGTATTTTCAGTTTTTCAGAATAATAATAAAATATTTATTTGTAACCATAAATCCCTTGGGGTTCCACAATCACCTTCTGCGTTTCCGTCCAAAAGCACACGCATAACAAACGGGCTACTCTGTGGCACCACACAATCCTTCTCCATAGTCCACTTGATATATTCTCATCTTAATGGATTCCTCTCAAACCTTTAAATGAGAGCCACACGAAGGTTTTATTAAATAACCTCATCAAATACCAGCTCACGATTAAAATTAAGGCCACATCTTACGTGCGAAGGTAAATCAGGAAATTCCATATACATATTATTACATCCCGTTTAAATCGACAACACAATTATGTGAATATTTGGTTTTATATATCGTCAATTGATTGTTGTTTTATTTAAATTCATTAACAAAGTTACATAATCCGTTAATTTAAAACACAATCCAAACTTGTAAATTCTGCTACGCCAGAAAGTATGTAGACATATCATATTCTTTAGTAGAAAGCAGGTGGCATGATGGAGAAAGATTTCCAGCGAAGCAAGACGTCTTCGTTATGTAACTATCATCTAACAATGACGATTCATCTTTTCGAATTAAAATAGTATGATAACATTCCTATATTACCCGAGGTAGCTTCTTCATTTTCCAAAATGTTTATTATTTAGTTATCCATCGGGGTTTTTTTTGCAAAACATACAAATGCCTATTTATACAGAATTGGTATAAGAATTCCTACAGTTTGTTTAAATAGGGAAGTAAACCAATACAACTGCGGTTGTTGGTGCAACCAAAATTAATGTCGAACGAAACTTGTTTACATTCAAAATCCAAAAAGACAATATTTGGTGTGACTTTGTGGTAGACACGTCAATGAAGAAATTAGACCTCTCACGATATTTACTGAACAATAGTTCATTTTTCCAGATCTTAGGCGATTATTCCCGAGTAGCATTCTCTATTTGCCTGTAAAGCAAGCAGGGTTTTAACAAGAGGTAGGATCATGGGGGGCAATTGAGTGGCCTGTTAGGTCTATGGATATGACGCCGCTTGACTTTTTTGTGGGTTCATATACAACTACAAAATTGAGTCTTCAAAAATAGATCACAAAATATTGAATTGTTGCAAGAAAGGATATTATAAGAAATTTAAAATATTTTATCCAATAATCCTTTACATTTACTATACCATATTTTAATATAAACTGTTTAATTATGGCAGGATAAGAAAGTATAGTTTTAACAAAGAATAATTGCAATTTTATTGTTTTTGCAACTTTTCTCATCTTTTACCGTATAAAAGACATTAGATCCTATCAATTTTAAGATTTAGTTGTGTACTGTACAACTTCCTACTTATATAAAACGATTCTTTAGATGGGGTTAAAAGGCTATACATTGTAGACTAATCAAACCTGTACTAACCATGTACGGTTATAACATTTTTGCACTTTACCATTTGATATATTATGTAGGAAGTATATATATTTTGCACATTTCTAAACGCTAATACGAAATCGGCCAATTAAAAACTATAAGTACTTGTAACACGTAATTGTCCACCGAAATTGATATTACATAACCGCGCCTGCAAATACACGGTCTTCCTGATATCATAATAAGCACCTTTTAAACGATCGTTTCGTCACTATGCAATAATTATTGTTAAAAAATTTAAAAATGTTCACAAAAATCCCCTTGTCCGCAGAAAATGTGTGTCAAATACAGCGTTATTAAGTTTTGCAATACTCTCGGAGAAAATATCTCGCTGCCATTGACTCAGCAGAACAGATCACAAAAACAGGGGTTTATGTAACTCTTATCGTTTGTAAAACCAATCTGCTAAAGATTATGTCATATTATGTGAGTTTACAGTAAAATTATTGCGATGGACCTCATTTAAATTAGTTTTCACTTTTACTGTAAACAATACACTCTCTACTACTATTTTTTCTTTAGGATCAGGCACAAAGAATACAGGAAAATTCCTCTGTGGCGCTCTCCGATCGGTGCGTGTTGCTTAATCATTATACAGATAGAAACAAAAGTTACATATTATGTCATTATATGCTTTTTAAAAGAAAATACAAACTTTTAAAGAAAGTCTTGCAGTTTTTCAATTTTTTCCACACTTCAGAACATTACATTATTTTATCGAGTAGCATAATCCAAAAATTAATAGCGCGTACTGCATCCTCGTGTTCTTATTACTTCTGCCGTTCAACGTGGCATGCTTTCAATGTCGTTTTGAATTACTTCTTGAGGAATGTTTATCCTTTTTTCACGAAGGGCTGTTCGCAGATCTGGCACTGTTGCTGGATGTCCATTGCGAACACGTCTACCTAGCATATCCCATACGTGTTCAATTGCATTTAAATCTGGACTACGCGGGGGCAAGTCTAATCGCTAAATATTCACCTCGTCTAAATACTAAAGTCCTATACAACAGACCACGTTATCAGCTAAACATTGTTGGATATATCGGTTAGCAGTTAAAGAACAGTTTCCTATCAACACCAAGTCCGTACAGGTATCTACTGATACCTCAGCCCATGGCATGACACTACCGCCTCCAGAAGGTGTTCTAGGGGACATGCAACATTAAGCGAATCGTTCACCTGGTCTCCTCTAGACACGTTCACTCTTCTGCTCCCCAGTTTCTGAGTTTATGAGCAACATTTAATCGTGCTGTATGGTGGGTTGGAAGTAAAGCTGGACATGCGACGGGTTAGTTCAGGTTAAAAAAAAATGAAATATCTCAAAAACGGCTTACTTTAGCGGATTTTCACAAGAGTATGTTTTTTGTTTCAAAATGTTAAAAAAATTGGTTCCTTAACAAAAAAAGGAAAAACTACACTGATAAAAAAGTTATGGCCATTCTAAACCATAAGAAGTGCATTGTGAAGCGCCCTCTAATGACCACAGTGAAAAAGTGTCCGTATTCGGGTTTCGCATCCCAAAAAACCCCCGAGTACCAGGTTTTAAAGTAATACGTTAAAAAATGTTCATTAATTTTAAAAAATTCGATTTTTATTTTTTAACTTTACCACCCTGTATCTCGGAAACGGAGCAATTTCGGACTAAGGAAAGTTGCTGTAAATCGCCTTATTTTGGCCTCAGGATTATGTGCTCAGATTTTATACAGACCTTTTAGAGACACCCTGTATATTATCGTTCCCTTGTAATTGTGATCTTAAGCAAGCCCTACGTTTTTCAGTCCAAGCCCTCTTGGATGTAAATAATTTTTTGAAAATTTGACCAAGATGGGAAAACAATATAAAAAGTTACAAGACTATAACTTTATGAATGTCTGGAATTTATTGTCAGAAAGTGTATTTAGTTTCTTGAAGGCGACTCGACCGAAAACTGCCAAATGCAACTTGTGTGCATCGCAGATTTTTCATAGCACACAGTTCTTAAGGCATGCTAGAGACAAAACACAATCGAAAATTGACTGTGTTTGCTTATAAGCAAAATAACAGCGAAGTTGTAAAGAAAACATAGTTTGTAAAATAATTTTCAGTTTAAAGGTAGAATCACTGATGTTTCTTGCTCTAGACTCTAGAATGTCGAACTTTTACTTTTAATTTTATTTGATGCTTAATATTTATTGGTGACATATTTGTTAAAAGTTGCAGGAGGCCAAAATTTGTAGTTACCCCGCTGGTTAAATAACCCTGTACAGGGTCTTCCAACGAGGACTGAACAGGGGCTCATTTTTGAGCTTCCTTGTATTTAAATTTATTTATCTTGTTCTACAAATGCCAAGAAAATGCAAGAGAAGCAAGGAGAAGATTTATTGCAAATTTTCACAGAAATATATCCGTCAATACTATTCTAAGGATAAAGAACCTATTTGAGGAAAATAAAACATTACATGACAGAAAAAGAAATCCAGAAAGGAATAGAAATCGAGACCGTGCCATTGTGAATTATTTTCGACTGAATCCAACCAAATCAATTTCGGACGCAGTTCGGGACGTTCAATACGGCGGCGGTGTAAGACGCAGAAGAGTTACCCAAGGAACTGTTCACAGGACTTTAAGAAATCGTAAATTTAAGTCTTATCATATCCTTCCACTTCAACATCTAACACCGGCACAAAAAGAACTTCGCTTCCAATTTGTTTCCCAAATTGTGATTCGGAAAGAAAACGAAGATCCTAATTTATTCAGAAATATCTTATGGACTGACGAAGCCACATTCACAACATCGGGGGTTTTCAATAGACATAATAATCATCATTGGGCCGTTGGAAATCCAAGAAAATTTCAGACAATTAAATTTCAAGGAAGGACTTTAATCCATGTTTGGTGTGCCATAAAAAATAATAGAATTTTGGGACAATATTTTTTAACGGGACTTTAAATGGACAGAGATACTACGAGTTCTTAGAAAACGAAATTGAGAACTTTTTGGAAGATTTACCATTGGAAGAATATCAAAATTTAATTTGGCAACATGATGGGGCCCCTCCGCATGCCGTGCGTGAGGTTACTCAATATTTAAACGGACGCCATGAAGAATTGATTGGTAGAAATGGAACCTATGCTTGGCCACCCAATAGTCCCGATTTGTCAATATTAGACACATTTCTTTGGGGCCATTTAAAGAACGTGGTATACAAGCAGCGAAACCACGATATTGAAGAGATCATGCAGAAAATTGTGAATGAAATAAATCGCATTAACCAGGAAAATCACAGTATAACAGCAAGTTTGAAAAGGCTACAAAGAGGTTATCGCACATGTTTTGAGAACAACGGAGGTCACATTGAACAATTAAATTATTAATGTTTTTTTTTTTAATTAGTATAGAGTTGGATTTCTTTTTCTGTCATGTTCTTTATCCTTAGAATAGTATTGACGGATATATTTCTGTGAAAATTTGCAATAAATCTTCTCCTTGCTTCTCTTGCATTTTGTTGGCATTTGTAGAACAAGATAACAATCTGCAATCTCTCATCTAATGAATATTTCATTTCGGCAATATTATAGTAAATTTGTCAAATTTTTTGACTTTGAAGGATTCAAAGGTGATTATACCTTTATTACCTAATGTATGTTTCAAACAGGTTAAAGTTAAACTATACTGGATAAAACATTAAAATTTAATAAAAATAGCTGTCACAATATTAAATATTTTAATCAGAACGGACAAAAAAAAAATCACTCGTTACAAAAATCGTATAAAAAAAGCTATGTTCCATTTAAAAAACACCTTATCCCTAGCGTAACTCTTTTGTTTCTTGTTTAAATAAATTTTTGGTTTCATTTTTGAATTCTGCAGGAAAAAGTACATCGATTGGCTATTTTGGATTTTTCTTTAAATACAAGGAAGCTCAAAAATGAGCCCCTGTTCAGTCCTCGTTGGAAGACCCTGTACATTTTTGACTCGCAAAAAAATCTAAAGTAAAAGTCACTCTGCTAAAACTACATTTAATACTAATTTATCAGTAAACCTGTTGATTAAAGCTCGCTTGCTTGAAATGCAATGAATTGAAAATACGTGATGGCGAAATATTGAGGGGGAAAATTAATAAGTCGCTTAAAAAAATTAACAAATCATGCAACTGGCTATGTCTCGCAATATTTTAAGATACATTTAATTAACGTGTAGCATTAAATGCGCTTTAATCGGGGTGCAATTTTGCAGCCCAGAATTGAAACAGATTGAATCGATAATTCAGGTGCTTGCTGTTACGCTTAAACATATTTCATTGGTGCCTAGGTTTTTTTTTTTAATATACATTATACAATTCTTAATTATAATTTCTCGAACAAAGCTTGACTACTTAATTGAATCTTTCATTTTAATTTAATATTCGCAGTCACGCGACCTTCACCTTCAACAATTCAGCAACTGTGTACTACTCTGTAACGGCAGTTGCTATTTTCACTTTCTTTAAACAACGCATCAATCAACAATATACGTTAAACAAAGAGAAGAGATTACCGAATCCAACGCGGAACACTTTCACTGGTTCCTCAAGTTATAATTTTAACGGTTGCTCAATTCCGAAATATTTTCGACTAGTTTAATTTAATTATTTTAAGTCTAGCCGTCAGTAAAGTCAAAACAGATGGAGCATTAAAGGTTCTCCGCAAATCCTGCAATACTTCAAAAAAAAACCTTGTAAAAAGTACCTTAGAGTTTGATGATGAGATTGTGAATTGACCAAGGTGCCGCCAGGGTGATTCTAAAATTAGCAAAGTTAGTGTGAAACGCCACATTTACAGAATCACCGCATGCAAAGCGCCCTAATGGGACTTAAACACGAATGCTGCCTACCACCAAGCTTTTATATACAGTGTGGCCCAAGTTCGGTCTACATGGATGGGGATATTGAAAACTATAGAAGATAGACCAACGCAATTCTATGCTTTTCTGCTTAAAGAAAATACAAAAAGTTGCATTTTCAAAAATATGCTGTAGCTTTTTTATTTTTCACTATTTTGGCAATCTTTAAAAACATTTTCAAGCAACTTTTTAAGTATATTTCAGTTCTGTAATTGGATTTTGAACAGGACGTTTCAGATATTATATACCATCATCAGGTTCATTTTTTCTTATGGACGCCATATTGTATCTTGTACTTAAAAGGTAGCTATTGATGTCAGCTTTACAACGATGTATTACTGATTGATAAATTCACTCCTACAATAAAATTTGACATTTACATTTTTATCACTTTGACATCGATAAAAAAGGTGCAACCTTTTTTATCGCGATAAAACCCTCTCCAGCTAAAAATTAAATGGTAAAAACCTCTCCAGCTCAAAATCGAGTAGCTTTTCTTTTTCATTGCTCGGCAACCTGACATATTGTTACAAATTAATTTGATGCTGTCACACATTTTTTTAGTGAAGTATTATTTTTTTTTAGTATCTATTCATGCCAAAATTCGTGAATTTCTCTAGCTAAAAATCACTCGATCTCTTTTTTTTTAAGATCGGATTAACTTTTATTTTTTAAACTCAAACTAGATCACTTTTTAGCAATTTAAACTCGAACAAGCGGTAATAGATAAAAACGCGACAGCCGTCGCGTTTTTATCATTTCGTTTATTCTCGTTAAATTTCTAAGCAATCTAGTTTTCGTAAAAAATAAAAGTTTATCCGATAAAAAAAAGCCCTTGTGATTTTACGTATGATAAATAAATGAAATTGACGTGAAAAGACAAGAAAATTAATTTTCGCAACACGTTAAATCCGACAACACCACTAGAACTCCCCAAACTTAATGACAATTAAAATTTTTACACTTTGCAATACTCACACAACACTATCTGCATTGTTTTAATCAAGAATTTTACTATAATTTATGAATCAAAAATAAAATCTAATAGCCTATGACCACTACCCACCGTTTGAAAATGAAACAAAAAGATTACTTGTCAAAACGAGTAAAAGTATTATTCGGACATCGGCTGCTAATGCACATCTCTATAGGCAGCAAGAGGTCTCACATCTCAACAAAGACCTGGACGAAATTCTGCTTTGGGGTGACAGGAACCAAATAGAATTCAACGCTAAAAAGACCCAGGCGGCAGTTTTTTCGAAAAAAGTTAATGTTGAAGAACCTGATATAGTTATGGCGGGACACTCGATTTCCTTGGCTTCATCAATTCATCTATTGGGCGTTAATTTGGAGAGTCTTATGTCTTGGCATTGCCACGTTGCGGCCATTGCAAAGGCAGCCTCGCAGAAGCTTGAAGTACTTTTCTGAACTAAGAACCTCTATACACCCCAACAACTTTTGATGCCCTATGAAGCCCAAATTCGACCATCGCTGGAGTACTGTTCGTATATGTAGGGCTTTGCTCCTAAACATACCCTGAGATTGCTAGATTCTATTCAAAGAAGAGCCATTCGCTTGACCGGTGATCATGATCTGACAATCAACCTGGAAAGACTTGAACATCGAAGGCGAGTTGACGACTTGAGTCTATTTTACAAATATTTTCATGGCAAGTGCTCAACAGTTGCCCGCTTAATTCCACCCAAAGCGGTGCATGGTAGAAGTACACGACGAGCCACTGCAGCCCACCAGTACGTGGTTCAGCTTAGTGTCCCTCGAACGACACTGTTTTAAAATTCCTTCATCTGGAGAACATCATCACTCTGGAACGACCTCCCTTAGATCGTGTAATCTCCAAATATTCAATACCAACGTGAATCGTTTCCTGCGCACACGCTCCGCTCCCAGAGCGCCATAAAGGATTTATCCTGCAGTGCTGTGCCTTATCATAAAAAAAATAAAAAAAATTGATAATAACGATTTTTTTCTGTATTTTTAATTAAAAGAAAAACGGCATTGCGTTTTTCTCACGGAGAAAAATTTAATTTGCTGAAATGTGACATTTATTACAACAAAAATACAAATCATGTATTAGAAAGATATTAAGTATAAAACTTTTTACAAAAATTGTTATGACGTAGGTTCATAAAATATAAACTATAGAAGTTTTGACCTGTGGCCCAAGAATTACAAAAAATAAATATATTAAAGCCGCTCCGACATCGTCTACAAGAGTGGCGGCAAGAGACTTACCAACCCCGAGAAGAGTACTTAAAGAAAATAAATATCGACAGTATAAGCCAAGTATAGTTCAGAGTTTACGAGACACGAATTATCCAAGATGAATCCAATTTTCAAATTGATATGTGAACCAATGCGAACAAAATCGTGATTTCAGTCGTCTTATAATTTGGACCGATGAAACACTATACAAATCATTTTTGAGCAACAGAAAACCCTCACCTATTAGCTTAACGAAGACTCCAACCCTATTTGGCTTTAATGTATGGTGTAGTATGTATGGTAAGTAATGTCACCTTGCTAAATACATAGCAAGTATTAAGTCAACTTCACTTTTCTTCTTACTTTTTAGACAACATACTTATCACGCGTTGAATAGTCAAAGATACTTGGAGCTGTTAGAAGGTCAAATATTACCGGAATTAGAGCAAGAGTTCATTATGATCAACTAAATAATATTTGGTTTCAACAAGACCGTTGTCCCGCACGTAATGTTCCAAAAGTTCAAACTCTTTTAGAAAGACATCTGATGATAAGGTAATTTCAAACAGCGGACCAGTTAATTGGCCTGCTTGATCCCCCGATATAACCCCTCTAGATTTTTATTTATGGGGTATGTACAAAATGAAGTCTATGAGCTTAAACCCCCTAAAACTGTACAAGAATTAGAGGAGAGAGTGAGGTATGTGTTTACCAGCATAAATAGCAACACTCTTCGAAGGCCCACCAACTCTGTGTTGGAAAAGTGTCAAAAATGTATTAATAAAAAAGGCAACATTTCGAATAAGTATAGTAAGTTACATATTTTTTCTTGCGATTTTTTAAACAATAAATATTATTCATATTGCTTTCTTAGTTTTCTTTCATTTTTTAATTTATTATTTAAAATGTTAAGATGTAATTCTTAACCATAAGAAAAAATAAAATAATGTATTATAATCTGACATTTAAAATCTAAGCTAAGGGGTTGTTGTCACGTTTGGCGTGATGCGAAAATAATTTTCTAATTTTTTTAAGTCAATTTCATTCATTTACCAATAAGTGGTGCATCATTGTAAAGGTAACCGAGTTTCAGTCAAAGAAATAATTTACTCGAAATTAACAATAATTGCTGAAGATGTAGAAAGACAACGACTTGAAGCGATGCCAGAAAGTCGAATACCGAAATTAACTCTTAATTGGATTCCACTGGAAAGAAGAACACGAAGTAGGCTCAGAAGATCCTGAAGTGAAGGCATCAAAAAATTGATAACCGAAAGACCTCTGCACCACAATAAATGGCAGGGGAAAGAGAGTTACAGTAAAAGCCTGAAGTAAACGTTTAGGAGGTTGTCATGGTTTTTTTTGCAATTTGAGGTTAATACTTGATTGAATCAATGACTGGTTAAATGGAAACACACAATAACATCTTGATTTAACGACTGAAATGACCACCACAATGATAATTTATCAACAAACATTTAACGTCGTGCCAAGAATAGTTCAGAACAAGTTTCATCATTAATTTCGGGTGTCTAACATCATTCACCTATAGAATATAGATGGCTCTTTTATTAGTATGTGCTGAAAACTCAACTTTCATATTTTTTATCACTACAAAAATGTGTTCATTGTTTTTGTCTGAATGAGATTGATACTCGTTGAAAGGATTTCAAATTTTAACTTATAAAGATTTCTTCAAGGCCATGATCAGGTTAATAACACTTTTTTATTTGGAAGAGACGTTTATCAATATTACATTAATACCAAAAATAAATAGACATCGAGAAATCAAGAATAATTTAAGAAAAGTAAACGAATCCCGATTGGCTAAATTATTTATACATTTTTATTTATTTAAACTTAATGAACAATTCTTTATAGCATTTTTCTGCCGTCTAATCCTTTTTTATAATTTTTTTTTACACAAATTTATTCATATTATATACTATTATACAAAACATTTTTTGAGTGATTTACTAATATGTTATAATTTATAACTTTTCAGCTTTCACCGCAAATATTATGGACTGAAATGGTAATACATTATATAATATTAAAAATATAATCAAGGTAACCATGTCACTCTGCTGGTTGAATAAAGTATTTTCATGGTGTACTTCAAGCAGATTTTATGGGTGCTGCAAATGCAATTTAAAACATCGATAGAGTTAATACCAAACCCGTGTGAGTGTAATGATTTCAAGCATACTTTAAAATTAATTCTGGTTAGTTCGTTGTAATTTTACTATGGATGAAGCGGCAACATATTTTCGAGGGCATGGTCAGAACCATGCACAAATTGTCTAACAAAAAAGGATTGCATTGATTATAGCGATAAATCTACCACACTTTTGCAACTAATAAACAAAAAACAATCAATATTATTATCGAAAAAATAGCCTTGGTTCATAACTTATTAATAAATAATTATTATATTGCTACCAAAGTTGATTATACATAGACATAAATTTTCAAATGATTTAATGACAATATTTCGCGCCTAAACTTTTGAGTCAAGAGTAAAGTCATGTAAATGTTACAAATTGCCTACAATATTGTTTTCCATTCGATAAAAATCAACATGCAATTAATTATTTATAAAGTGCCAGTTAATTTTTTTAATGGTAATAAACTAATAATAAATCCAGATTTGGTAACAATAACACTGGCTGTTGCTTAATGGGAAGCAAAGTCATTGCGAATTGTTGCATGTGATCGCAAGAGTTGCTGGCTAGAAAATACGTTTTAATAAACTGTATATTAATTATTACAATGATATATTTAAAATTCACTGCTGAAATCAGTTGAAACTCATCGAAAGTTCAAACCCATCGAAAGGAGGAAGACGAATTGTAAAATTCAATGACAATGAGCATCCAAGATTCACACTATGAAAATTGCCATCAATGCTTTCTATTTAAAAAATTAAAGACTTTGAATTTGTCTCTTTTTTTATCCGTCCTGTAAAATATCAAAGACTCTATACCTGTGTTGTCTGTGAATTAATATACGGGATTACTAAATTTTCTTTAGATAGTTTATGAATTAGTTCTGCCCTCTTTTCTTCATTTCGGCTTAAAACTTAAAGTGCATAGACTTTTAATAAATCTCGGTATAAAGAAATTATCAACTAAACTAACCGGTTCATTATTATTATTATTTTCAGCTAATTGCTGATCATAATAGTTAAAATATATATGAAAATTGTTATAGTTGTGCCTTTGTACAAAGGGCGGTCCCTAAAATTACTTTTACTTACCGACAATTTAAAATTTTAATTTGAATAATCCTAAATTCACTATCTTGTACCAAAGCGGGTACAAGAAATGTTTATACATATATCCCTTTTTCAAAATTCACATTTGGGCTCACTCAACCGAAATATCGTACACTAAATCGATTTAAAAAGTTATTTTCATAAAATTTTATATAGGTCTTCTACATCATACCGTTCTTTTTTTCTGATGGTTCTTTTATGACAAAACTAACCAAAACTAAAAAAAATTAGAATCTTGTACGTAGTAATTAAACTATCGACTCGTTCTTCTATTCTTTCGTCCAAGTAAATGGGTACTGTTTTGATATGGTGTATGGGTACCAAGTCGGCGGCAGTTGAAAGTAGGAGAAATGAAATGCTGGCGGTACCAACAGTGCAGATTATTGTTGTGGCACCACTCTGTTGTGTTTTAATTTTGCCTAAAGGATTCTGGTATTGATACCAATGCACGAGGGAGACTTAAAATGATGTTATACAGAGTCTGTATACGGGTAAAGATAGGCGATTTGGAAAGGTATATTAGGTGAAAATATCGCCTTAGTTATTTAAATTTGTACCAGGAATTTTAGTGTAGTCTACAGGGCATTCTCTTGGACAGCTACATCAAAAAACTTTTCCAAGACAAGAGATCAGACATCCCCGAACAATATACACGGGAAGGCCTAGATATAACTAAAGAAGAAGTACAACATGCAATCTTGAAATAAAAAAATAGAAAAGCTGCAGGGCTAGATGGAATCTACTCGGAAGTCATTAAAATATTGAAGAACGAGTAGTCACTGCGCGTCATAGTAAAGCTTTTCAATATGGTTTGCCGATCGGGCGTCATTTCTTCGGATTGGCTTCAATCAACGTTTGTAACGCTTCCAAAGGGGAGTTCAGCAAAAAGATGCAGCGATTATCGACTTATCAGGCTGATGAGTCACTTTCTTAAGATCTTCCTGAAGATCATCCATAGGCGAATAAATGCAAAGTGTGAGTCCTTTATGGGCGAATCTCAGTTCGGATTTCGTAATGGGTTCGGCACGAGAGAGGCCTTGTTTGGTATTCAAGTGTTGGTTCAAAGGTGTAGGGATGTCTCTGTTCCTGTCTATGCCTGCTTCATAGACTATGAGAAGGCCTTCGACAAAGTGCAACATAAAAAGCTGATGAAAATCCTTAAAGAAGTAGGCCTGGTCGATAGAGACCTCAAGATAATCGCAAATCTCTAGTGGAACCAAACCGCACAAATCAAGGTAGATCAACAAATGTCAGACAGAGTAAGAATCAGAAGGGGTATTCGACAGGGCTGCATCCTTTCACCACTGTTTTTTAACATTCACTCAAACAGAATATTCGAAGATGCCCTGGAAAACTGCCTTGAAGGAATTTCCATTAATGGTATAAACATAAACAATCTTAGGTACGCTGACGACACCGTTATATTCGCGAGCTTCCTGAAGGGCCTTCAGATTTTATTAAATCAAGTGGCTGATAACAGTGCAGAATTCGGATTAAAATTAAACACCAAAAAAACTAAATGGTTGGTGCTTAATAGGAACCAGGTTGATAATGGTATACTTCAGATACAGAATCAGCAAATCGAACGCGTGCAGTCATACAAATATCTGGGATGCCGGGTTAACGAGGACTGGGATGGTATGCAGGAGGTTCGTGCCCGAATTGAGCAGGCCAGAGCTTCATTTGTGAAAATGAAGTCCTTGTTGTGCTGCCGAGGGCTGCCGCTCTCCATTCGAATTAGAGTGCTACGTTGCTACGTCTTTAGTATTCTCTATTATGGAATTGAGGCGTGGACTCTGACAGACGCCATGTGCAAGAAGCTAGAAGCTTTCGAGATGTGGGACATATCGACGGATGTTGAAAGTACCCTGGGTGGACAGAGTGCGGAATGTGGATGTACTCACAAGAATGTCAAAAGAGCTCGAAGTCGTTGGAATACTTCGGACACATTCTCAGAAACGAAAAATACAGACTTCTCAAGCTGGTAATAGAAGGAAAGATCGAAGGCAAGAGAGGACCCGGTCGTCGAAGACATCGTGGCTGAAGAATCTGCGACAATGGTATAGATAGCGCTGAAGATTGCCAACGTTCGTAGAGGACAAGGCACTTTAAGGAGAATATAGAGAAGGGAAAATTAAAATTATAGAAAATGCTGAAATTGGCTCCAAGCATGAATTTACACGTCTATCATATTTTCAATAGCGCTGATCAGCATCTCTGGAGAAACTGTTCTAAATTTTCAACTCGTGTTCTAAAAATATTGATCTTGAAATGAAGTAATCCATAACCTTTAAACAAGATATCTTCGGGAAGCAGACAACCAGCCACCAATTTTTTGAGAGTGCAATGTGGATTCTACAAAAAATGGGGACTTTTACTACTCCGCATTCGTGTATTTTCAAAATTCACATAACCGGTAAGGTGGAACCAAGCTTCATTAGAAAAAAGTGTTAGGTCTTATAAATCATTTCAATCACTTGACAGTAATTCCTGCATCTTTCAAAATCTGCAGCTCGTATTTCTTGGAATACTTGCACTTTATAAGGAAACAAATTTAACTATTTTTTAAGAATAGTCGTGCATGTTCCAAAAGATATACTTAATTTTTTATGATTAGTATTCATACTATTACAAGAGCTGAATAAAAAGCCATTACATCGCGGGTTTGTCATCAATAAACACTCAGAGATTTCGTGATCAAAACTCGATTGATATTTGATTGAGGCGTAGATATTTCGTCACCTAATCACCTAACTGAGTTTTATTGGATCTATTTTTAGATTGAACCTGAACCACCATAACTTTTCAAGGTTCCCTTGTACGTCGGTATAGCCATATATACCAGATAATTTAGCCATTAGTTCCAGTTTTGGATTTGCTGCTGTTGCTCCGAAATAATTATATTATTTTTATTAGATGTTAGATAACGCCAGCTTCTGGCAAAAATCATGTGGATTATGTTTTAATAATAGCCGATTTTAAAATTGGTCTACTTCCTGAACTTTGCGAATTACTTCAGTGGCAGCTTGTAAGGGTTTTTGGTCACTATTGGAAAATATTTTTTTCTTAAAACTTTAACACCCCATGGTTCAAGAGTTAAATTAGGACATATTTAGACAATCTTTGAATTATAATGTTCCCTTGGGCTCTTAGGGTTCGAAATAAATTTCCAAACAACAAAGTTCCAAGTCTTTATTGTAATATTAACCCGTGCGGACTTCCAATGTAAGTTTCCTATCTGAATACCAGGATTTTCGGCAATGAATAATCAATTTATTATTCCAGCCAAAGTGACTATTCAAAAAATTTGAAACTTGGCAGACTGCAACCTTATGCTAGTAGCTATTACCAAAGAAACGTATAGCTTAGCTATAAGTTTCTTTGCTATTACTAAGAATTTTTACATATTTTTAGCTACTATAATTTTATAGTTTCAGCAGGATGAAATTTTTTTTTCAATTTTTTCCAAAATTTGTTCGTATATAATACCACAAGAGAGAAAATTTTACCTAAAAAATTTTTTCTTGAGTGGTATTCGTCAAGACTATTTCACGAATAATATTACACATACTTTGGTAAAAATAAATAAATTTACGTGAGATTACAACCTTTCAAAAGTAACAGTGACAATCTACTATCAGTCATTAATTACCAATCTTAACAGTGAATGTAACTAAGGTAACAAAATTTTGCCGATTAAAAACTATGTTGCTAGCTATTTTCTGAAATTCTGATTGGTCAGTGGGGTCGGCAAAATTATGAAGGTAGTGGTTTTTCCGATTAAAAACAGGTAAATATCTAAAATTGCTACATTTTGATTGGTTCAAATTATGAAGAGTGGAATAGTCATATGTAAAACCACAAGAGTTTTTTTTATAAGATAAACTTTTATTTTTTACGAAAACTAGATTACTTAGAAATTTAACGAGAACAAACGAAATGATAAAAACGCGACGGCTGTCCAGTGAAACCAAAAGTACAGCAGATGTTTAATCTTTGTAATTTAATAATAATATACGAATAAAGAATAATTTATTATTAATTTGTAAACAAATTTTGAAAAAAATTGAAAAATACTTTCTTTATCTACCTGAAACTCTAAAATTATAAAAGGTAAAAAAACTCCAAGAAATAGCTACTATTATAAGGTTGTGAAGTCTGCCAAGTTTCAAACTCTTTGAACAGTTATTTTGACCGGAATAAAAAACTTACATTACAAGTCGACACGGGTTAATATTAAGATAGAAGCTTGAAGCATTTGAAAATTTTCTTTAAATTTATTTTAAACCCTATGAGCCCCTCTGAACACAAAATTCAAAGATTGGCAAAATAGGGACCACCCTAACGTTCTTATGGACTTTTTTTCCTGATAATGATCCCAAGAATCACGCCCTGAAATACTAGCATGCAATTAATGACCACCCTGTATAGACTCATTATAAGTAACATTTTTGTGTTACTGTCTGGACTCTGAACTAACCTAAACTACGTACCTTCCTAAATAATTTTTAAATGCTCACTTATCCACCTTTCATTAATTCCGTAAAACATTATTTCTGGTAAATTAGGTTTGATTTGAAAAAAAGATATTGTAAGTAAATTATAATAATATTATTTTTAAGCTACATTACCATCGTATATTGTATAATATATCCAGTGTCGCAGCCAGGAATAGGTTCTGGGGGGAGGAGGGGTGGGTTGACACAGAGGACAGAAAGGGAGTAAAAAACGATATTGTAAACGTTGTTTGGGAATATTTATTTGACCTCTGATCGGGAGGGGGTTAATCCCTAAGCTCCTTCCGTGGCTGCGCCCCTGAATCTATTCTGAATGGGCACGCGCCGTTCGCAGGGAGCCTTGAATTATTTTCCTACTACTGTGATTTCTCTAGAATAAGGTGTGTTTACCGTTTAAAATCATGCAGAAATGTTTAAGACAAAGACATTATGTCTTTTGTTTAAGATAATAAGAAAACAATCTAATGGCTGGCTTTTTAGCTGAGACTCTTTAACTTTTTTAAGTTAAGACGTACCGATTTGATACTATCGACATAATGTATCGAACTTATAAGTGTATGAAACTTACCGCCTTTATAATTATTCGTCGCACGTACAAGTCTATATAACACTAGTGATACGTCGAATTATTGTTGCATTGTTTTGTCTTAACAACAAGTCTGTATTTAATTACCTTAAGCAACTCAAGATAACGTTAGTACGTATATCCAAAAATCTCTTGCAAATACGAGGTGACATTTGCGTATGTTTTTCTCTAAAATTGTCAGCGTAATTTATGTGATGGAATTTCCATGAAACAGATTAACAGATTTTCTAGAATAAACAAGGTGATATGAATTTGTGTCGAGTTCATAAAATATTGTTACAGTACTTTAAAGTAATGCAATTAGAAGAAAAAATATTGGGATTGTTTTAGGGGCTAAAGCATTTTTATATATTTTTTAGTTTTATAAAATTAATTTTAAATTGAACATTTAAGGATCATTTTTAACGCAAAAAAATCATAATCTATCATAGAAAGAAAATTCCCAAAGAGCCCCGGAGATATAGAGCCCCATCTGGTAACTAGAACCCCCACGCCGCCTTTTTAAAATTTCAAATGGCACCACCCCTTTTGTTATACCTCAAATGAAAGGTCTCACTGAGTAGTATTTAGCTGCACAAAAAAGTCGATAGAAAAGAAAATTTGTAATTCGAATAAAATTGAAAATGAAAAAAATGAAATTTTATTTTAGTTGATTAAATGCTCAAGATGCATTCAATTTCGTTGTAAACAATAGTACACCTGTTTTCAAATCAAAATCATCTGGATATTGCCGGAAATAGGAACTTAGATGAAAATTTGCTACATTTTCAACAAAATTCAATATTTTAATATTTTTATAAATTTCAAAGTTTTGTTTTATTCGAATTAAAATTTTCTTTTCTATCGATTTTTCTTGTGCAGCTAGCTATACTGGGTCTCCCAAAAGTCCCGCATAAAATTAATATCAATTAAAGGAAAACGATCTAGGAAAAATGCTCGGACCCGTAAATTATTATTTTTAATTGTGCATTTTTTGACATAAAAAAATATTATACCAACAGGGTCTCATAAAACAGTTGTCACGTCTTTGACAATTTTTTAAAATGAAATGCCTAATTTTTATTAGGTTTTGAAATTCTACGAAAAATTCTAAATATTTTTTATGTAGGACTTGCTATCCCGATTTTCAGCTGTTTCCAAGATATTGACATTTAATTTGAAAATTGAAACAAAAAGGTTATCCATAAAAATTTGTTATGTATTACTAAAATGAAAATTCTAAAAGCGCAACAAATGCTGGAAATGTCCACCGCCTTCTACCTGACACGCCCCTAGGCGATGGTAAAATCCGTTTAAGTACTTCATTCCTTATAAAATCAGGAAGTATTCTATTTGTTTCTGTCCTTATTTCTTCTTTGAGATCTTCAATGTTGTTAGGTCTGTTTCGGTACACTCTTTCCTTCAAAATAACCCCAAAGAAAATAGTCCAGCGGTGTTAAATCCGGCGACCTAGGTGGCCACTCAATAGTACCCCTACGACCAATCCAACGGTTTGTAAAGGTTTCATCTAGGTACCTTCGGACCTACACGCCAAAGTGTGGAGGGGCACCATCTTGTTGAAACCATACCATCTCATTTGGAATATCTGGATGCATCTGGTTAGGAAAAAGAACTGCTAATGCCGGCATTAAATCAATTGTTAAAAAATCCAAATGACGTTCAGCGGTAAGGTTCTCTTGAAAAAAATAAGGTCCCAAAATTCTATTATCAGTATCAATTCTTATCATCATTTCTTCGCAAAATTCAAGCCGTCTATCATAGTCATCTTCTAGTAGATCCTGTACAAGAAGAGGTTTATAAGGATGTAATTTTTCGCTCTTAAAAAATCGATGTACTGTACTACAAGTAGCTTCATTATCTAACGCCAAAGTAACAACTGAAGAGTGGGGGTTTTCAGTAAGCGATAACATTAAATCGATTTTTTTATCCTCGGTTAGAACGAGTGGTCGACCTCTTCTGGGTAAATCTCTAACTGTACCATGCTCCTTAAATTTATGGAATACCGTACTTAGAGTCGACTGAGTAATTTGGTTTTTTGCATACTTTTCGTTAAACAAAGTACAAACCTCAGCTTGACTTCTTATTTTGTCCCCACATCCCAACATAATTAAAATTTCGATGCGCTGCTTTTCTGTTAACATTTTTTGGTAATTGACAAATTACTTAAGTCAAAGTCAGTATTTACATAATTAAGGACAGTTGATGACAGTAAGATACCTGATTTATTTAACATGTTCTAATATAAAATACAATATGCACTAAAAGTATTACCTTTAATAAAAAAAAATTAAAGGTCAATATCTTGGAAATTTAGAATTTTTTGTAGAATTTGAAAACCCAATAAAAAATTTGGCATTTCATTTAAAAAAATTGTCAAAGACGTGACAACTGTTCTATGAGACATCCTGTATAATATTTTTTTATGTCAAAAAATGCACAATAAAAAATAATAATTTACGGGTCTGAGCATTTTTCCTAGATCGTTTTCCTTTAATTGATATTAATTTTATGCGGAACTTTTGGGAGACCCAGTATACTACTCAGTGGGACCTTTCATTGGAGGTATAACAAAGGGTGGTGGTGCCATTTGATATTTTAAAGTGGTGGTGTGGGCGCCTAGAGGGTGACTGAGCTCTTGACCAAAGTATGGTGGTTCTAGTGCCCCCTACCCAAATAACATTCATACCAAATCGCATTGTTTTAACTTTTGTAGTTTTCCAGATATTTGCATTGAAAGTTTTCAAATTGACACCCTGTATACCCGGGATATGATTCAGAATTTTGTGCAAACCGAATTGTATCGTTTAATATGCCAGTGAAACTAGTGTTATGCCATTCCAAATATTTCCCATATCTATTTCTATATCAACAAATAGGTGTGTATGTACATTGTGTGCATTTTAAAATTAGGTTGACGAAAAATTGATAAAAATAAATATTTATTTTGTAGGAATAGTCGTGTTATTTCCTAATGTCGCATCGGGTAATATTTTTTATATCTTACTCTCTAAGTCTACGGCACTAATATGTTCATCATGAAATATTAGTAACTTTTTTGGGGGCCTCTGGGCAAAAGAAGAATTAAAAGAAAAATTAAAAAGTTCCTACAATACTTACTTTTTAACCTGCTGTTTCAGCTTGTCCCAGGCACCACAGTATTAACGACAAGACCTGTTAGTAAGCGTTTTTGTAAGAAGAACAATATTAAATAATCGAACAACGTTTGTCTCAATGAAAGCAAATATTGTTTTCTGCGAATTCGCATGTTGAAATCCATGGCAAAATAAATATTAAACGCAAAAATTTTATTTAACAACTGTCTTCTTGCAAATTAAAAACAAAGGAATATGGGATTACGAAGATGACGAGACGTCAGTTGGCTAAATACCAATTGGACAGCTGATTATATGTGACCCTGGATATGAGAATAACTAAAACCAATTGTAATAGAAAGCTTATCAAATGGCAAATTTAAAAGCTCGCAAAGGATACAAACTTTTGTACTAAATGTAAGACGATACCTACCACACGTCATTTAGGAACGTTGAGAAAATGGCAGGATAATGACTTCACCTGCAGAGAATATTTTTAAAATGGTCTCTATCTGTAAAAAAAATGCTAATTTTGCCAAAACAATTTAAAAATATAGTTAATATCGATTAGAGGTTTGTACCCGTGACTATGCCTTCAAGGAACACATACATTTAATATTTTTAAAATGGTCTGTCGGTAAAAAAAAATGCTCAATGCTCAAACAATTTAAAAAAATTGTCCTTGTCCAGCAAGGACCGCGAGGAGGTATGGGTTTTCTTTCCAAGAAAGGATAGGGGCAGGTACTATGTTAGTTGGAATATACAGTTAGCACTAAAATTCACTATGTATATTTTAACAGCAAATTGATCGCATCAGCAAAATCACAGTAAACGTTCTGTAATATAACAAGTTTTTAGATACCTGTTAAACGAGCATAATTAATTTTAAGTTCATAAACAATTTAATGACAGGAATTGTCAGAACTTTCAGAAGTAGAATCGCTTCCAGATTGGATTACTACTGGCTCTAGGTGGTGAAACAGAATATCCATACTCTGTTTTTATAACATGAGCTACGCATATTTTCGATACATCGCCACTAATTTCTTTATTACCTTCCGAATTGATTTTGAGTTATATTTCATGCTGACAAGAGCAACACAAAGGTACAAAGCTATCTTTACTTCTGGCATGAGGAATAATAACGCGTTTTCCTCTTGATCACGGTGTACTTAAAGTACAATTTGTAGTCTCAACCCAACCATAATTAACAACATAATGAGTATCAACCCGAGTCTCGTCTAAATAAATTATACTTCTATCGGATTCATGGTACTCCTTTATTTTGCGCAAATAGTCTTGTCGTAGTTCAATGATACGCCGGGATTCCTTTATAGCCAAAAGATTATCTAATTTTTTATGTGTAAAGCCACAACTTAACATAACACCACGCAATATTTCTAAATATTGGTAATTATAATCATGATAACTTCGCAATTTATCACGAACCATTCCTAAAGTTGGCACTATATTATTCTTGTAAAATTTGTTTATAGTTCGCAGAATAAAATGTCTTGTAGCCGTTTCGAACTTTTGATTTACTTGTTTGCGCTTTATAGAATGACCGGTTACAGTCCCCAATTTAATTACGCAGTGGCGTAGTAACGGGGGGGGGTTGTGGGGACCCCCCCCAAATTCAATTCAATATGATTATAAATGTCATGACCTTAAACGTTTACACACCCTACGAAATAAATTAATGCTGTTAATATACAGAATTTGAACTATGAATGTTATTGTGACCCCCCCCCCTCTCAAAAAAAATCTTACGCTACGCCACTGTAATTACGTTATAAATTATTATAAAACCCAATTTGTGTTAATTCACTAATTCTTGTACAATACGCATATTCAGTTTTTCCCGGCTTTTCTTTCTTTTAACACGCGTACATTTTTAAAATATTGCATTGACATTGAACATCTAAATCTTTGTTTCTTAATTCAGGAGTTGTTTCGGTTTCGATGGCCGACTCTGGTACCGACTCATTATATTCCTGTGATGATACTGATATAATAAAATATAGGTTCCAAGTAAAAACTTACTTGTCCAAAGACACACAGTTATAGCACAAAATTAAATATTTTGTAAATGACAGCAAATCGTTTCTATCAGTCACGCCACTGTTCGACTCACAATATCGCACACCTCAAACATCAAGTGATTTTAAAGCTGATAAGGGATAACCCAATTGACATAATAATTGTCCCGCTCGGACAAATAGTTCGCTCTTTAAATTGCGAGTGGGCCTCGACGATCTATCTTCAGGGTGTTGCCAGTTCTACAAAGTTCTCGTAATGGTAGGAGGGACGTAAGGGGTTGTTAATTTTTTTTTGTTTGTTTAACAATAGTGAAAATCCCTTTTATTTTGATTTCAATTATTTTTGTATAAATAATATTTCTTAAGTTCAAAAGAAATTGTTATAATATTTATGAATGGGCTGTTCTTTTTTTCTTTGATATTCAAAAAAATAGTTACTGACTAACAATTAATACTTTAATAAATAATGGTATAAAGAAACATTTTTAATAATAAAAAATTTTAAAAGAAGATTTGAAAACCCCGATTATGATGCCAATCCCTTTGAAGCCCGTTAGAAGCTTTTTTATGTCATCAGACTAACTTTGGATAAAGTATACCTACTACATGTTGTTGGGGTAGACCAAACAATTTCGAAAAGCGTAGTTACAGTATTATCGAGGCTCAACGCACAATTACTCCTTGACACCTTCTGAATGTTCGACGACTGACTGCTTTTTGCTTGGCCTAATTTAGCAATTTATGTAAAACATTTTAATCTTAGGTTGATATGTTTGTAAGTTGTAAGAAAGTTATATTTTAAATTATTAATTATTATAAATGAGTTTCTATAATTTCCGTGAATTTCGAAAAAACCTTTTCACTGATGGTTGTACATCGTACAAATATTACATTTTTTAATACAACGAATTAATTTTAGCAATTATTATAGGTATTAAAGATTTCTCGAATGATTTTCGTGTTAACAGTTGCGTAATGTTTCTTCGCGAGAGAAAAGTCAAGGCATTCTGCTGCTGTATGACTGAGGAGTTCAAGGGAGTACGACATGCGGATTTATTGCAAAAATGTTTATTAGTGTCAATATACTAGGTGCGTTTTTCGCGGAAAAAAATATGGATTTTCCATTTCTTAAAATACCTTGATTTACTGCTGAGATTTATAAAAGTTACTTACTTACCTTGATACAGAGTTACATTAAAATTCATTGATGTCAAATTTCCTAATAAACCCTAATTGTGAATTCAAAATCCCTTTGATGGATATTACAGTCAGTCAACCTTACTGTTGTGTAGGAAAGTAGGCATCCATTGCGAGTTTTCAATTTTCTTCTTAGATGGGCTTTCCATTATTTTCTTGGGTTACATGCACTAATCTTTTCTGCCCATAAATATGCCAAATAGCCAGTCTCCGTCGTATATTATTTAGGATCTGATATGAAACATACAGGGCGTTTCCTAACCTCTCTGAAAAAATGAAGGAGGTGAATCCTCACCTTATTCTAAGACAAAAATGTGGTATAAAAGTTTTTCGCATGTCCCTTCGTTTTCGAAATACAGGGTGTTAAAAGAAAATTTTGTATTTTTTTTTCATTTTATTAACTAATGCCAAACGATATTCTAATAATATTTGTTAAACATAAGGGATTAGAGCACTTTACTTTGGGTCAATTTTGAATTTTACAATTAGTTCATTGGCGGGGATCTGGGTAAAAGAGTTCCTTAATTTTTTAGTTATTTTTCGTATTTTTATCATTATATTTCGTCAAATGATACGAATAGGCTTTGCTTCGTTCCATAGCAACCACATTTGTTTTCTCCGTAGCATTTGTCTCCTGTTTAACATCTTTCAAATAATATCCTTTTGAATTGCTTTTGAATTTATTTGTACTACATTACATACTTTTCATAATGGCTGAGTTTACCAATCAAGAAATGGCTCAAATTCATTTTATGTACGGTTTGGCAAATGGAAATGCGCTAGAGGCGAGACGTTTATATGCAGAACGTTTTCCTAATAGACGAGTACCGTGTTCGGAAACATTTACAAGATTGCACCTTAGGTTAGAGGAAACAGGTAGCTTTGCAAAAAGCAAAATATGCGGCCGATCACTTACAGTTAGAACCGTACAACTTGAGGAAGAGGTCTTAAACATGGTGGAAGAATCTCCAGGCACTAGTACGAGGAAAATCGGGAACGATTTGAATGTGAGTTACGAAACAGTATGGAGTATCTAAAAGACTATTTACTTTATCCTTATCACGTACAAAGAGTGCAAGCTTTGTTGCCTAGAGACTTTCCAGCTCGAGTTAATTTTTGTAACTGGTTTCAAGAAAATTCTTTAAGGGACCCACATTTTTCGGCAAAATTACTATTTACAGATGAAGCGAATTTTTCCAGACAAGGCATCATAAATTTTTACAATAACCATATTTGGGCGGAAGATAATCCTCATGCTATCATCGAAGGACATCACCAGTATAAAATTTCTTTTAATATTTGGGCAGGGATTATTGGAGATAGCTTAGTTGGACCGTATTGTTTTCCAAATCGACTTACTGGTGAGTGGTGATGTCTATTACAACTTCCTTAGAGATAAATTGCCAGAATTGATGAAAGCAGTGCCATTAAGAACGAGAACTTTAATGTGGTTCATGCATGACGGCGCTCCCCCTTACTTTGCAGTACGCGCTAGAAACTATTTAGATCAACAATATCCTGCTCGTTGGATAGGTAGAGGAGGACCTCACCCATGGCCACCCCGTACGCCGGATCTAAATCTATTGGATTTTTATTTCTGGGGTCACCTTAAACAACTCGTTTATACTACTCCTATTGAAACTGAAGTAGAACCTCGACTGCGTATTATTAATGGTTTTAATACGATTCGCGCCAGTCCCGAAATTTTCTAACACGTAAGAGACAATTAAGCACGTCGTGTACATGGGTGTTTGCTGGCTCATGGAGGACATTTTCGGCAATTTATTTGACTTTTGTTTATGTCAGTTCATTATTAAAAGTTTTTAAATCAATTATTAAAATAATTATTATTGTTTTACTAATTTTTTTTTAACACCCTGTATTTCGAAAAAGGAGCGACATGCGAAAAACTTTTATACCACATTTTCGTCTTAAAATAAGGTGAGGGTTCACCTCCTTCATTTTTTCAAAGAGGTTAGGGAACACCCTGTATATATTTCTAGGCATAAATCAATACTTTGGTAAGAAGTTCATTAAAAGGCAAATACATCTAAACAAAATCTTTATTTTGTACATATCTATAAATTGTGACATCGTAAAATTTCACACATTTAAGACAATTAAAAACGACGATACAAATTCTAGGTTCACACATACCAAAGATGAACTAACCTGAACAAATGTGAAAATAACATTTTGTATGGAGTATGTAGTAGTTATTTTGGACATTTATAGATTATAACACACTAGGTGAAAATTCGTTTCAATTTATTTTGTACTATGATTATTAAGGATTCGTTAATTCCTTAAATTAAATACATAGGTATATGGCTATTTTTAAGGTAATTTTGGAACATCATAACATTTTTTCAAAAAACTTAATTCACTTTGAATGCAGTGGCGGCTCGTGGGTGTATAAGGGGGTGAGGTCAGAAAATAGCGCCGCAGGCGAAAATTTTTCGCGATTTCAAGGTCATTGACTTAAAATGAATAGTTACGAATTCAACCAGCAATATAATTATTTTGAAATACTAGGTTTCACGAGAAAAGTATTCAATTTGCAAGGTCAGGGTCAATTTTTCTCAGTGCATCCGCTATTGTGTCTCTATTTTGCTCTTGTAAGAACTACTACAGAAAAAACGAAATATATCAGTGATTAAGGCGTACCCGACGAATGTCTAACAAAAACTGCCGTTTCTAACGGTACCCTTCAAAATATCTAAAACTATGCCTTATTTAAATTCTAAGCATCTATATGTTTACATTAACACCATAAAAACTAATGGCCTTATGCCAGTCAGTACTTTAACCCGCAGACCCGCCTCGAAAATCTAAAATCACGATAGGTTAACAATCACAAACGGATGGCACGCGTCGTAACTCGTAACCTAACGGCAACGATCTAATTAAACCTAATAAGCCGACACCTGATCCTACGAGAAGAAAAGATAGATGAGCCTGTTAACAATAAAACATTGCCAAGTTTTAAATAGGCACTAGGCACCCACCTGTAATCTTTGAGTTTTATCTGTTTTTTACTTTTTTGTTATTGGGATTTAATTGCATATTTATTAATAATATCTTATAGAACAATGAAAACATTTATCAATCATTTCTAACTTATTTTTTTATGTTTTGAAAAATAAAACACTTAAATAATAAGTAAATAAGTCAATAAGTGTCCTTGTTCAATCAACATTTGGCAACATGCAAGCCATTGAAAGCTACTGTAAAAATAATACGATATAGGCCCAAATAAGTGGGCCTCACTCACCTGCAAAATTTGGCTATTTTTCCTCTTGTGCGCGATTAAAGCGGTGGAGGTGCCGGGTTGGAGAGCATAGCGTTTTATAAGCGATTTGTGACGTAAAGGAAGCTCAAGTTTTTGGGATTACAATTTTCTTTTTATGCGGTCGGGCAACGATTTCAGTTTTTAAAATTAATGTTGGATGGGATGAGCGCTAAATTCAAAAGATAATATGTTGAACTTTGATGGTAATTCAATGTTCCATTGTTTTGATACTTTTAATGATTGGAAATTAGTTAAAAAACGTTTTATATTTAAATAAATAATTTATTAATTTTACATGTGAGACCCGGCCTCAGTTGCTTTATACGACGAGCCGCCACTGTTTGAATGACAAGAATAAAGGAAACTCCTTATTTTTAACCTACAATACCTTATTTAAGCGAAAAAAAATACAACACAATGTCGCGGTCTGAATTAATTTAATATTTAATAAAGTAGGTAACATGTTTCGCCTTTAAGACATCATCAGACCTAAAAAGATGTCAGTTAACACCAATAGGTGATGTAATCCCATCAGTAAACCTACCTGGTCCATCAAGAAACAATAAAAAACAAACAGCGGCTAAACGTTACAAACACATCATTACAGACCAGTCAGAACTTAAGAATTAAAAACTGTATATAAATAATAATATATAAGACTTGTTAAATAAATAGCAGGCATAATGAGTGGGGGGTAGAAGCAGTCATAGTCATCCAGGGAACACTAGAAATATGGACACTTTTTTTTTACTAAAATATCTTAATCATCATATCTACTAAAATATGTATCTGTCTGCAAGATATCTCAGCTCTATATTGGACATAAAAATATTCCTCATGTTTATTTTCATAAATATTCGCAACAGTCATATTTATAATGGTACCAAAGAAGTCACGCAGTTGAAAAATCACCCAGAATTAATTTTTTTTTCGGACCATTGGATGGATGTCAACTTTCCTATTCCACGATAATTAGACTACTGTAATTCACAATCACCCTGTGATGTGACGCAATGTCGCAACGATTTTAGAAGTCGGTATCCATCGAGAGTGCTTCGAAATTTCCTATCAGAGAGCTATCTCTTACGTTTCACTATCGCGCACTAATCATAAACTATACGGATAAGCATCAGCCAGAGCAAGTGAGTAACTTCACCTATACTATCTTTGTGCCGGTGTAAAGACGACAAATCTTGCCAAAATACATTAATATTTAAATCTGTATTTGCTCACTTTAACAGATGTTTTCGTTGGTTTCTTCATGACATTCAGATTCGTTGTACAGTTTTAGTTTCGAGTTAGTTTCCTCGAAGCTTTGTTCGTCCACTGTCCTAAAAATATGTTTATTGGATAATTCTTTCCTTTTTTCCGGTGTGTTTGTATGAGAAGCGCACTTTGACACTGCCAAGGCGTACGTTTCACAAGTACTATTAACTCCGCCAGCGTCTCCATTTAAAAGTTGCTTCAGGGACTGGCGAAACTAAAAGAAAAACAATCTGGTTAGAGTCAGTCAAAATTTGAAATTACTACTTCTAAAGACACCCGGACTAATACTATAGACGTCACAGAAAACAAAAGAATCACGATAACGAGCCAATCAAGCTGCAGCGTCCGGGTTTTATTTAATGCTGTGTTAAGGGCTTAGTTTAAAATCCCTTAAGAAATCAAGGATTCGAAGATTCCCAGCAGATTCGAGAGTATAAAATACTGATGAACTTATTTGTTTTCTCAGGGCATTTGCTGTTCAAGGTTTTTTCAATCAGTTGAAGTCCTTAAAAGGTGATATTTTATGTTTAGGTTTGAGAAAAAAGACTTCTATACCAGCATGTATTTCTTACATAATTTTTAACTCAAATAAATATTAATTACTTGATTTTAGTAATTAGGAGTGTATGTTTGTGAAAGCCACACTGAATAGTAAGTGTTTGCAAACATTAATCTAATGTTTTGAATTGAATTTGCCAACTCAACAGCTACAATTGTTTATTTCGTTGCAGTAAATAAACGAGTGCAGACACAAAAATAATTTCGGAGTAAACATTTTTTGATTAGTGGTTGAATTGACGGAGTTAAAAATTAACAAAAAAAGAAAGTTAAAACAACTATGCCAAAAGTGATCTAACACCATAAAGAGTAAATAACACCAAACAGGATTACCAATTTATTTTACAATTCTTTTGGTTAGTTTAACTACAAGTATACAGTGTGTCCCCGGATCGACGCAACGATAGGTGAAAAAGGCTGAAATTCTTTGAGTTGAAACTTTATCTTCTGGGGTTCAGCCCTGCTTAGATAGAAACTAATTTGTGGCATAATTTTAATTTCGAAAAATCAAGTGTGCTTTGGAAATTTTCAAAAAACTTTTTTTTCCCACCAGTAAAGTGCTTGATTTCTAGGAGATACGAAAAAATTTTATTAAGAAAAGATGTTCGGAAATAATAAATGAGTAAGAATACAAAATTTTAAAATCCTATGCCCACTTTGATGTTTTGCATTATTTTTATTGCACGCACCTCCCTATTGAAGATATTAAAAAATTTCGTTAAGAAAAGTTGTTCAAAATAATAAACTAAACACGACCGGTTTATAAGATACATCAAAAAATTAATTTATTTCAATAGTAACATTAACAACGATTTATACAATACATCAAAAAATGAATTTATTTCAATACTAACATTAACTGAAAGATTTATTTATTCAATAAGTTCGCCTCCTTTATTCGCACATTCCTCAATAATTTCACAAATTGTAGTGAAATCTGCTCTTATCTCCTCCAGGGGAATAAAGTTTATTGCATCTGTATTGCGATTTTTCAAAACTTCTCCGTCATTTGGAAGCCTATTCAAATATACAATTTATTTTATTCGACCCCAAAAATGCAAATCCATTATTGTTAGTTCCGGAGATCTGGGCGGCCACAAAATGGGACCAGCATTGGCTATCCCCCTTTGTTGAAAATGCTCATTGAGCCATTCACATGCCCGAAATGTCGAGTGGGCAGGGCAGCCGTCGTGTTGAAAATATGAAACATATCTTGGTTCGTATGGAGTTCGTCAAGAAACTGATTTAGGATATTTAAATAAGTATGTTGATTAAGTCTTTTCTCAATAAAATGTGGGCCCAATTACACCACAATGATAGGAAATGGCACACCAAACATTAACCTTTTAAAAATATTGCCGCCTAGAATTTATTACATAATTTGGATTATCTTTAGACCAATATCGGCAATTCTGTGATGAAGGTACACCGTTAGTGGTAAAAGTCGATTCGTCTAAGAAAATAATATTTTTATGGAAATTTCGATCTTCTAGAATCTTCTCACCTAAAGTTAGGCAAAACTCCAATCTTCGGGATTCATCCTCTTCTTTTAACGTGTGACGAAATCTAACTTTATATGGTTTTACCTTATTTGCTTCATAAATGCGTTGCAAATGTGATTTGCTAACACGAGTCTCCTCGTACCGCTTTCTTAGTGACAGCTTTGGGATTTCGCGTAATGAATCCATTGCTAACACAGTACCTACATCATCTTTATCAAAGTTCTTCTTCTTTTTTAGTATATTATGTACAGTACCGGTAGTAACAAATTTTTTAACCAGTCTGGATACTGTAGATTTGACTAAAACTGTGTTCGGAAATTTCATATTAAATCGCCTGACTCATCCAGCGTGTTTTTTTAGGTTCAAAATGAAAGAAATCAGCACAATTAAATTGAGAGCAAACATACGAGATATGGTTAGTGCAGGTCAAACAGAGCTCCAAGTATACTCTCTGGCAAAGACAATACCAAGTTTATCCTTAAAACTATGCGGAATATCCCTCCGATTGTTCAGATTCATAAAGATTGTATTTTCTATGTTGAAAACTAAACCGTTGTTTTGGTATCAAGCCTCCATATCATGCTGTGCATATTTTATCACGCTCTCCAGCCATCACCACACATACATTGTTACAAAACCAGTTGTAATAGTAAAAGGAAGATCACTCACATCCATCAAAAATAGAAGGGAACCCTGAGGTACTCCAAGATCAACTGCCCGTACACCATCATGAACACCCCCACTTTTGACAACCTACCGCCGGCGCCGGTTAGTCATATATGTATTTACTGACTTCAAGGTATTCCTGCGAATGCCAATATTATACAGTTTGTTATTATCGAAGAACAAAGTCCCTACATGCTTCCCAGCATCGAAGTTGGCGTAAACGTGATTAAGAAAATCAAATGAGTCTGTTTCTATAGATCTTTCGGGCAGAAGGCCCTGCGAATACTGTAGTTTGAGACGAATTTAATAATCCTGTCATACACAACTCTTTCAAGAATTTTACTTACTGAATATAGAAATGGGTCTGTTTATTTTCAACCTCATCATGTTAATATTTTTTATGAATGAACTTACCTGAGTATTTAACCCAACGTAAATGATTGGATTGTAGCAAATGCTACTCTTGGCGAGAAGGGCGGGAAGAACCCCTGAGGCTGGAGTCACCAGCGAAGGATCCCCGAACTGAACGAGTAGTGCAAAAACAGAATATGGCGTCCACGCTATCAAGAATGCTGTTATCATCACCAGAACCATATAGGCTATCCTGGCTTCGACTTTGCATAGTTGGCCCATGCTCATTTTTTTCTGTAAAAAAGCATTGCATTTTGTAGTGGTGATGAATCATTGAGTGTTAAAAGTGTTTCACTATTTACCCATACTTAAAATAGTGTCGATTAAAACTCTTACCGTCCTCATTGTTGTGATGATGTGAACATAGCTGTATGTTATAACAAATAAAGGGACTATGAGGCCAAAGAAGAACAAGTATAGGATGTAGCTTTTGGCATTGGGACTTCGGTCTTCCCAATTCACAGAACAACTATAAAATCAATAAATATCACGATATTAGGCATGTGTATGGTGGTTCATATTTTTAAAATACTCTCACCTGATGTTGGCTGCTTCGTTAACATATTTACCCCATCCAAGAAGGGGCGGGCAGGTCAGCAATAAAGAATAAACCCATATTCCAATGACCATATAAACAGCGTAAGTTCTGTTGAAACACTTTCTTTTAAAGGGCATCGAAACTATTAAGAATCTTTCGAAAGCTAACACTGTCAAAGTTGTTATTGATGTTATGCCTAAAAAGGAACGCCAGTAGTAAAACATTGAATTCATTAATCGTTAGAAATGCCTGTTTAGTACCGTATTCTTGGATAATCCTTTCTTGTAACATTCTAAATTTTTAACTGATGTTTTAAAAATGTTGTTTTTCAAATAAGGAAAAATGAAGTAATCCATAACTGTCAAACAAGGTGATCTGGATGGGAATTCAATGTTTGTTCGAAAACTGATCGATCTGTCGTCGAGAAAATTGCGTAAGTCCCGTTGAAAATAACCAAAACGTAGTTCATCGTCAAGTATTTGCCCCACAAATGGATTCAAAATATTGTCCCTATACTGATATGCTGTAACAGTGCCATGGAAAAACATAAAACCAACAATTCTTCGGGAAATAGCCAGCCAGACACCAATGTGGACTCTACAAAAAAATGGGGATTTTCACTACTCCACTCGTCTCTATTTATAGATGGTCTTTCAGCTCCTTTTTTATGTTGTATAGAACCTGTTTCCCTTAACGCCGGAACCACGGTTCTTCTGAGGCAAAGATAAAAATATCCAGCAGTAAAAGCGACGTTAGAAAAATTTTCTCAAAACTCGTCCATGCACAAACGCTAATTTATTGCCACTCATCATTTGCTCTAACCCCGCTTCGAAAATATGCTTCAATTATGAATTTTTGGTGCTGTTCCGTAAAACCCATTGCGTAAATGATTCAAGAATTTGGATAAATTAGCAATGAATCAAAATATGGCTTGTAACGACTCAACGACTTTTAAAGATGGCGGAATAACTAATTGATTGGTAATGCTGCTATTCACTGACATCCAACAGGTATTAAGCTTTACCGCTAAGCAGTACGGCCTTAGATGCAAAGCACACTTTGATGGTAATCAAAGTAGCTTTAGTCAAATGTTAGTTGAGATTAAATAAAAAATGATTAGCTGATTTAGTTCGTGATGTGCGAAATAAAACGTTAATGTTATGGTCAATTTTCATTTACAAAGTATTAAATACAAGTTTGTATTTTTTTTTCAAATTTATCAACATAAAAAAAGTTTTCTAAAGGTTAGTTGCTTTCCTTCGCCGGATTCATCTCCAGACGCGTTTCGCTGTATAACAGCTCGTCAGTGAAGCTATAGAATCCGACGAAGGAAAGCAACTTTAAGAGCCTACTTGACCCTGGAAGATCGATGATTCTACTAGTTGGTACTCGGTCCGTATACCGATTTGGCTTTTAATGCTGCGCTCCTGGCGGCGACTCTGTGAGAATACCGGCTCGCCGGATTTTTGCAGGAGTTTGCTTCTCCGTTTCTGACTGATTTTTGTTAGACGGGCCAGGTTGATGCATTTGATTGCCACTAGATGTCGGTTAAAGGCTACATCTGCCATTATTCATAAAAAAAGTTAATAAAAAAAAATGATTAAAATATACGCACCATTATTCTTTATAATTTAATTTGGAGGAAGCAACTTTAATTCTATTTATTAAATTAATATGTAAGTAGTTTTAGTTTTGTAACAAAGAAGTCAAAATTTAATTGATTTTTATTTAAAATTAAATAATTTTTAAAATTCACATTACACGTTAACGACACTTGCTTACGTCAAATCTGGTTAGGTTATAAATTGGCCACTTCTTGGCGTTACATTGTGCAATATTGCACACTCACCAACAGAAAATTCGATTTATCCAAAATGTTGACGAAATGTAATGTATAGTAACCTAATTTTATATAGTCCGAATTAAATATTATTTTCTTAAATTGTAGTTAAATATATTGACTTTAATTAATTTCTTTAAATTGATTAAAAAGAGAATAGTTTTGAAATATACAGGATGGAAAAAGGTATATTTTTTTCTGTAAGCTTGCAACACACTGTATAATAATTTTTTAATCTTAATTGCAACAAAATATAATTCCTTGTGGAGTCTGATTTATTCCTAACATCTTGCTTTTTTTCCATCTCGATATCTTTCTTCGTTCAAGAGATATGAATTTTTAGAGAAAACACTATACATTGCAGATGACACCGTAGTCATTTCTTCGGCTGGAAACTGGGATACCCTACAAGGCATTGCTGAAAGTGGCTTGAATTGAATAAAAATATTGCTTAATTCATTTCAACTTTCTCGAAAAAAAAAAAAATTACATTGCTTCTTGACCTGCAATAAAAAATTAACCCCACTTTAACACAATAAGCTTAGATAACAATATTACCATTAATGAAGTAGAAGAGACTAGGTACTTAGGAGTTATAATAGACCAATATTTAAAGTGGGACAGACAATTAAATAAAATTGTAAAAAGTGTGAAGAATCTGTTCCATAAATTCTACTTGTTAAGGGAATTCATGAGTGGAAAATTGTTAACTATGATTTACAGATCATTAGTGCAATCTATCATATTATGGAATTGTAGTTTGGGTAACATTATACAAGGCAACACTAAAACCACTAAATACTGTTCAAAATTGCATTTTAAAAGTAATTTTTCCTACGAGCGTGCGCAAAGTAGTACTTTGTACTTGTAAGATTTTTATCCGCACCGGGTGCGGAAAAGTAGCACTATTCAAAAATCTCATTGGCATGGAATATTTATATTTATTTTAGTAGCTGTAGACAATTTTATGCAATGTGCGAAGCCGTTGCAAGTGTATTCTCTTTTACCTTTTAATCGTAATTCACGATATTCGTATTTCAGCCTAAAACGAAAAAAAATTCTATTTTTTAAGTACCTCGTATAGTGATAAATGATTATAATATTGCCAAACAACAATAAATGTACATGTTGATTTTGGCACATGATGTCAGATTTTTCCTCCGTTTCTATGTCAACGAGAATCTACAAACACCGACACTTTTCTTTCCATCAAATCCTCAAAAAGTATAAACGCTGTTAAAATGAGCAGCTCTGACGAGGAGCTACCAGATTCCATTCTAGAGGCCGCAAGCTCTGCAAATTTAAATTTATTGCCCGCTAAATCCCAAGAAAAAAACGAGAAGCAATATAAACAATTTGAATACGACAAAGGGACAAATAGTTTTAAGGAGGAGGTCTTCTTAGCGTATTTTGCAGATTTACGAAAATCAGTTCAGCCAAATACTTTATGGAGTAAGTACTCTATGTTAAAAAGTGTCTTTAAAATCAAAATAAACTTGGATTTAAGTCAATGTTTCAAGCTAACATTGTTTCTAAAAAAGCAAAATGTGGGATATCGTCCGAAAAAGGCCAACATTTTTGACAAAATTAAAGTTTCCAGATTTATGGAAGAAGCACCTGATCAAATTTAGTCGCCACCATTTTTGGGTTGGCCGGTGCTTGCAGGCGCGATGAGCTTTGCAAAATAATGGTTGATCACATAGAGGATAAAGGAAATTTGATAGTCGTGAAAATTCCTGACAGTAAAAACAATACTTCAAGAATCTTTGTAGTATCTAATGAAACAAATAAGGGATACAACTCTATCATAAATATGCAAATTTGCGAAAACCATCCACTCCGCACAAGCGCTTTTTTGTGCAGTATCGACAAGGAACATGCGGTACTCAATGTATTGGAATAAATTCATTCGGTAAGATGCCTTCGGAAATAGCTGCATATCTACAATTGAAAAATCCAAAGCATTATACAGGACATAGTTTCCGTCGTTCATCGGCTACCATGCTGGTCGATTCTGGAGCAGGAATTACTAATGTCAAGCGACTCGGAGGCTGGAAATCGACGACTGTCGCCGAGAGTTACATTGAAGATTCGACAAATCAAAAAAAGGACATGTCGAATAAAATATTGGCCACGAACAACTGCCCTTCTTCATCAAGCTACATAAATCCTTCTGAGTTAACACCTTCATCGACCTATTTGAACAACTGTCCTTCCACGCCAAGTCAGCGCTCATCAAGCCATACCATAAACCACTCACTGAATGAACTCTGCATCGGCTATCAATTTGCATAATGTCAGCAATTGCTCTTTTGTTATAAATGTTGTAAACAAATAATTTAGTTTCCTATTATTATTTTTTATTGTTATGTAATTTTCGACTTTTCTATTATTATTTTTTTTGTTATGTAATTTTTAGTTGTACTATACCTAGTTCTTTTTTTAAAGTTAAATTAAAAATTATTGAATAAATTATCATATTTTTATTTTTGTTCTTATCTGATATGAAGCTCGTAGGAAAAATGTTGTTCCTAACACGTGCGCAAAATGCTTTTCCGCACGCAAGAATTTATCCGAACTCCGTTACGCGTCGTTCGTCCAACTATACTTGCGTGCGGAAAGTATCACTTTGCGCACTTGTTAGGAAAATAACTATATAAAAAATCTAGACTGTATCACACCGATCTTTTGGTGTGCTGAATGTGAGAGGTCCTTATAACCTAAATATATGTAATGGCAGTTGTCAAGATAACTATTTTAACGAATTCTAACTAACCTGAATTAATCTGAAAATAAAAAAAATTGGCAAAATGTGTAGTGATTTCTTAGAAAATTAATTTTTCTTAAAGGGGAAACATATTAAAGAAAATAAAAAAAAACAAGATGTTAAGGATAAATTAGACTTCGTAAAAAAGTATATTTGTTAAAATTAAGATTGCAAAATTACTCTACAGGGCGTTACAAACTTATGGTAAAAGAAATACTATTTTAAGAAATTTGAATAAGTTAATTAAAGTCAATACATTTATCTACAATAAAAAAAAAACATTTACCTCGGACTACAGAAAAAAAGTTACCATACGTTAAATTTCATCAAAATTTTGAATGCATTGAATTTTGTGTCAATAATAAAATATTTATGTTTTACTCTAACTGACTTCAATACATCAATATTTGATAAAATCAATAAGTAATTTAAGTGTAAAGGAAACTAAAATAGTTCTGTGGATTTTGAAAGTTTAGTTTCAATTTCCACTGAAGGTCCCTCGATACTATTAAATAAGTTAGAGTGCAAACTTATGAAAGTCTATTATATCAGAAATGAGGTTTTCGTAAAACAAATGTTAACAGATTTTATATTGCCTTAAACATAGAGAGTGTACCATAAGAAATTGATCATAGAGCAACTAGCGGTTTTAATGATTAAAAGATGATTACAAGGGGTTAAGTTTTGGTTGGGGTAAAATCTGAAAATTAATTTTAGCATCCTTAAACGTGTTTTAGAGGTAAATGCAATAAACATTCCTTACCCAGTAACGACATAAAAAATCCGTAAATTACGCATACTTTACGCCCCCAAATCCATCCGTAAAAAATGGCAGATATTAGAGTCCAGGGATTTCCCAGAATCGATACGGAAAAATCGCTGCATACCAGATTAAACAAAATTATGTTTAGCGGTGTCCACAGCTAAAAAGAAATGCAAAAGATAATGAAAATTACATTTAGACAATAGTGAGGCAATAAATACCGAACATACGAATACGAATAACTTTACATTGTTAGTTTAAATAGAGACCACTATAATCTAGATTTTTGAATTATTTGTAAAAATCCAAGTAACTTTTTTTAACAATTATCCATACCTACTACCTACATACAGTGCATTCGTAAAGTAGCGAATAAATTCTATAAAAATCAAAAGGGGAGTTTGTAGAAAAACCCTCGGACCCATCAATTTGTATTTTCAGTTTAGATTTTTTTAACGTTTCAGCAAAGTATACAGGGTATATAAAAAAAAATAAAAAAATTTTTGTTGCAGAATTAGAAAGAACACATTTTTTACACAAGATAAATAAGGGTAGTGGTTATACAGGGTGTGCGGAAAATACGTGTACAACGTTTGACGACAGACTCCTGACGTCAAAATAGGTCGATCTAAGCCGACTTAGTTATATCCAAAATCGTCTCGTTTAGCCGGGATAGGGTGTCAAAAATTTGTAAAAATATTGGTTTTTCCTAAATTACGTGAAAACCTGCTAATCGATTTTAATGATTTTTAGTATCTAGACTAATACTATAAAATGACGTTTTCTAGTAGTATAGTCACCGGCTGTAAATAAGTGGAAGTATTATAAAAGTGATATAATTCGTCAACATTTCTCCTGATTTTTTATATCAACGGCGTTATGACAACCCAGATATTTCTGTCGAGTGTCTGGATGTATTTGGAAGCTATTTTACCTCTTCAATGTTTTTCGTTGGAAGAGCTGTTTTGTCAGAAAAAAAATATTTACAATTACCTGCATATATCAATAATTATTAACAGTAATAATAAAACAAAGTACAACAACGTTGGAAGTATGTATTAAAAATATTGTAAGAAAGTAAGTAAAACGAAAACATTAGTTAAGCGAATGTGTAAAATGACCGCCATCTTGCTGAATACACTTATTAACACTCCTTAAAATGATATTGGACCCTATTTAATGTCTCCGGGATATTAAAATGGTTGCCTGCATTTAAAATCAGCGTCAATAAATCATGGCGTGTGTTTACCGGAGTCTTGTAAACTTCTGTTTTAATAGCGCCTCACAAAAAGAAGTCGCACATATTAACTCCGGAGAACGTGGTGGCCATTTTACTGGTGCATCGTTGCCCCTTTCAATCCATCGGTTGGGATATTGATGGTGTAAGTATTGCCGAACGGCAACGGAAAAATGGGTCGGGGCACAATCATGCATATACCACATTTCCCTCCGAAGTAAAAGGGGCAAATTTTCCAGAAGAATTGATAATGTATCTTGCAAAAAATTTAAATAAATATTTCCATCTAACCTGTCTGGAATAACAATAGGACCAATATGGTAGCGATCAATAATACCTGCCCAAATACTTAATTTAAATTGATGCTGATGATGTGCAACTTTAATGGCATGTGGATTTTCATCGGAATAAATATGTTCGTTGTGCAGATTGTTTACTCCAGATCTTGTAAAGCACGCCTCATCAGTAAACAATATTTTTCCACAAAAATTTGGATCACGGATTCTTTTGTTTCTAATAAATTGACAAAATGTAAGCCGCATGGGGAGATCAGTCGGTAAAAGTTCCGACTTTTTGCACGTGATATGAATGTAGCAACTGTTCTTTTAAAACCTTATTGACAATCATTTTAGGAACATGTAACTCACGTTCTAAGCGACGGGTACTGGTACTTGGTTGTTCTTGAACTCTTTCCAGAATGTTCTTTTCTGTTTCCACAGTTTGAGTTGTTCGCATACGTCCCCTACCTTCAATTTTTTTCTCAAAGCTGCCCGTTTCCCGAAGATGACGCTCGATATTGGCAAATATTTGGTGATTTGGTATTCGACGGTTAGGAAATCTCTTCATATAAACCCTAACACTCTTTAAGTGTCGCTTCGTCAGAAAGAATGAATCTTTTTATAAAGTTATCGTTACCATTACAAAATTGTTGCATTTGCTCACAATATTCAGTTCGCCAAGCAAAATAATCTTCCGACAGCTCCTCAACTAGGAATATCTTGTAAGGATGGAACTTTGCTTTCTTGAGTACTTTATGCATATAGTAGATCGCGCCAGATGAACATTAGAAGCCGTTTCCATAATTGGTGCTTGAAGATTATCTCTGTTTCAAGAACGTTAAGCTCATCTTCTTCAGTTATTGAGGGTCGACCAGATTTTTGAATATCTGGAACATGCCTAAATTCCTGGAACTTTGTCTGAACTCTGCTTATCGTGCTTTGGGTAACATCCGGCCGATTAGGCTGAGTTGCATTAAACAAGTGAGCTACTTCTGTCTGTTCAATTCTTTCACGTTCGCCAAATTTTCTCATTTTTCACAAAATGAAGGTAAAGTATTTTCTTTTTACTTAATAAGTTACGATCACACGCTTTCGTCAATCAAAAAAAGTAAACACTAGTTGCTAACATACAAATACCTTCTAACAAAATGTACAATATTAACTATCTGTCAACACAGTAAGGAAATAAAATAACAATACTCGTGACGTGCTGCATGTTTTGCAGGTAAAACAGAATGTCAACGGTGCTCAATTCGAACATTTACTTTAGATACATATTTTTACATTTTTAATTTTTAGGACAATTCTTCTTCAAAATATCCTTATGTAACCACTACACTTATTTACCTTGCCAAACAGCCTCCTAAACCTCGCAAGATCTGACATACTATACATCAAATACATGGGATTTCCTCGGCCCCTCTTAATTTTTATTGAATTTATTCGCTAAATTTAAACGTTTCTGAGATAAAGTTGTTTAAATATTTTTTTAAGAAATCATACTTGGTTGTTTGTCTCCTATTAAAAAAAATGATGAAAATATTTTTCCGGTAATTGGGAGGGTGCCTAGATGCCCTCCAGTAATTTTCATCCATTTTGGAAATGTTTTTTTAAACCGCTGGTCAAAATTTGAAAAAATATTATAGCCGCTCACCGCCGAGCGCCAGACCCCTACTCGACAACACACTCGAACTATACAAAAACGTGCTTTTCATCCGTTTGGGAGTTCCAAGGCATTTTTGTCACCGCGGCTCTAACTATTATGGTCAGAGTATTCAATGTTAAAGGCTACACCTTTAATGAATAAAAATGTGGAATTTCGACATTCGACACAAATAAACCCATTTTTGAAGAAGTCGGCAGGATACCGTCCCAAGAAATCAAAAATTTTTACCAGACAGGAATTTGGCAAAGTTCTAATTGAGGCTCCAGATAATAAATATCTAATGATGAAGGTAACACAATACATGCCAACGATGTTAATTTCTAACTTAATAACTACTTGTATTTTGTTATAGATAGTTGCAGTGTTTGGCATAACAAGAGCATGCATCAGGAACGAGTTACAGAAACTGACATTAAATGATATTAATGACATGGATTCTATCATAACTGTGGAAATTCCCGATAGCAAGACAAACAAACCTCGATCATTTGTAATAAATGGTGAAATTAGATGTTTTCATTTTGTTGAAACACTAGATTTTTACTCAGAAATTATAACGGAAAATGTTTAGTTTAACCTGTTGGTGTAAATACTTTTAGTAAAATTCCAAGTGGTATTGCAAAATAATTAAATATGGAAAACCCAATGCAATACACAGGACACAGATCTTCTGCAACATCGCTTGTGGAACCGGGGGCAGACATGTTAACATTAAAACGCCATGGAGGATGGAAACCTTCAACTGTAGCGGAGGGCTACATTGAGGAATCAATTTCTAAAAAAACTGAAATAGTGACTTAAATTCTGGAAGGTGAGTGAAGTACAGTACCGGAAACTTCACAATAATCCGAAAAAGAGATTTAAGTGAAGAACCTAAGACCTCCACAAGCGAAAACAAAACCAAAATTCAAAAAATTACTGGAAATGAAACTTGTCCATCAGTTACCATAGTAAATTGCTTTAACAGCGATATTAAAATTGAAATTAACTAAAAAAGGAAAATAACTAGTTTTATAAAAATACCGTTAGTTTAAAATTTTCATGTTATTGTTAAAACTATAAGAATTGATAATAGTTTTTGTATTGTAAAATACTCTTTAATAAAATTTGAAATAAAAACAAATTTAATTCGATCTTAGAAATAATGTTGTGTGCAACACGTGCAAGAAACATATTTGTTGCACTTAGCATGATCGCAGCTCTTGACTTCGTCTCGAGCTACAAGCTTCATGCATCGTGCAACAAATATACGTTTTTTACACTGGTCACACAAAAACTTAATAATATTTAAGCCAATTTTAGTTGTGCAGATTTACCTTTTTATCCTTTAACATCAACAATATCACAAACAGATTCAGTACGAATCCGAAAAACCCAATCAGGAACAAAGTGAGAGCTGATACGGTGTAGGCAATAGGGCTCATTAACAACTCATGTTTAACTACCGTTGTCTCGTTCGTCACGTTTATCACCAACAATATGTCGCCCATCATTTAAAAAGTCTTTCAAGACATTCTTGCTACAAGAGATTCACTTAAGTAATAAATATGTAGGTATCAAAGATATGTTCAGTGTTCAGTACCTACCAAACACAATTATTTTTCTAATAATATACAGATTTCCTTAATGTTGTCATGGGACCTTTAAGTAACAAAGAAACTACATGGTTCAGTTTAATAATTGCGGGCCAAAGAAACACCTAATTTGTTTACACAGCATAATTATCTAATTTTTCATTGAATTATGATAACAAATTATTCTTACTTATAAATCACTAGATTTTTTAAAAATGTTTTAAGATATTTAAGTATTTTAATTAAACCCATACAATAAGATATGGATGGTAAAATATGAATTATTATAAGCTACTGATTTATTTTAATAAATTTTTTTTAGGAGGTATTTTTTTATTAGACACGAGATAGGGAATTATCGTACTTATTTAGGATCTGCCCGGTATCGAGTCCTGAAGGATTGGCGTTTCAGGCGCGACTGAAAGATCCTTGCTGAAACTTTCTGATTTAAATTTTGCGAGGTTTCGCAACGTTGCCAAAATAGCACTAATCAGTAGAAATGTGATAGTATACACTTACAGGATGTTAGTGAATGTCACGTAGATATTTAAGGGAGTGATAGTGCTCGTCAGAATTGGAGAAATATAATTATAAACATGCGACGAAAAGGCTTCATTTTTGATATACAGGGTGTCAAAACTTTATTTTTTTTTTACCTCCTTTTGCTAATATGCAGGAATCAACTCTACGTCTAATAGACTGGCGAGCTCTCTCGAATATCACAGGAGTTTTGCGAATTATATCACATGAAGCTATAATTCTGTTCCTCAATCTTCCTCTGTCTGGATAGGAGTCTGATACACCAACGATTTTAAATGTCACCAGAAAAAAAGTAATCTAGACAATTTAAATCAGGGGACCTACACAAAAAAATGTAGTATCAAAGTGAAACTAATAGTTTTATCATGAAACTAACGTAAGCATGAATAGGAGCAATCATAACTTTATTGGTAGGTAATAATAATATAACTAACCTGAAATTAAATAAATCTCGGCGTTAATGAACGTATACTTAAAGTCAGAGTCAATGTTTTTTTTGTAATAATTAGTTAATATCAAATCGAATCGAAAATTTGATTCTTATTAAAATTAACTGTATATTTAAAATTATAATACCCTATCGTAAAAGAAACAAAAAGTATGTTTCAAAACTAATATAAGGGATATTTAGATTGAAAATGATTTAATAACTTGGTCTGAAAAATTTTACTCTCGAAGTAATGGTTCCATATTCCATGAATAAATTAAAAAACTCATCATTTTTAATTTTTTTACCTAGGGAGGTAGCTAGAAGTTTTGTAGTAAAGTCAAAATCATTTCCGGATAAAATTTCATAAAGAGCATCGTAAATTTCGTCCAACTAAAATCTTAGAGGGGTTATTGCATCAATTCTGATAGACCATCTAGTATCTGACAAAGGCTTCAATGTCAGACTTGAAATGTTACTTTTCAAAACAGACCACCGATTGGTTGAGGCAGAAAGAAAATTATATAATTCTTGAACAGTTAAAAAAAAAGTTATACTAGAAATATTGGACTTTACAGCATCGTTTATGACAAGGTTCAAACTGTGGTTACAACAAGGTACAAACATTGCTCGTGGATTAATGTCTAAAATTCTTTTTTGTACACCTAAATGTTTACCCTTCATATTTGAACCATTATCATAACTTTGGCCGCGCATATTATAAATATCTAAACCATAATTCTACAAAGTTTTTAGTAAAAAGTTGGTTAAACCTTCACCTGCTGTATCACTTATAGGACAAAATGTTAAAGAACGTTCTTCGATACTAAATTTATTGTTTTTAAAGTTAACGTATCTTAAGCGAACAGAAATCTGCTCCTGGCGGCTCACATCAGGAGTACAATCAAGTAATATAGTTAAAACCATTAGAGAGTATGCGTTTTCTGGGATTGCAGATTGATAGGAGGCTAGACTGGAAGGCGCACATTGAGAGTTTAACAAGCACTATATCCCGATACTGCTACGCCCTGCGTGTAATATCCGATCACGTGAATACCGAGGCTGCCATTGCATCTTATCATGCATATATCCAGTCCAGGCTAAGATATGGAGTGATATTTTGGGGTAGTTCATCGGAAATACACAGAATTATGGTCATGCAGAAAAGGTGCATCCGAAATATTTTTAGGATGAAACAGCAGGAAAGTTGTAGGTCTGTTTTTGTAGAAAAAAATATTCTGACGGTAATAGGAATGTACATTTTGGACTCTGTAATATTTGTATGTGATAATAGGGATCTTTTCCTCGATTGTAATGTGAAACATGATTATGATACTCGCCATAAAAGTAATTTAGTACCAGAAAAATATAACTATACATACCTCCAAAAAAATGTAAAATACTGTATCATAAAAATTTTTAATTGTTTCTCAGAAGAAATTAGAAACCTGCATTGTCTAAATGTAATGTAATTACAAATTAAAAATAGTTATTTACAAATATCTCTCCAGACATTGTTCAACAGCCCCTATTGGGTTTTTTTTTTATTATGTTTATAGTAAATGTAAGTATCTTATTTTTGAACAAATAAATATTATTGTATTGTATTGTATTGTATAGAAAAATACTTTGCTTCTTTAACTTCGTTTAAAAATATTATTTCTTATATTGTCACCTATTAATTTGATGGTTTCGTTTTGAATTTTACCTCCAAGGTAAAGTGGAATATTTTTTGAAATCTATTAATATGTGCAGGCATGACTGGATCAAATTTTGCTATCATTTCTATACATTTTAAAAAATGTTCATTATTTCTTTCAAATAATTTGTTACTAGGACCACGAAAAGCCAAGTTTTGTTCAGCGAAAAATTGAATAGTATAAATCATTCTTTCAATGACACTGCGCCAATGTTTAGTTTCATTTTTTAATAAATTTTGCATTTCCGAATCAACGGTTCGATTAGTTTTTAATCTTTCTCGTAAATCTGACCTGACACGCAAATTTTATAAATGAGATTTACTTTTTTCGTGGATTTTCAAATGTTCGCTTTAATGATGCCAATCATTGAAACCGTCTTAGTTACTTAATTTAGTGTTTTTAAAAGTTTATCGTTATCTACACTTACCTACTAATAAAAAAATACTGGTGGGACCACAAGATTTATGTAAAAAATAAAATGAAATAACTACTGTATAAGTGCTCTTCAAAGACGCTTGGTGTTGTGTGGCATGTCAGAATTACTTGAATATTAAAGCAATAGTAGCATAGGAATTCGTACTATCGCAAAAACCAATCAAGTAGGACGTGCCATACATTTTGATAAATGCTTAATTGTGATATAGGTCATTAAAAGTGCGTCAAGAACAGAACTTAAAGGTGTTTGTTAGCGTTGAGTGTGCTAGCGAATAAATTAAGACTGAAACTTAGAAATTCCAAGAATTTTTCTATAATATAGATTATAATTTTGCCAGGATATGTAATTAGTAGATAATCCTCAACGAAAAGGCAAAATTAATTGAAGACTTTGAAGAATTGATTTAATCATTATAAAAGCAGAATTTAGTTGATAATGAGAAAACTTAATCTCTGTGTCTCTAAAATCTGCTAGTTGATAACGAACGTAATCTGCCAACAAAGTTCTTTTGATTTTGGTATATTGTTAATCCATCCAAAGAAGCTTGACCTTTACAAAACTAATTAAATGCTTTTTGAACCTGCTGATTGCGTTTTTTGTGACTAAACACAAAAAATATGAACGAAATTAAACATAGTGTCATTAGTAAGATCGTAGAGTTGATAGCAGACCAGATTTGGACCCTTCACAAAACTAATCTTTTTTTAAATATTTTATTTATTACAATATAGTACAATTTAAAAGAGAAATACATTATCTTACTTAATAATATTAATAATCACAAAATAATTCATGCACTGTATAATGTTATCAGGGACGGATCGAGACAATATCCTTGGGAGTTGAAAACTAGCCAAAAAATTATAAAATTTCGTATCAACTTAACTTTACACATTTCTTCTCGAACATTTATTTTTTCATATCTCCTAAGGGGGGAGGGACGCTTTTTTGTTATTATATCATTTGTATTACTTAAAATTGTGAGGACATAGAGGACTTACAAAAACGTAAGTTCGCCACTGATAAAAAAAAGAAAAAGAAAATCGAAATGGCTGCTTAAAATGAAAGTTAGAAATTAAATTAGAAAACTGTCTTCTTTGGTTGATATTAGTGGCTTACACGCAGGGACACAAGGAGGGGGGGGGTCAAATCCTCCCCCCTTTATAAGCGGCTGAAAATTGATTTAAAACACTTGAGTAATATGAATATAATATTATATTTTTAATGATTTATTTAAAATGTTATAGATACAGTTATGCTATTTTATTTTTGATACTGGATTTGTATGTTTGTTGCATGTATATGGAAATGGTTTTTAAGTTTCCTGTATAGGTAGTTTTTAACTACAATACCCCTCTTCCCACGCACCTGTCTATGTATGCCACTGATAACAAGATAGCAATTGCAATAATAGAATAAATCCTATTAAAATTAAATATAAAGTTCTTTGGGGTCGCGCAAATGCCGACTATAAAAAAAAAACGGAAAAAATAACATCCACTTGGTAATAACCTAACCATACTTATATACAAATTAACCTAGTTTATATACAGGGTACTTCATTTAAATTGCCTGTTTTTAAAACTAAATAACTTTGGTGCTAATTATTCTATTGCTAAAATTCAAATACAGCACTGTAAAAGACCTGGCAAAATTTTGTTACTACATACAGTATTTATTTCTAGGCTGACCACAAAGTCAGAATAAGGCCAACTTGCATTTTTTTTAAATGTTGGTATTTCTTTTTTCAAATTCTCTGTATATTCCCATTCGAAAAATATATCATACTTATTACTTCTTTTGCTACTTTTTATTCAGGAAAGCATACACATACATTTTATTATTTGGTGGATAAGGTGAATAAATAAAAGGTGGTTCTTTTGTCAGTCTTAAAATAGTCCAAAAAATGTGTTTTCCGGAAGAAGAAAAAATATACATATTTGAAGAATATTTAAGGAGAAATTATAGTGGTACCACTGCAGATATAACAATTCTGCCGTGGTGGTACCATAACCATAAGACCCTTTAGAAGACGATTTGTAAATCAGCGGGTTCCAAGTACAAAGACATTTAAACGGGTGTATACTGAAGTTCTTCAACGAAAATTTCACACCGACAAATTTCTACCAATGAAAGGCCTGTTTTCGGAAATTTTTCTCTTTTGGATACCCTAAGCGTAATTTTTTGATATGTCACATGTTTTAACGAATACATAACATATTATATAGTAATATATTAAAAAGGAAAAATCATCAAAATTTCTATCATCGCGTATGCGAAAAGTCACGAAGAGAAGAATTCCTTCTATTTTAGTAATATGAGTTAAACAGCAATTATCAATTTAAACTATTTTTCATTTCGTTATAGTCCAGTACACTTCATGTTACTGAAGTTAAAAGGAAAAATGTTTATTTTAACTCCGAATTGTAACAAAAAGTTAGAAAGTAGATATTATTTTATGATATGACAACAGAAAGTTTTAAAAAAAGTTAACTTCCTGCTACTTTAGTAATAAGGGTTTAGATAACAGATAACATTAGGTGCTTAAATTGTTTCTAAACTGATTTAATATATTTCATGTTACTAAAACTGCAGAAGAACCATTTACTGTCTCATTTTTGTCATGGGATACAAAAATAGCTTTAAAAAGTAGACTTTCCTCAACTTTAGTAACACGAGTTAATTTAAAATTGATAGTTAAAGCAAATGTTAAAGGCATTCTCGGTCTGATGCAGTATATGTGACATAATTAAAGTTTGAGGAAGTTTATTTTTTTATATCATTACATTTAACCCTTGTTTTTATTATTATTACTATTATCTAAGTAACAAAACGTCTAGCAGATCTACAATACTGCATTTAAATTTTAACAATAGGATAATTATTAGTATCAAAGTTATTAAACTTTAAAAACCGGTGATTTAAATGGAGCACCCTGTACACACTACAAAAAATGTGGAAAACAAAGTCTTACTAAAAATATAAAGACACAATTTCACCTGGCAATAAACTCAATAGTTTCCTGTTTTTTAAACCATGTTGCCAGTTTTTTTTTATCGGCCCAATAATTTTTTTTTCAAGTCATAATTTCGAACAAATTAGACAGGAGCTGTCAGCGAAGTGGCTTCCTTTCTCGCTTGGGTGAAGGGATTCGTGATCAGTCTGGCAACATTTTGTAGTACCGTTATGGGAATCTGGAAATGACGAAAACGTAAGATTTAACTTTTTCAAAGGGATTTGCGTTAAACTCATACCTGGAAAATATCATCGATTAATCTGGCAAACATGGATCCGGTTCGTTGGGGTTTAAACCCGCCGCTGTTCTCTGGTACAGCAGGATTGGCGGGGGCAGGATTAGCGCCTGTAGTGATTCCTGATATCTCGACTGTAGATGGCTGTTGGGCAAGCTGATTGAGTACGTCCAATTTCTTATCTTCAGAAACTGCGTTTACTGCTACGTCGTTGAATGTAGCCTAGAACACAAAAATGATCTCGATTTATGACTAGAAACCACAAATTATGACTAAGATATACAGGGTGTTTATTAAACATACTGCAAAACAATAACAACACTTTATTACCAGAAATTAGATGTAACGTTTCTTAATCTACAAGAACTATTGACAATGAATACCTGCAGAGCATTTTATGTAGTGAAGTTCCTTCTTGCTTTTACAGCTTCTATTTCAATCTGATCGTCGCCAGCTGCCTTATTGTTTTTCATTTCTCGCAGGGCTGCTTTGAGCTCATCCAATGTTATATTTGGGATATCTTCAGATCCTTGATTCATTACTGTTGGTTTATTAATATTGCCAACGTTTCCATACTATAGAACTCCTGGTACAAGGACCTGACGACCTTCAGAATCTCGTCTTTGTTCGATGTTATTTGTCCGTCTTGCTGTCTTAGCTTAGTTATGTTCTTTCTACCTTCCGTAAAGGTTCTTTTAATTGACTTCAGGCCCTTATTTCCCTCTATCACTGTTGTTACTTCTCTGGGGTTAAATGTTCTTATATCTTCTCTAACGGCCTTAGATATTTTTCTGTTTAGTGCTCTTAGTCGTCCCGCATTTTTTGTATGTTCTTCTCGCATTTCTCGTCTTTCTTTCATGAGTCCTTTTGTGTTATCACTGAGTTTGTCCATCTTTGTTGGATTTTTAGTTTGATGTTTATTCTTTGCTTGTAAAACTATTTTCGTGAGTTGGGCGTTCAGCGACTCTACATTTCGCTCTTCTGTATCGTTTATAGTTCCTAATTGTGTACTTATTTCCTGTTGGAACTCTGCCAGACTTTGCCAGACTCACACAGTCTCATTATTTACATTCAAAGAATTTGCAATTTTTCTAGTAGAAGTACCTGGATCTTCCTCTATTATTCATTGGCCTTCCTGGTCCCCTACTTCGTTTCAATGTGCCTGTTTCATGAAGATCCTGATGAATGCCTTGGAAGGTTTTTCTATCAGGACCATTAGGGTCAGAAAATCGTTCAATGTATAACAGCCTAGCTTAAAACGAATTGCCATTAGTAAGTCCGTAAATGAAATGCATGTCCGTCATCTCTGCGTTCGAATAGCGATTCATGATAGAGGACTTTTATTTCGACTACATTAATATTTGAAAAATATTAAAATGGGTTTTATCCAAAATATTTCTCCCTTTATCTTCGAAATAAAGCGGTTTTTTAAAGATCATCAAATTACAAAATATTCTAAGAATAGTCCAGGGAATATCCCCTTCAATTTTTTCCGTATATTTAATAAACACCCTGTATAATTATGCAGATTAAACATTGTTTGAACATATTTAATCAACGTTGATTTTTCACTACTATTATTACTCGAATTTCGTTGTTTTATTTTACAAATAGGATTGTTATATGTATAGTTTAATGAAAGTCATCGCTGTAAATACAGCTACTCCGCGCGACATATTTCTTACAATTCAACGTTGATTCAAATACTCCAAAGTTTATTATTGGGTCTGAGGTTCCATAAAAGCCCTTAATTTCATAGACCAACAGCCCGTTCACACGTTACGTTTTTTTCTCAAATCAGTGCACCGGATTGGGCAGAACGTACACATTTCAATGCATGCGCCTTTGTGAAAAAAACACCGTAATATGTAAACGAGCTGTTAAAGACAGACCATGTATTATTTCAGTGTTTTAAGCCCACTTATAGCTATGCCATTTTACCTTAATTAACCTTTTTTATTAGTAAATAGTTTGCGTGTCCTTGGAATTTTTGGGTTAGTAAGCAGGAGAGGTTATATAATTAGGGCATGCAATCGAAACCACGTGTACAAAATTAGATGAAGTGAGTAATTTAATAATTTACTGGGCAATTTAATATCATTTTTTTTTTATAATGATGGTAATTTTAGCATTTGCTCCAGGAAATACAATCTAAACAACCCAACCCGGTTCGGTTTGCATAAAGAAGACGTTTTTTATTTAACGTTGCAGAGGATTGCATCAACTTGTTGTAAAATAAATAAATACTCTAGACCAGTGGTTTTATTGTCGTTTGACTTTCGAATAAGCAAGGTTGCAGGTGGGATTCAAAAAATATTGTTTTTAGTTTTGCATAAAATGTGAGTTATATTAAACTATTAAATATATCCCTTTAAATGGTGTGCTTGGGATATACAGGGTTTTAATAAAGAAACGGATCAGCCTTTTATATGGAAAACCGCCCACTTTATCAAAAATCGCTCGAACCCGTCAAACTTATTTCTTTAAAATGCATTTTTTTTTTGAAAAAAAGGTGTTGTACAGGGTAGATCATAAAATTGCTACATGTGTCAACTTTAATTTTTTCTAATGATTCATATTGTATATTTTTACACAATCAATTCTAGACATTTTTCATTAATCATGCCCTATACTGATCTTCAGCCGTTTACGAAATATTAACACTTTAATGCTGGTATGCACCATTGGTATGTTTCTCGACATAGCAACGTTCTGAACTTAAGTCACAATTTTTTGACTATGACAATTTCTTATTTAAGTTGGAGACGTCAAAAAATGACAGTGAATGTTAATCAAATTTGAATTTTGCTCTGCTGATACTTCATCAAAATGCGCCTCGCCGAAAATTAGCGCATTGAAATTTTAATTATGTTGGGTTGTGGAGGGCAAGGGCCTAGCGACACCTAAAGCACCGGTTCCCGTCAGGTCACCGAAGTTAAGCGGTGTCGAGCGCGGCTAGTACTTGGATGGGTGACCGCTTGGGAAACACCGCGTGCTCTTGTCTTAGGGAAGAGTGTAAAATGAATCGACATCAAAACCATCATATTCACGCCGGACAGGCCGGATGAGATCGGATATCTCGTAGGATGAAGGTGCCGTTTCACACTCCCCAGTCGGTAGACCGCACGATTAAAAACCGTACGGTCGATGACCGGTTCTAGATGGCCTCAGATACCGTACTGAACCGTAAAAAAGTAAAAATAAAAAAAAAATAAATTGGGTTGTGGAGATAAAAGTAGAAGTCATAGGGAAGTCCGTGATATGTTTAATGAAAAATACCCAAATCGCCCGCCTATTGGCCAATCAACAGTGTCTAGGGTAGCAAGTAAGTGGAGAACTTCCCGTACTATTAAAGATAGTGCTAAAAGTGGTCGTCTTGGTATATCCGAGGAGAAAAAAATAAACATATATATTATTATCACTACAGGAAGATTCTCATAGCTCAAGCACACAACTTGAACGGGACTACGATATTCACCAAACCACCGTATCTAAATTTTTACATAAAGAGAAGTTTCATCCATACAAACCAGTATTTGTACAAGAGTTATTGGACGATGATCCTGATAGGCGAGACCAATTTAGTGAAATAATGATTGAGCTAACAGATAATACGCAAGATTTGTCCAAAGAATTTGTTTTTCAGATGAAGCTACGTTTTGTTTAAATGGTCAGGTTAATAGACAAAACTACAGATACTGGGCACAGGAAAATCCACACTGATTCATAGAAAATCACACCCAGTATAATGAAAAGGTTAATGTTTGGGCGGGCATTGTTGAAAATAGGATAATCGGACCATTTTTCTTTGATGAGAGTCTCACTGGAGAAAGATATCTAAATTTCCTTCTTAATGATCTAGTTCCAGCTGCTGCCACTCTGTTTCCAGATGATAATGATCCTAATTTACCAAGTTTAACCTTATGGTTTCAACAGGATGGTGCTCCCCCGCATTGTGCTATTCATGTAAGGGAGTACTTAAATAGTGGCCACCCAGATCGCCTGATCTTAATTCACTAGACTTTTATTCATGGGGCTACGTCAAGACTTTAGTTTATAAATCTAAACCCATCTCGGTGATACACTGAGTAATAAGAGAAATATCTCCACAAGTAGTACTAAATATACAACAGGAATGTCTAGATCGATTGATCTACTGCAGAACAATTGGCGGAAGACATTTTCAGCATCTTATAAAATAGTTTCTTTTCATTCTTTGTTGTTTGTTTAATTTGTTTTAAAATTGTTGAAAATTTTTAAATTGTTAATATTTCGTAAACGGCTGACGATAAGTATAGGGCATTATTAATGAAAAATGTCTAGAATTGATTGTAGAATATAAAAATATAAAAATATACAATGTTTCATTAAAAAAATTAAAGTTGACACATGTAGCACTTTTATGATCTACCCTGTACAATATCTTTAAAAAAAAAAATGCATTTGAAAAAAATAAATTTGACGGGTCCGACCGATTTTTGATTAAATTGGCGGTTTTCCATATAAAAGGCTGATCCGTTTCTTTATCACAGCCCTGTATTTCATGGCTTCCAGTGAATTTCAAAATCACTAAATTAAAAGAGAAAAAAACACTGTTTAATAATAATTGCAATTTGACTGTTTGCAAAATTACCGTCGTGTTTATACAGACACCCATACAGAACTAACCTGAACTAACCGCTAATCGATCCTTCAACGACAATAATTTTAATATTTATTGCATGCGTCAATGAACTCTTACCACGCAAAGCGAAATGAAATAACCAGTGACGATATTGGTTACATAAAACTTCATATTATTGCATGCTCCAAAACAAATAAACATTTTGCCGGAGGCGGTACGTAACATGATTCAACCAAGTGTTTTGGTTTATGCAATTAGGAGAAATCTTTGATCAAATTATTGGAAAAGTGGTTAATGAAAAATGCCTTCAATTTGAGCCGAGTGCATCGATTGGCTGTAGCTGTAATAATACATAATCTGAGATTAATATAATTTTATTACAACTTGGCAAAATTTAGGGAAATTTCTTTGTTCATCGCACCCAATCTATATTAACACCTTTTTAAAAAGCTGCATTCTACATCGTTGGACGAGGAAAACGATTTTTTTGTTTTATTGGACTAACACTGTTTTTTCCTCAGACGAAAGACGGTTTTTTCTAACAATTGATATCTGTCTTAACGATGAAGATATCATTTTAAAGTTTTGTTATAACTTACACATTCTTGGGACTATTTGGCATCCTTAGTTACTGTTAAAATATCGTAATAAAGTATACAGAAGTTTGCCTTCGTTGAACAGAAGTTCAAAAGTGCAAAAGGCAAAATCATCAATATTTGGAATTGATTTGAGCATTCAGATCTTTCGAGGAAAGCTAAAATCTATTATAGTATATTTGAAGAAAGGTGTAGAGTAATAAAATGGGAAATTCCGTCCAGTACGGCTCAATTTCGGTGTAAATCACTTTTACTGGAAAGCGCTGAAATTGTTTGCTGGCGACGAAAATACTTAAAAAGTATAAAGCAGTATAGAAAAGAGCAGAAGAAAATCTTTTATCTTGATGAGACGTGGATTAATGAAGGTTATATGGTACCAAAATTGTGGCAAGACAAAAATATAACCAGTGCTCGCCAAGCTTGCATGGAAGGCCTGTCAACGGGTATTAAGGTGCCTTTAGGTAAAGGGAAGAGACTAATAATCGTCCATATTGGAAGCGAAGAGGGATTTTTAAAAGAAGGTTTGCTAACCTTTCAGTCGTTCAATACGGGAGATTACCACGAGGACATGAATTCAAATGTTTTTGAGGACTATTTTGGTGAAATGATAAAATATCTTCCAGCTGATTCAGTAGTAGTTATGGATAAAGCAAGCTATCATTCACGACGCCCAGAGAAGACTCCAACTTCATCTCGGAGAAAAAAAGAAATTATCGACTGGTTAACCACCAAAAGTATTGAATTTGAAGATAACATGATAAATAAGGAACTATTAGCTATAGCAAATTTACACTAACATCGTTTTATAAAATATGCGGTGAAAGATATAGCAGAAAAACATAGTGTAACTGTGCTGCGCACACCGCCATATCATTGCGAACTAAATCCTATAGAACTTATATGGGCGCCAGTGAAAGGATTTGTAGCTAGACACAACACGACATTCAAAATGAAAGACGTTAAGCTACTGTTTGATTAAGCCATTAAGGAAGTGACACCAGAGAACTGGCGAAAAGCAGTACATCATGTCATTAAAGAAGAGGAGAAAATGTGGGATCTTGATTCCTCAGATGACGAAGAATATTATGATTTTTTATAATTTAATTTCTGTATAATGTATTTTTTGTATTTTGTATTTTTTTTAATAATGTTTAATAAAAAATTGGTGTACCTAATACTATGTACATAATGCCTAAATTTTATTCTGTTAAAATAAAATTATTTCCTTTTTACGAGTTTAATTTAATTTATTATAATTTTTACGAGTATAATTTAATTTCTGTATAATGTATTCTTTTAAAAATGTTTTATAAAAAATAAGTGTACCTAGTACTATGTACATAATGCCTAAATTTTATTCTGTTAAAATAAAATTCTTTCCTTTTTACGAATATCCTACCGGCACGCCTTTGTCACACCATTTTCAGTGTTTATGAATGGATAACAATAGGCAAAACCCATAAATTGACCCAAACCCGGGTGGTACTATCTGCACTTGATGAAAAGAAAGAATTTTGCAATGAAATCAATGCCAAATTATGAAAGTGGCCTTAATATTCGTTGGGTCACTCTGTAGTCCGTTTGCATACCTAATGAGCTTTTATTACTCTACACCTTTCTGAAATAGACTATAGTTCTAGAATTTCTATGTCATCCTCAAAAAAGCCCTTTTCTATTTCGATCGGCAGCATATTCTTTGAATACTTTAAATTCTCGATTTCTATTTGTTTATCAATAAGGGTATCCACATATTTGACGAGTTAAAATAAATCTCGTGTTAAGGTTTTAACCCAGAGATGCATACAGAAATTTAGTTACTCCCAGCATTAGCATTAACGCTGGATTAAAAGCTTTGATGCACTCGGTGACATTATATTATCTAACTCTGGTTACCCTTTAACTCAGTTGAGGTGGCTATGGTTTCGTTGTTTTAAGATAAATGACGTACGCTTTTCGTTCTGTTCTGCACTAATCAGAAGTCATCAAAAATTATTTAGAAATCTTAAAACAAGACTGTTTTTTCATATGGACTTTGAAGAAATCACAAATACTGCACGTATTTCCAAGTTCGTATTTGTTAATTATTTTGGTTAATATACCTAGGCCAAATGTTAGCTGACCCGCAAAAAAACAAGATTTAAAATAATAATCATACCATCAAGCTTGCTTCATAATTGCAACTTGTAACTACTATAATATTTAGTGAAAGAAAGTAAGCACATTGTTAGATAGAAGTAAAAGACAGTCATTTTTTATGCAATCGCTCATAAAGAAATTAAGAAAGTGAAAGTATAAATGCAACTAAAAAGAATAATAATCGTGCTGGCTAATAGTATTAATAGAAAAAAAAACGTTTTCTATAAGTTGACATAAATAGTAAGTTTTTTTGAGTGTGGTTTAGTGGGTTTAGGACAGAAAAACAATTCCTTTTATTATGAAATTGCCGACGTTTCGACCTATGTTGGGTCTTTTTCAATAAATAGTAAGTAGTAATCTACAATTTTTCCCGATTAATTTAATCATACGAGGGCAAAACAAAAATTTCTCAGCCTCGCAGTGAAATAGTGTGTTTTTCAGTCCAAGAATGCATTTATTTTTAAGAACTTTTACCTAGTCCTTCCTTAATTCAATAAACTGTGTACAACTTATCTACATCCATGGAGTACGATTCTAAGGGGTCTCCAAAACATCCATCTACTCTGCTATTTTCCTTTAGTCTAATGAAAAGATTTTACAGCCACAAATTTCTTTACATTTGAAAATGGATTCAAGTCGGAAGGTGAATAGTGTGGATCTCCTAGAATATGTACTTTAAGTCCTCTGTAAATAGGTGCGTTGTTCTGATGAAATTCAGACCTCTATCTTTTACCCTTTTCAATTAAATCGAATCCCTTTTGAGTCCCAGAAATCACAGGCCATGACCTTTTCTGCAGCTAAAATGCCTGTTTTGGTAAAAACCCACGGATTCTGGTTTGATTGGCGATCGACTGGATTCTTTTTAAAATCGATCCCAAAATTAACAATTTTTTTTTAATTCGTTTTCATATTTTTTGAAATTCGTTTTGGCATTTGTTTGTTATCAGCCTTTAACAAATGCGACATCCATCTTTTGATATATGCCATAAAGTTGTTAGTTTTTAACATGTATATTGTTTTTTAGTTGTATAAAGATCTTATGTATTCAGCTATATATAGTTTTATGAAGGTTTTGTGTAAAATAAAGGAGATAAAAGCGTCATATGTCACAAATAATGTGATGCTCGATTGTTTTTCGTGTCACACCATAAAACAATTTATCAAAAAACCACAATTTTTATATTTACATTTTCACGTAACTTGTCAAATTACTCATGTAGATGGACTCTCCATTTATAATTAATAACCCTGTACTGTAGGTATCCATGCACTCTTTTGATATCTTTGTCTAGGACCTCAGCTTTTTATTTATTTTTATTTAACATGCTTTATTGTCAAGAATACATTTTATATTATAAACAAAGCAACTAATGCTAAATTTATCCTACGATCTAAGACGATGTCAGAAGGTAAAAAAAAATCATAAATAGACAAAATACAGTTTAGAAAAAATAGATATCAGAAAGTTTAAAAAAAAATAAAAACAAACATAAAGTTTAAAAAGATAAAAACAAACATAAAAAATAGACCAAACAACAATTTAAAATAGTTATAATAATAATAAATAAAAAAAAATAGCTTAACTTCAAAACCCATTATAATAAAGTCCACAAGTGTCAAATTTCATCCAGGTTGTAATACGCCTTTTGTGCCAGAAGGTCTCTCACCGCTCTGCGGAAACGCACATAATCCAAAGATCTATACCCCACTCTCAAATTATTATACACTTTAATGCTTTCGTAAATTAGAGAGCGCTTAGTCAATGTCGATCTAGGAATTGGAAGCCGAAGGTTAGAGCTTTGCCTGGTGTTGTATACATTTTGAGAATTGTTGCTTGAAGATCTCTTATGTATTAAACATACCGTTTCTAAAATAAACAGGCATAGAACCGGTAAAATACCAAACTTTCTGAATAATGGCCGACAATGGTCCCGATATTTTGCCCCACTCAAATACCTAAGCGCTCTCTTCTGAATAACAAAAACAGAATTTAAAAGCTGTTGATTGCAGAATGCCCAAAATTCAATACCATATCTCATATGGGACTCAAGCAGCCGCTGAACAACCTAGTTCTTGTGACACCACTCTAATAGCAAAGCAACCCGATGCTAACTTCTTATTTAATTCAATGACATGTTTTTCGAATTTAAGCTTGGAGTCTATAAATAGTCCAAGAAATTTTATGGTTGCTTTACTTTCAATTTGTTTGTTATCCAAAACCAGATCATTATAGTCAAAGCCAAAAGTCAAAATATTAGTTTTCTTAACAATCAAACAAAGAGAATTAGAGTCTCACCAAGTTTTAATTTTTTGATGATCTTGATTTATGACACTCCTCAAGAGTTCACTACTGCTTGAATGCAACAGAAGAATGATGTCATCCGCGAAAAGTGTAAACTGACCACTAATTGCTATACTTACAAGGTCGTTTATATACAATAGAAATAAGATAGGGCCTAACACAGAACCCCAAACTCAATATTAGACAGACCAGAACATCTTTCAACAATGGACATCAATGGATCAATTTTAATCGCTCATGTGTTGGTCCTTCACGAGGATCCCCTTCAAGAGATGTACGACCACGTTCAAATTATGCCACCCATTTCTTAACTCTTGAGAATGAAGGAGCAGATTCTTATAAACTTTTACCAACTTTAAAGAAATTTCTGTTGACGATGCAAAATGAAAAATGTGATGACTGCATGGCATTAGGTATTCCAGTTGGTCCATTTCAACGAGACACACAGATCGTTCCTATTTTAAAACGCCGCATAAAAAAAAACGATTTGACAGATGTAACTGAATCCTGTCGTTCGTTTTTGTGACGCGTTTACCCGGAACACAATTAAATACAATCATTGATAGCAGTGCTCCGCTCTTTACCTCACCCTCGTAAAAAAAATTGACATTTTTTAATTTTATTGAGCTTATGAAAACTTAAGCCTTCCTTTTAACAACCCCATTTAAAATTTTAATGAACCCTCATCGCTGTGGGATAATGTTATATAGGGTGAGTCGGGAGGAATGGGCCTAACTCTAAGGGTGTAATCTATGCATCAAAATAATAAGAAAAAACTTAAATGTTGATATCCAATATTCATTTGTTTTCAAGTTACAGCGTTAAATAAAATAATAATATTGTTAAACCAAAAGATCCAACATTAACATTGTTTTAAATGAATCATTGGTTTAGTAAATTTTCAAAAATACCGCCATTGACTTCCAAACATTTCCTGCTTCGTTTACGAAGGGCGCGCCTGGATCTTCCAATAATTGATTCGTACCTTTCTTTAATATTGAGTACAGCATTTCTAATGCGTCTAATTAATGCATCCCTAGTATCTACTTTTACTTTGTAAACTTCAGTTTAACCAACCCCATAAATTGTAGTCCAACGGCGTGAGGTCTGGCGATCTAGGAAGCCAACTAATAGGACCACCGCGACCAATCCAAACCTCCTGGAAATCTTTGGTCTAAATATTGCTTGACCCGACGATCGAAATGGGCAGGCGCTCCGTCGTGTTGATAATACATTTTAATTCTGATGTTTAAAGGAATCTCCTCCAGTAGTCCTTGCAATTCATTTTGTAAAAAACTTAAGTTGTGATCCCCCGTAAGGCGATTTTCCAAAAGAAAAGGGTCAATTAAATTATTATCGATCATGCCGCACCACACGTTTACTGAAAACCTGTATTGAAAATTACTTTCGACTATTGCGTGAGCATTTTCGTCCGACCATACATGGGAGTTTCGATTATTATTGATGCCGTCACGGGTGAATGTAGCTTCGTCAGTAAAAAGTATGTGCGGTAAAAGATGACGATTATTAATTATCCACTCACAAAATTGCATACGCTTGGCGTAGTCTCCCGGTTGAAGATTCTGTACACGCTGTATATGTATGTATATATAAGCCTTGCTCGTGAAGCGTATTGATCACTCCTTTTTTGGGAATCCCCAACTGAATTCCAATTCTTCGTGAGCTTGTCGTCGCATCTTCTTCTGCTAAAGCTAGAACATTTTCTATTTCTTCTAAATCCTGTTGAATGGCTCGTTCGGATGTTACATTAGCAGTTGGAAGCGTTCCGGTCTTGCAGAGTTTGTTGAAACTCTGATAAAGGCCTTTCTGTTCGGTATTCTTTCATGTGAAAATTGTTCACGATATTCTTCAGCAGCCGCTGTAGCATTCCCATTACACAAACCATAAATAGAAACCATATTGGCGTATTCGAGATGTGAATAAATGTGTGGCATTTTATAAAATTAAAATGATACAAACCCGAAAGTTTACCGTGAATCAATTTAACATTTTGTACTGACACTAATAGGATAGTGACAGCACAACAATTAAAAGCAAACAATAATAACATTTATTACAGGAAAGCTAAATATTTTGTTTTTGCCTAATAACTTGAAAACAAATGAATATTGGATAACAACATTTGAGTTTTTTCTTATTATGGTGATGCATAGATTACACCCTTAGAGTTAGGCCCATTCCTCCCGACTCACCCTGTATAAAACAATTTTGAGGCAAAGGGAGGATCCCTTTTTAGAAGCAAGACAGTTGAACATGAAGCTGCAAATTGTTTCCTTATTTAAATGCGACATTTTAGATAGTCACGTTTTGTACTTGCTAATAAATTTTTCTGTTCGTAAACTAGTGTATCCAAGTTTTCGTTAAGCGAACTTTGCCGCACTCCTGCCGTTTTTAAATAGACCCCCGATTTCCGTCGCTTCTATAAATCAGATAAAATTTCCTGGATAATTCTAGACCAGCCTAGTATCTACACCTTATGTTTTGTTATACTGTTGTGACGATACTTTCAAAATTAATCCATTTTAAATGAGAAACGGTTGGAAATTAGAAAACTTTGGCTGTCGGTTATTCACTATAAAGATTCTTCTTTTATTGTTTTCAGAGATTACCATTTTGTACGGTAAGAACACTATACCTATTGTAAAAGTACCTACATAGTATAGCTTTGAATACGTACCTTATCCAATTGTTCATTGCTGGCCGGCATGGCGAGGCAAATTCCAACCAAGCAAGAAGTGACAAGAACGATGAATTTCACCATTTTATATCTGAAATAAATAAAGAAAGAGGTAGTGAGCTTATGGTAATACCAACTGATCCGTAAAATTTATTAGTTTTCGAACTTTTTTAAAGCACATACAATTTTATTAACCAAATATGATTTCAATAGCATTTATTTAAAATCTAATTACGAACGATGATAATATTCACGTTATAGTAACTATAGTAATTTTAAAGAGGATACGTTTGTGCTTTGTTAAAAAGCGGAATGATTGGAATAAAAATTGGACTACTACAAAAAAAAAACTACTAGACTGTCATTGTTATTGTTTATTATCGATCATCATTTGTTTCTAGGACTAATGCATCAAAGTAACTATTTTATAGTATCGCATAGTCTTTTTTATTATCACATATCTACGAAACTTTTGATACAGTGAACTCAATTACTTTGAAGCATAGGTAACGTAAAAAACATATGTCACAAGTAACAATAATTATTATTGTGTGATAGAATGGTTGATAAAATAAGCTAATCACTTGATCAGACTTGCGTAAAAAAAAACTTTCTAAATTTTATCACAATTACAAATACTTAGGTACTCGATTAAGTATTATCAAGAATAAAAACTCTATCGGGGTCAACTGGGTGTCTTGTTGTTCTATAGTTTTAAAAATGCCACACATACATACCGGGTGTTGCATCGTCGAGCGAGACATAGGAAATCCCATGTAATTTTAAATGGGGTCAATTATTGGCTTCCCTAATTATTTTAGAGAAAAATTCTATTTAGGTTTATTAAAGAGCACTAAAACCCACATTCAAAAGAATAACTTTAGATATTTTTGATGAGCCCGTTTACGGGTTATCGCCGATTTCTTTTTAACCATTTCTCCTTTTTATGGCCCCGTATTTGCGGGCACCAGTCAAGGTAAAAGATGACTGTGAAATAAAGTCATTTTGAGGAATATTTGAACTTCTTCCTAAATCCTAAAGTTCTAACAATTTAATAGTGCCTACCTATTAATTAGTAAAATATTGAAACATGTAAAATGTCATAATTAACCTTGTAATTGGATACTTTATTTTAGTTTTATTCAGATTAATTTGTACTCAAAATACACCTTTAATATTTTCGATGTACGAGTTTTTATAACAATAAAGCACACATTTCAAAATGACAACTTTATTTGACAGTCATCTTTTACCTTGACTGGTGCCCCCAAATACGGGGCCATAAAAAGGAGAAATAGTTAAAAAGAAATCGGCGATAACCCGTAAACGGGCTCATCAAAAATTTCTAAAGTTATTCTTTTGAATGTGGGTTTTAGTGCTCTTTAATAAACCTAAATAGAATTTTTCTCTAAAATAATTAGGGAAGCCAATAATTGACCCCATTTAAAATTACATGGGATTTCCTATGTCCCGCTCGACGATGCAACACCCGGTATATAGAAGAATAAAACATAATGTAATCATAGCAAAGCCGGAACAAGGTATAGAGATACTTAGCCAATAAGTTAAATTTAACCTAGAAAATGATGATCGATAAGGAAAATTAATATGCATAATGTAATTGTTTGGTGGGATTGTTTAAAACTTATATCAATTTTAATCGGAAATAATTTAATACAGAATAATTTAAATCGTATTATAATATACAGATTGTATGCAATTTATGCATAGATCAATTGAAGCTTTAAGGTAAAAAGCATAATTTGTAATTTAAAAAATATTACTTCACACCCTGCAAAAAACCTTTACATTTATTGACCATGTATTTTTAATAATTCGTAAGTTTTGAAAGAGTTATTAACTAATTTAATTTGGCAAATTAGTGAACCGGATATAGTCAATAAAATATGTCAAAATATTAGCGAATTGCAGTGGCATTGAACTCCATGCGATATTCACGCCAATTTCAAATGTTGGCATTTTTATAGAAATATCTCAGATGAATTCTTTGTACAACCAATTTGTGCCACATAGAAAAAACATAAGAAAATAAATTACAATTATACTGAATTGGTTAAAACGGGATATCGTACGTTTTATTGCCTCGCGGTCATTAAAAATAACGCTTTAGTTAAAACAGAACGGTAAGCGCTTGCGTGAAGATAATAACAGTATAGGTTGGATTATACATACTTACGACCAAAAAACAAACATAATATTATACCTAGTAGGTAGGTATATTAAAATAGCTTTGAAGGCAAGCTCATTTATATTCATTCTGTCATGTTTAGATCTTGCATAAAAATAACAAGACAGATTATATCTACCTACAAGGATATTTTTCTTTTAAATATTTTCCTGGCTCTTGCGTTATTGTTGGGAAATTATTTGCTTATTCCACTTGTTGATATTACGAAGGACTCATTTTAAAAGTTTTGCTAAAACCAGATTCATTATAAAGGGTGTTATTTAAGTACGTGGCCAAGCCTCAAGAGGTGATTCTTTGAGTGATTCTAATGCGAAAAGTTTATATAAACAGGTCCAGGTCCGGTAATGCTTCGTCTTCAAGATACAGGATGTCCAACTTTAAAAAAAAAATCGTTTTTTTGGAAATATCCTAATAATCTTTAAGCCGATTTTGTTGAAATTTGGCAGTGTTATTTAGGCTAGTAAAGTGCTAATTTAGCCCTAAATACATTTAAAATTTTAAGTCCAGGGGCGTTCCGGAAGGAACCTTAGCTAAGATTTTTGACAACAAAAATGTTTTCTTACTAAAAAAAATAGCGTACCATTTGTTTGAGTGTGGTTTTAATAAAACATTTTTCTTGATGTTTTTTTAATTTCCGGCGTTACCAGTGTGCACGCCACTGGCAAAACGAGATTTTGTATTTATTAAAAACTGTCATCAAGTTTCAACGTCATATAAGTTTGAGTCTTATTGTTACTTAGGATTTCTTTTAAATATTTCAACACCCTGTAAAAATCAATTTTTTGTTAGAAACGAAGCAAGATACGATAAAAATGCTAAAAATAAAGAAGTTCTAGTTTTAGTTAGGTGCCTTCCGGGACGCCACTGGGCTTAAAATTTTTAATCTAGTTAGGGCGAAATTAGCCCTTTACTACCCTAAATAACACTGCCAAATTTCAGCAAATCGGCTGAAGGATTATTAAAATATTTACGAAAAAAACGATATTTTGTAAAAAGCTTGACACCCTGTATCTTGAAAACGAAGCATTATCGAACCTATGTTTATATAAACTTCTCGTCTTAGAATCACTCAAAGAATCACCCCTTGAAGTTTGGACACGTACTTAAATAACACCCTATACAGGGTGTCCGAAATTAGGTGGCCAAAGGAAAACAATGGAATCTGCATCGGAAAATAATACTAATTTGTTAAATAAACAAGTATCAGAAATTGCCCTCTAAGGGAGCTACGGCCCCCTAATAGGGAACCAATGAATATGGTATTTTTCAGATTATTCTCAAACAATTGCACATAGAAACATGAATTTTTGGTATTTTAGTAACTTTTATATGCCGAATCTAGATCTAAAATCAAAATTGTCAAAATTTAATCATAGGCGTAGCATTTGGGGGGGTTGAGGAACAAAAACAAAAGTAACTTTTTTCTAAGTTAATGTTTTTCAATTTTTTTCTGGAATTATGAAAGTTTAGGGCTTTCTGGCAAAAAAAAGTACTCTTGATGTACTTCGCTCAGATACACCATTTCTGAAAAAATGTCCTTAACGATAACTCTGTTTACCAAGGATTTTCATTAGTAGGCATTGAAATAACATTGACATGTTTGTTATTTGCCAGCTTGACATTTATTATGATAGTTTATTCGAAATTTTCAGGTATAATTGTGGTTCATGTTTTTAATATGGAGCGTTTCTCGAATAACGAATTAGCTGATATTCATTTTATTTACGGATATTGCAATGGTAATGCACGTGCCGCTGTACGTGAGTACCAAAGACGGTTTCCGAGAAGAAGCCTGCAACATCGAATAGTATTTAGCCGTGTCCATAGAAATTTAGTAGAAAATGGATCATTTAGGCGTTCCCAGGGACAAGGCCGGCCTATGGGAAATTATGATTTCGAGGAAGCGCTAAATAGAATTGAGGAAAATCCTCAAATATCAATGAGACCGCTGGCAAAAATTATCAATATCCCCAAATCAACTGTAAGTATCTAATATTTATTAGAATATTTTTTTAGCTTGGAAGAATGACCCAAATGCAGGGACTGTATCCGTTTCATTATCAAAGAGTAGGTACATGATTTATGAGCCGAAGATTTTTAACCTCGTGTAGAATTTTGAAAATGGATTTCAAACCACCAAAATACGTTAAGAAAAGTTTTATGGTCGGATGAAGCAACCTTTTCAAGAGGCAAGGCATTTAATAGCCATAATACTCATTTTTGGGCTCAAGATAATCCGAATGTGGTTTGAAGGACTAACTTCCAACATAGGTTTTCTTTCAATGTATGGGCAGGGATCATAGGAGATGTTTTAATAGGTCCTATTATTTTGCCAGATAGATTAAATGCCCATCATTATTTAAGTTTCCTCCTAAATAACTGGCAGAATTACTAGAGGATGTTCCTATACGTACTCGGTTAGAGATGTTCTTTCAGCACGATGAGGCGCCAGCCCACTTTGGCCAGCTTGTAAGAAACTGGCTAAATGAAAAATTTTCCCAATAGGTGAATAGATACAGTAAACTGGCCAGCTCGATCGCCTAATCTATATCCTTTACATTATTACCTGTGGGGCAATATTGTTTATGCCACAGAAGTACATAGCCCAGAAGAGCTTTTAAGACGAATTCAGGCAGCTGGAAATCGAATTAAAGAAAACCGGTTCAAAATTCTTCGTACTACTCAAAATATTAGGAAACGGTCCAGACTGTGTATTCAACAAAATGGAAATTTATCTGAACAATTACTCAATTAAATGAGTGTTGTTGTTAACTTTAAAAAAATTCATAATTTTAACTTGATCCGTGTTTGCTAAACAATGTTATCGTTAAGGACTTTTTTTTCAGAAATGGTGCATCTGAGCGAAGTACATCAAGAGTACCTTTTTTTGTCGGAAAGCCCTAAACTTTCATAATTCCAGAAAAAAAATGAAAAACATTAACTTACAAAAGAGTTACTTCTGTTTTTGTTCCTCAACCCCCCCCCAAATGCTACGCCTATGATTAAATCTTGACAGTTTTGATTTTAGATCTAGATTTGGCATATAAAAGTTACTAAAATACCAAAAATTCATGTTTCTATGTTCAACTGTTTGGGAATAATCTGAGAAATACCATCTTCATTGGTTCACTATTAGGGGGCAATTTCCGATGCAGATTCTACTGTTTTCTTTTGGTCACCTAATTTCGGGACACCCTGTATATCAGAATTTTTCCCGGTTTTTTCTGGTAGATATATTTACCAAAAGAAATTTCTCTGCTCTCCGCTATAGTGATTTAGTTCGTTTAATTTATTTATTTCAATAAACCAGGCCTTTGGGCGTGAAGCAATGGATTTGGAAATTAATTATTTTGAAAATCTAGGTGTGGGCTTTATATTTTGAGGCGGTAAGTAAGCAATATTTAAAACTGATTTACCAGGAACTCCGGACGCAGAGGTCAATACTAATTAGATCTTCGCTAAAGGAATAATTAATACCTAGCGGTGCCTAATTAGAAACTAATGTGCAAGAACTACTAATAATAAAGTACCCATTTTTAGGTGAGGAGAGGAAATATCAACCAAAACATCCTTAATAAATTTTTTAAATATTTCAAAAAGATGACGGGTCCAGGTTAGTTCAGGTGAGAAGCAAATTATTATTAGTGAGGATATTTTACTCAAATAATGTCAACAGAGCTTTTACAGAGGAGTAAACATATTTTTTTTTTATTTTTAGTGGATCCCATTCGTTAAGTTTAAGTGCGCAAGTTTAATGCAAATACACTTAAAGTGTTCTGGTTCTTCCAATGAAATTGTGTTATTTGCACAGCTGTGATTGCCGGCATATCTACCGAAAATTTGGCTCAACCCAGTTAATTAAAATCATTGTTACTTAATTTATTTGAAACTGTATGTATGTTCTGCAAAAATATGGATATTGACATGAATTAAAATACTGAGAGTAAACGGGGTATTTTGAACTTGACCAAGTACTATATCAATCATATCACATGGTATTTTAAACTGAGTTAACCAACTTAGCTATTCCAGTGTAAGCTCTCTACACTATTAAATTTTACAGGATAATATGATAATTTAAAAAAAAACTTACCGGTTATATTAAAAAATAAAAAGAACAAACGATACACTCAACCGCGCGCTCGACTGTTTACGAAGTGAAAGACTACCGCTTATGCGACTGTCGATCTCTCCTTCCAATTGAGCGCATTATAACGTTTTGCAAAAGTATTTTCTTCGATAATTCGAAATTGCCTGCAATAATTTGTTGCAAAATTAAACGATTTTGTATGTCCATTCGGTTGATGATTCATGTTATCGGAGATTGGTGACCCTACCCTAAATGCATTAGTTTGTCGTTCGTGGTAAAGACCCAATCATTGAAATTTTTAATTGAGAAGCTATTCAGGGCATTATATAAAAATCGTTTTTAACAAAAGTCGTGGTGCTTACACAATACACTGTCCGGAAAAGTCTGCACCATATTGGTCTATTTAGAATTTTAAATTACCGGTTTTCGACCAAAACATATCTTATGTCAAGCACCTGTCAAGTCTCGTTTGAAAAATTGAAGAATCCATTTTACTTTTAGGGAAACCGTGAAAATACATTTTAGTTCTTTTATCCCCCTTAAGGGTTATAGTTATTTATGTACCAAGGGCGTTCAGTAGGGATGGACATTATAGTCTAGTAACACCTGTGGTGTATACAATACTTTATTTTTCATTAGTTTTAAAATATAAATAGTTAAAGTCCTGTATTTTTTTTTAACTATTTTCACCAATTTTTAGTATTTAGTGAGCTTTGATCGGTTGTCATACAATAAGTTTCTTGCTAAGGATTGTTTATTTTAAGCGTCTTTTACGTTGTATAAACGAATATATGGAAATTCCACAAAATATTTTAGAAAATGCTGAATAAGCTAAGAAAAACTTATTACCGGCGAAGTCTAAAGCCCTGTACGACAAGGAGTATGAAAATTTTCTACAAAGGAAAGTAAGAATCCAAATTACGGTGATTACTGAAATATTAATGATGGCTTACTTTCAGGAATTGGTATGTAACCCTTTTGCTCATTGGTAATAACAATTTTTAATTATTTTTACTTTATTTTAGTCGGAAGAATATACCCCAAGTAGCCTTTGGACAAAACATTCCCAGGTGAAGTCTGAACTTATAGTAAAGAAAGCATTAATATTTCAAGATATTGTCAATTAATAGCATTTTTAAAAGTTAAATCAAAGGGATATCTTCCTAAAAAGTCAAAAGTTTTGGAAGGTAAAGAACTTATAACTTTTATCAAAAATGCGCCGAATGATACCTTCCTGCTGCATTAAGTGGTACTCGTAATGGGAGATTTTGGCGGCCTAAGACGGGATGAGACGGTAAAAATGACCATTGATGATATTGAGGATAAGGGGCCTGTTATGCTTGTCAAGGTACCAGAAACTAAAACTGCTACGCCAAAAAGTTTTACTATAATCGAAGAAGACCAAACAGATGCTTTAAAATTGGTTAGACAGTACCTTGCATTAAGGCCAAAAGAAATTAAGGAACGCAAATTTTTCCTTACATACCGAAACGGTAAAAGCATGCCTGTGGGTAAAAATACACTAGGGCGTGTTCCTTCAATAATAGTAACATTTCTTAATTAAGAAAACGCCAAGGAATATACAGGACATTGCCTACGTCGGACCTTGTCCACACTTCTTATCAAGGGTGGTGCTTTCATGTTGATGAATTACATTTTCTAAATAAAATAATTTAAAGTAAATAAAAAATTAGTTTAGGTATGAAAAATAATAATATATATTATTTATCTATTTAATTATTATTTATGCTCAACGCGTAATTCTAAGATAATTTTGTTTTGAAACCTCTGATTTCGCCCAGTAATAGAATACAGTAAACCAGTGGGATGTTCGGTGTAATCAAGTATAGCGAAGTTACGAGGATATTGTAACTTAACCGACTTACTGTTTTAAAAGCGATAACATCCCTTGGTGATTTAATCCGATATCGGACTTCTTAAAACGCACAGACTTTAATAATAATAGAATACCAATAGTAATATACTTAACATAAACATTATAAAATTGCATTTAAAATTCAGAATACTTAATCATTAGACATCAAATAACATATCGCAATTTTCAAAATCATTACATGAATAAGATATCCTTAAATTTAAGAATTTTTAACCATTCTCTTAAATTGCACTAGCCAGAGATCCCACGCCCCTTTAGGGAGACTATTAAAATACTTTACTGCTAGAAACTCAGGTCCGCTGCTAGAATCTCAGGTCCGCTTTGGCACTTTTTACGTCTGAAGTAGGTAGTAATTGGGTCGTCTTTATTACGGGTGTTGTAGGTATGGAAGTTGCTGTTTAATTTGGCATAGATTAAATTTTCCTGGACAAGAACACAGGAGTACGTCAAGATTTCCAATTTAACGATGCAGACATGCCATCAGCCAGACTCCGAAGCACCAAAATACTTCTACTCATATTAGCTACAAGGTTGTCGATGTGGCTTCCTCACCTTAACTTCGGGTCTAATGTAACACCCAGGAAGCGGACTGTAATCTACGTGTCCCCTCTCTCATCACAACTCTTTAATCGAAGGGCAACAGTGGTGTCATCGGCAAAGAGGTTAAAGTCAACGGTGTTACTTTCAGGTAAATCGTTGAAGAATATTATAAATAGAAATGGTCTCAAAACTGAGCCCTAAGGGACACCCACCGTCAGCACCATACTCCCTTAACACTCTTGGTGACATAGGATTCCTAAAGCTGCATACTAACGGCATCAAAGTTATACGACCCGAGCCTGGCAACAAGTAGAGCATGTGGGACACAATCAAATGCCCTGCCCAAGTAGCAGAAGATGCTGCTGGTATACTCCATGCTCTCAAAAGTCTCAAGTATTGATGTTATAAAACTTATTATGCTAGAGGTAGTGCTGTGATTCTCCCTGAAGCCATGCTGTGCCTCAGTGAAAAGGTTATTACCATAGACATCGTAACTATTAGACCGAACAATAACAAATAAACGTGTTGTCATCATTGTATTCCAGTGTAAAGTAAATCAACATTCAAGCTGCTCCCCTCCACTTGGTTTGCCAGACTTACGCCACAGAAAACGTAGTTTTCTGGGCTTAAGTATTAACTTCTATGATTTACTAGAATAAAATGATGTGGAAAATATATAACATTACCTAAAACCTTGTAAAAAATCTGTAGTATGGCAACGCAGCAAAAAAGAATCCGCCCAGATCCCATCATTTTCGTGGCCATTCGCATCGACTCGGCAATACTCGGCATAGCGGATGTTCCATTTCATTTGTGACAGCGTTTTTCTGTGGGTTTTCCTGGAGTTTTGTCAACCTAACCTTTATTGTTCTGTGGTTTTCCCCACTCCCGACCCCACCTAGCTCCTCACAGCGTCTCGCCTCCAAAAGATTTTGGCATCACAATTTTATAGCATTTATGAATGGCGTCTCGGATCTATAGTTACGATGCCTATGGTTATTACTCTCAAATTATTGAAGTATCTGATCCGGGGGATGATTTGGTTGTTTGCCGATTGCCTTATTTTATTCGAATCTTTTAGTCCTATAATTATACCAAATATTAAGTGTAATGTATTGCGACCATTTCCATTTGTCACCCCTAGAAATTTTAAGGAATGACTTTTTTTACAATGTTTTTCTTTTAAATCCCCATGCATGTGCCAAGTTTAAGTCCCACAAATTAAAGATTTTATTGAAAACCTCGACATGTTTCGCAACACTGTTGCTTTTTCAAATGATTAGAAAAAAGTTACCCATTTAAAGAAGCAACAGTTTTTTAATAAAAACTTTAATTTAAGGGAAGTGTAAAATTATTTTTCTTATTTATAATAACTCAAGAGATAATGAATTTCCACCAAGTTAAAGCCGCCTCAATTGAATTGTCTCTACACTTAATTATTACAGTCATTGCGGTAGAAATGCAATCCGAAGTTAAATTAGATCCCTTAGGTCTCGTGGTAACTTATTAAAAACGTCAAGACCTTTAAAAACAAAGAATGTTGGCTTATCTTCTTACTTCGTGTAAGTGATTTTTTTTAATATATCAATTTAATTTCTTATTAAGACCGATTAATGAAAGAAGGGATAATTTAGTTTCAGCCCGAAATGACAAGAAAAGCTAAACTGAGTCCCTTATGCTTTTTAACATATATTTAGAAAAGATCTTTCAATTAGCTTTCGACGATGTGGGTACAGTAATAAACCGCAATACTGTCTAATAATCTATACTTAAAGCGCATAATTTCTGTCAGTGACTCATCACTAGCATTTTGAGAGCTTCGGGTTGTACGACGTCATGGGAATGAATTCCAGTGTCGTGTGCATTTCAAAAAAATAATAAATGATGAAAATTCGTCAGAACGTCATATTGTTTTTTATAAATTACATTTATTTTATTAATCCTCAAAGCCTGATCCTATAAGACGACGAGCTATTCCACTGGGGTTTCTTAGTCCTTGCGAAAATCCATTCATAAATGCCTGCCTTGAATTTTTAATATTTAAATCTTATCATACCTTCTCAACTGTGTACCCTTCATTGAGCCATGTTTTGTCGGTGTAATACAATTTTCCCCTTTTTCCCGAATTTTTTCCAATTATTTTCGCCGGCATACAATAATTTCATTTTTTTCAATTAGTATTAGTAGGTTTTTTGGATTTCGTTTAATATACCCAAAATTCTCCCTTCTTAATTTCATTTCAATTTAATTTAAATTTTAAATAAATTTATTGTTGGAGAAAATGTATCGGTATGGCATCAGAGGCATTCCCTTAGATCTAATAAAGTCCTACTTAAACAATCGGTGTCAATTTGTAAAAATTAATGGAGTTAGAGGAAATACAAAGCGAATATACCAGGGAGTGCTCCAAGGGTCAATCTTGGGCCCGTTATTGTATCTGATTTTTGCCAATGACCTGAGTCAATACATTAATACAGGAGGTGTTAAGGTCGTCTGTTACGCAGTTGATACTAACATCCTTATAACTGCAAATAATCAGTCTACTTTGAAAGCAGAATGTGAAAATGTTTATAGTAAAATACTTTTATGGACTAAAAAAAACTTTTTGAAACTAAATAGAGATAAAACAGTATTATTATACTTTACGCTGTCTAGGCACATTTCGGGGGGCGATTTTAGACTGTTTGAGGGTACTTTAGATGAACTGGATTGTGAGAAAAATACTAAGATGCTGGGCGTGGGACTTGATCATAAGTTGCAGTGGGATATTCATGTTGATAATTTGTGTCCCAAACTGCGTAGCACTGGTTATGGGCTTAATTTTTTATCTCAGCACTGTGGCTTTGCCACCCTCATGTCGCTTTATTATGCTAACTTTCACAGTCATCTTAAATATGGTATATTATGTTGGGGTAACTGCAGCCATGTGAATAGAGTCTTTCTTCATCAAAAGGTTGCCCTTCGAATTGTATGCAAACTTCAACGCCGGGAAACATGTAGGGAAGCTTTCAGGCTGAATGGAGTTTTAACAGTTTTTGATATATATAAACTTGAGGTTGTTTAATGGAATGCCCTGTATATTTTCGGCTAAAATGAAAGATCTTTTTTTTCTGATTTCAAATATACCATACAAGTTGACATTTGGTTCAGCCATTTTTGCGTCATTTAAGTTTACATTTGCATTGAATTTGCATTATCTTGATATACGCTGCCATGATTACTGAGTACAACAACTTTTTAGACAGTGGGCCATGAAAACAATAGTAACAAATGTTTCTGAAGTGACATTGTCATTGAAATAATAACTGTCAGTGCAACTTACTCGGTTCGTATATCAAGATAATGTAAATTCAATGCAAATGTAAACTTAAATAACGCAAAAATGGCTGAACCAAATGTCAACTTTATGGTATACTTGAAATCAGAAAAAAAAGATCTTTCATTTTAGCCGAAAATATACAGGGCGTTCCATTAAAAAAAATACTTTTTGTCGTCCCCCGTATATATGCAAAGTTACCGAAAACTACAATGCAGATTTGGAAAGGAAACAATTTCCCCTGCATGTCACTTTTTTTATTTTTTCCGTCGATAAAAAATAAAAAAGTTACGGGGGGTGCTAGTTTATACGAAGTAACCCGATACAGTCTTCTTGTGGTTTTTTGAATCTAATCAAAATTACGAGGTTCTAAAGTCTAAATTCATAAACGTCAAAATTTTCGTGGCTAGCGTTTAAAATTAATAAATAATAACAATAATCCATAAATACTTACCGCCAACGGAAAAGTACATGTGTATAGAAATAAGCACCTCTTTGAGGGCTGCCACTTTAATCATAATTATAATACTAGAGGTCACTCTAAATTGTTGCCACCGCCTCATCGAACAGCAGCCTACCAAAAAAGTTTCTATTTTAATTATTTTAAGTTTTATAATGCTCTAGATAATAATATAAAAGTAGCACCTAATATTAATGTTTTTAAGAATGGACTAAAGAAAAATCTACTACAAAAGAACTGCTATAGTCTTAATGAATTTTTCTTGTAATTTGTTTTATTTCTTTGTATTTTCTGTAATTTTGTAACGATATTTTTTTGACGCTTTTTTCAATTATTGTGGCTATGTGTATTACTTTTAAATTGGAGAAATAAACGATATCATTATTATTAATTTAATTGTGAATATTTCATTTTATGGATTTTGCGATAAATGGCGTATTTTATGACATCATCCAGGATTTTTTTTTCGTCCTCTTGTCTGGCCTCCTCGAGTATTTTCTTTTTCTTCGTATTCTTGATAAAAGCCTTTCAAAACCCTGAACACATTGCGTAAGGAAAGTTTCGTTAAAGTGTCACATATTTCTGCAGCATCCAATGTGGTTAGTTTAGGATTTCGTTCCCGAATTCCATATTATACGTTTTTAACTATTATTCGTTCCTTTAATGTTTACTGAATTTTTTTTTGTAGACGATAAACTAGTTTAAGGTGTTTGTAGTAGAAAGAATTTGTATATGCATAAAAAACATTTATTTACTATAGTTTTATTCTGCCACTTCATGGATTTGGTGGTTGGTATTAATTCAGTCAGTGACAGACTTAGTGGATTTTGGGTATAGAAGATCTACAGATTCTAGACAAAATTACCGAAATAGGCGAACAGTTTGAAATAAACATTAACATAACTAAAGCAAAAATGATGATCATCAGTAGGCAATAAGCAGCAATACAATTGAAAGAGTATCCAAATCCAACCTGAGCGCAACTCTGGGAGAAATGGGATTATGATGAACGAGGTAAAAATGCGTATCGGAATTGCTAAAACCACTTGTTTCAAAATAAAAGACATTGTTCTCCAGAGAACCCTACCCAGTGATCTTTGCCTGCGCGTAATCGAGTGCTACATCTGGCACATTTTGTTGTATGAAGTGGAAACATTGTCGCCAGGACACTAAACCGGATCGATGCATTTGAAATTTGGCAGCATTTTACAAAAAAGAAAGTGGTGGGCAAACTAGGTTGTAGAGCAGTATGTAAAAAGTGTGGTAAAGAATTGCATCCAGTGGCAAAGAAACAGAAAAGCGATAACTGTGAAAAGGGAAGTGTAGGTGGACGTGAAAATAGTGGAAGTAGCGGTCATTTGGATTCTTTTGTTGTGCGAACTGAACAAGATAAGAAAAAAGAATTGGCCAGACAAATAGCCAAAGCCGTTTACGCAACAAATTGCAGTTTTAGAGCTATAGGAAATAAAGAGGTTCGAAAGGCCATAGAAATGCTAAGACTTGGTTACCTTTCACCATCTAGATTTCAGTTATCATCAACGCTCTTGAATGAAATATTTGAAGAAGAAAAATCTAATTGTTTTAACAACTGGACAATCTGTTTGCATGTCCTTAGATGGATAGTCCAATATACATAATGAGCCGATAATCTGTGTCGTTTTGACTGCAAAAAATGGAAACAGTGTTCTTTTAGAAAGCATAGATACATCTGGTCATCCCCATACAGCTGACTAACTTGCCGAATTGGCTATTAACTCAATAAATAAGTGCAAAAATTAATATAACTCTAAAGTTACCAGTATTGTTACAGATAATGCGAGCAACAAGGTATGAATAAAAAAATATCCGAGTCGTCCAATTACCCTATAATTACGTATGGTTGTTCGGCACACTTACTTAGTTTGCTCTCCAAAGATTTAGAAGCATTGCAGATAAAAGAACATATAGTACATATTGTGAAATATTTCAGAAATACCCATTAGCCAAATGCTTGGCATAAAGAAAAAGGGGGCAAGAAATTGGTCTTACTTCAGGATGTTCGATGGAATACACTTTCAGATTGTCTTGAGATCTATGTAAATGAGTGGCCAAAATTGTTGTTAATATGTGAAGAGCATAAAGATCAAATTGATCCAGTGATTTTTAAAAAAGTTTGAGATATCTGTATTAAAGGGATGGTTGAAGATTTTCTACAGTTGCTAAAACCAATTTCTATAGCACTGGATGCAATGCAACAAAAATGTGCATTTTTATCTCAAGCAGTTTACTTATGGAAAAGTTACTGGCTATTTTTGACAGTTTTAAATTTGAAGAAGAAAGAAGCTTGCGTCAATATCAATTATTTAAGAACAGATATGTTCAAGCTCTAACCCCCTTTCACTTTTTGGCGTATATTTGGGATCCTACAATAAACAAAGAAGAATATCCATTACTAGCTGAAGAAAAGAGAGATGCTCTACACATTGTTTCCAAATATTTTGCAGACACAGGATTATTACCATTACTAATTAAGTTGGAAGCTAAGTCGGACCCTTTTCACAAAACTCTGTCTTCAGAGGAAATAATCAAAAATGTAACAGCAGTACAGTGGTGGAGATCTCAAGAAGATGTTTCAGAAATTAAGCAAGTGCTCCCTATAGTAATTTCTGTTCTGTGTGCCTGTGCATCGTCTGCTGATATCGAAAGGATGTTTTCTACTTATGGATTCGTACATTCAGATATAAGAAACAGACTAGGCAGTGACAAAGCAGCTAAACTAGTGTTTCTATTTAAGCATTATAACACTTAGGTTTTTTTATATTTTTTTTTTGTTTAAATTAAGTATTTTTTTGTATTAAAAAGGTTTTTCAGTTTAAATTTTTTAATTTTTTGAAAGTTTTATTTTTGTAATAACCAGCTGTTCTCTTCGATTATTATAATAAAATAATATATAACGCCACATAAAAATGCGTCTGGGTTTTATTTTCTGTATGAACAAATATATTTTAAGTGTTAAAATTTTAAAACTCTTTTTTAAATTAATCATTTAAAAAAAAATCATACTGATTAAAATCATGATTTTAATCAATTGATTTTAATCATCTCAACCCTGATTCTGCCATGCTGAAAACAATAGCCTCATCATACTATAATGGGCAGAATACGTACAAGGGACAAGAAGAGAAAGAAGACAAAGAAAAACTGCATGAAAAATCTCTGAACTTGCACATTTTCGAAACTTTAAAAGTTGTGAATTCTTAAAATGTTGCTATATTCTTAAATGTTTTTCTTTTTAGAACGCGTTTAGTAAAAACCTCAAGACTCACATTCAGTTAAGAGCAATGTATAAAACTTTATAGGTTATTTTAAGGCTACACAGTTTCCCCTATACATCCTTTTACTTTCCACCTCAATATCATTTTCAAAGACCGAAGTTTTTTATTATTATAAAACCATAGCAAAGTTTTATAAGCATTAATTGCACCCCCTAGAAAAAAATTTAAATCAACAAAAGGTTTGGTAAAGCCTAATAATATAATTTATTTTATAGTTTACATTTTATGTTTCTAAAATACAAATTCATAAGAACTATCTTAAACAAGACCATAGCAGAAGCTAGTATTATCAATATCACAACATTATAATTGACATTATTTAAACTGTGTCTTTTTTTATAGAAAATAATCGATTTTTAAGGGTAGGCACTCACTGGTATAATATTTATTACTTGTCCAACAAAAATTGACAGTGCGCAATGGGCCTGAAACAAAGAAGAAACAAGAGAGCTTCACATATTTTTTTTAACATAATAAATCTTATTTTCTGAATCCTGCTCCATACGACTTGGAAATTGATACTGATCCACCGGCTCCACCAGCTATACCTCCAACAAGATTGCCAACAGCTCCCAAAGTGGCGATTGGAATCTATAATAATAAATAACGAGGTTCCTGTTTAGATATTGTGGAATTAGGAATTATGGTTTGTTGATAAAAAAAAATTTAAAAACGCTTAAGCTTCCTGTAAAGTATGTACTTACATTAAAGATATCGCGAATTAAATTTCCATTAAACTGTTTCCTGACTGTTAGTGATCCTTGGCCGCCATAGTAATTCTCGGGTACGTAGCCATAACCGTATCCAAAGCCTTTGTACACCCCGGAATTAGCGTTGATACTGGCTTCGGCGCTGGCATCCCCTGCACCTCCAGCTTCTACTCCTCCATAATAGGGAGTGTAGTTGTAGTTACTAAAAGTATGAATTATTCCAGCTTTAATCTATAATATAATGAAATTTTGTGATCTAATGGTACGAAGGTATAGTATATAAATCAGAAAGAACCCTTTCTAACATTGTATACAATAGATATTAGCAATGAATAGGTGTAGCCGCGCAATAGAAAATCCACCCTTGTTTATTTTTCAAGGTCCCGATGGATGGAAACTATCCTACTAAATAAAGACTGTAATAGTAATTCACCAACCAAAACACTTGATGTAGTTAGGGGGCCTGCTCATTTGAAACCCAGGCCCCACATCTTCTAGTTAGTTATGCCACTGGGCTTTAAGCCCCCCCCAAGTAGAAAAAATGCTTCAATGCAGCCAACTATATCGTTTAGTTGGAAAGTTACCATCCATAAAGACTTTCAAATGTCCTATTAGATTAGCTTTCTAGCGTAGCAACGAAAATGTTCTTTGGTCTAGTAAAGTAATGAATATTAATCGTTTTGGTCTTACATTCGCTTCCTCAACCATGGTCGTCTATAAAACTTGGTTTTGGTAAAGTAAGTGGTGGGTGGTGGTACTGGAACTGCTTCATGTTGGATCACCACTTCTTTTCTAAAAAAATCAAGAAAGTTATGGAGTATAGTATTTATTTCTCTATCGTAGTTAATAAACCTTACGTTTTAACAACAGGTGGTGCTGGAATTTCAACTTCTTTCTCAATTATAGTAGGAGGGGCTGGTACCCTTATCCTCTTCTCTATCGTGGTGGGTACCCGAATGGTCTTTTCAACATACGATGGAACCTGAAAAGTACCATTTATTAGTTGAAGTTCAATTTATAAAAAGTGTATATTTCACCTGGATGGTTTTCTCCACGTAATTTGGAATAACGGTTCGTTCGACGTACGTTTTTTTGGGAGGAGGAGGAAGAGGGTTTTCTTCCACTTCAAATTCGACTTTTGAAGGAGCGTCTACTTTTACTTCCTTTACTATTTCCAATTGAGCAGGAGCGGCAATTTTTTGAATGTTTAGGGAGCCTGAGAATGATGCTGTGGATAAAGATGAAATAAAACGCAGTCATTGAAGGGTTAAAAAAAATGTATACTTTATTCAAAGGGCAGAAATGTGTCGACTTTTTTAGTACTTTAATTGTTTAACAGGATTATTATTTGAATTTAGTTTGATCAAAGTACATAGTAACAGTGTTAAGGAGAGTTTAGTAAGTTAGTTATAGCACAGTTACATGACATTCTATTCTGTCGTATTTTTGCACCTAATATTGGATAAGGTTTGGCCTCTGCCTGATTTGTGAGGTTTATTAAATATTAAGCCGAGAATAGAAAGTCATCAAAATATAAAGACGAAGAAAACGATAGAGCATTCAAACAAGCGTAGAAAGAAAATACACTAAACACCATAAAAGAACAAATATATTTATTGGAAAAATGGAGTGTTTATTTATTTATACAGCTTTGGTTTAATACAGTCTAAGAGTTGTAAACAGGCTACGAAGATATCCTAAAATATATGTAATACATTAATAAAGCTTGTAGTAAAGTGGTAAAAAAAACTAAATGAAAAAGGCGTCATTCAACATTTTACTAAAGCATGCAACTTTTTTTTTCTAGTATCATTGTATTCCTTTACCCAAATCTACTAGTACATTTAATGCCTTTTTCACTATCTACTCTAGCAATTGTCGCTGACTCGTATGCAGTCGTAATACGACATATATCTACCTTGAGGAGTGCCATCGAAGCTCTCCTTAACCACCGTCCTGGATACTCCAACCCCTCCAGCTGAAGCACCAGAGTAGGAACTTCCTATGGAACCTCCAGCACCTGCCGTGCCCTCCAGACCAGCAGCTGCGCCCACGCCGCCTCCTGCTGTAGCTCCAGCGAAAAGCCCACCGGTTGATCGACCTGCAATAAAGTTTCGGTCAGTAACTTGTACGGGATGTTGACGGAACTTTCGTACCACTGCCGTCTACCCTCCCGCCTAATCCAGCACCGGCTCTCTGTCCAAACGGAGTCTCGGCCGAAGCATGGAGCCCGCCTTGGGTACCGTCTCCTGCCAGAAGGCCACCCAAACCTGCTGAGGCTTTAAATCCTAGGAAGTTCACTCCTACATTGCCGTCATTAAAGGATAACAAGGGTGGAATCTGCAACATTCATATTGTAAAGTAATGTACCTAAGTTTTCTTGTAGTTACGTTAAATTGAATTTTTAATAAGAAAGATTATTAGGGATTGCAGGATGCCTCAATTCACAATAAATATTGCCCAAAAAAGTGAAGTAATTAGCAGATAAATGCGTATATTCATGTGACTAATAATGATTCTTTCATAGTATAGTCAACATTTTTTTTCCAGTGTTCTCAAATGGAATCGTACGCAACTTACCCCACTTATAGATCCACCAATGGCAGCTGAAGCTTCTCCTGGTTTAGGTGCAGCTAGAATGTGATGAGCCAACACGGTCGCTAACAAAAGCACTTGGTATATACCCATAGTATGTTAGGATTACTTTACTGGAAATAAAATCAAAATTAAAGATGGACAACAAACATTCAAAGAGTCTGTTATCTCGCACTTGATAACTTAACGCCTCGGTTATGCTTCAGTTCGATCAGTGACAGTAGAATTTATGGCAAGTGCGAAAAACGCGTACTTTTCACACTTAGTTGTAGCTTTCAATTTGAAATCCGTTGTGGTTATTACCTGGGTTTCGTACTTTACCGCCTGTTGAAGTATTTTTGCACATTAAGTAAAATGTTAAAAATTCTCAAACTTTCCGCTAAATTGCTTAAAAAAAAGTTGGAAAATGCTTTTTCTGCGACCTATAAAAGCAAACTGACCAGAACAAAGTACCGCGAGTTTTAATAACGATGTAAAAATTACATTGAATTTCTATGAATGACTGTCACTTTAGCATAATATATTAAAAAGCTATTTGTATAATATGTTAGTTTCCTTTATCCCACTTAATTTCAAGGTTCACGGGTAACTGTAAGTTTTTTTTTCTTAGAAAGCGCGTCATAAATTTTTTATAATGCTATATTTTTATTATTGCTGTTCCTTTTTATATTCATCGAACTACAACCACAATTTTATTAATATTACCATATATTTTACATTTAGGAGAAGAGAAAGAATTGTGTGACATGAAGATTGGACAATAATTGTTCTTTAGCTTGCGCACGATTTAAAAAAAAGCAATGGCATAATGTTATGAATTTTAATAAGGGTGTAATATGACATTATGTACGAAGGTATGTTTTTACTTCTCATTAATTGTGTTTGGGAAATATTTAGTAAGGCTACTTCAGGTAGTTCAATGATAGTTTGAAATAAATTAGCCATTTTGACGTCTTTTTAATGAGTCATTATTATAATTATAATGGTAATTATAAAACTTAATGTTTATCATAATATATAATTAAAACATATTTTGGTAAAACCCACCTGAATATTTTAAAAGATAAATAAGGCAATTATGTATCTTGTTCTTTTTTTACAAGCGAAAATGTAATTAATTTTTTAGTGTTTTTCTTTGAACAGCAATTTTTTAAAAACGTAAATGCAATTTAAACTTAATAAGAGTATCTCACTTATTATATAATTAAACGTGAATTTTCTCAGTTCCTTCGGAGGAACAGTGTCCCTTATCATAGTGAAAAAAATACTTACAAAATAATAGCAATAAAAGTTTAAATTACACCAGGAACCAAAGTGCAATTGAGAAATAGAACACAACTGTTTCAAGTATTCCAAATATAATGAATTAATAAATAATAATTTTAAGTATATATATATATGTGAAGAAGCGAAGAACTTCAATAATACTGAATATAAGTTAATAAGGCAAATTTCCGGCACTAAATGAGAAAGTAAACAGTAATTAAATACCCATTATTTAAAGTGTCAAATATTCCATAAAAAATCCTCAATATTTACCACGAAAACTTTTGATTTTCGCAACGATTATTAGCGGGAAATCCAAGTTCAAATGTGCTTACTTGTGACGTACATAGCAGCCATATTTATGTGTTTTTTTGCAGAGTGCAAAGTCTTTTGCTATAAAAACATTCCAAGGCGAACACGATAATAATACGTAAAGTATATCAGAAATAGAAAAATACAACCAAGGTATGTCTTACAAGAACAATGTCATCGTAACTCAGATATCTAAACAAAGAACGTATTACACGTCTTATATCTTATTATATTGCAGGTATGCACTAGTGAACTGTATAATATGTTTATTATTTACAGAGCTCAAAGGATCTATGTGAAATTTGACGCGCTCACAAAGAAGAGCAGCAAGTCTTTGAAAATTGGGAAAAATCAGGTTGTAACGACGAATGAATACATCAGGGTTTTTAGTAACGCCATAATTAAAAATAGGTTTAGTAAAATACTTAAGTACGTCCTTACGTGTAATAATTTTAGCAGAGACCAACACCGCATTAAGAGACTTCTTAAAAATTGACACGTAGCACGTTCGAATAAGTCACTAATTTTTATTCTATTTATGGACGAGCCTACATGAGAAGTGCATATATTATACTTATTAACGTCCGCCACCACCGGTTAGCTGTTTCAAATATATATAAAGTTGTTTTTCCAGTATACCTCAATAATTATAAAACTTATTAAAAAAATAGTCCGTTCAGGTTATTCCTCGTGGACCAAAACAGTAATTTTTGGGAAATACCCAGTGAAGACTATTGGTCCATTACGTTTTCTCTTAGCGTAAGGTCTTGCCATTAAACTGGTTTTTAATGTAAACCATTTACGGATGCTGCTAATGACGTCAATGGTTTCAGGATACAGGAATATTTTACTAAAATATCACTCAATACTGTTGATCGATTTTTAATACCACATAGGTATTAACATATCAAATATAAATTTTGTTGTTTTTCTTTAAGTTATAATATACTTGCTTGCATTTAAGGCCGTACTGCTTAGCGGTAGGCCTTAATACCTGTTGGGTGTCAGTGGATACCAGCGTCAACAATCAATCAGTTATTCCGTGATATTTAACAGTCGTTAGAAGTAATTCATCGCTAATTTATCAAATTTCCACCGCTAGCCAATTTCAGTAGTTTCTATAATTTTTATTTTCCTTTTTCTATATTCTTACTTTTTTGGTTTTGTAAGCAACAAAAATAGATTTGTATTGGTTTACTTATTTTAATGTTCATTAGTTTGACATATCATGTCATAATATGAGTTTGACCACAGCTTCCTTTACTTCCAAGCTATGAAGGACAAAGTCTGGCAACGTTGCAGGTAGACCGATAATTCGCTATTTTTGTTTGTGCTCTTGTGCTTGTGATTGTGAAGTGCATCGACAAGTCTTGATGCATACGTTCTTTGTTATTTTCCCAAGTTTTAGTTATCAATGTTACCATTATAGGAAAATCTTAAGGTTAGTTCCAATGTTTGTTTAACTGGCAAAATGTTTTTATTTGCGTACGGCAAGGTTTAAAAAAGGGACGATTGAACTACCCCAATATATTTAAAAAATGATTTGAAGCTAAACTAGCTAAAGAAATTTGTGATTTGGCTTGATATATGGCATAACGATCCAGAGGGGGTGAGTTTAACTAGGGACACTTATGATGCTATTAAACGTAGTAGGTACCAGAGTACCACAGTTCTAATAGAAATTATAGAATACTCATTTATCCATTTTGAAATAAAATACATTTGAGCTGGTAAATTTCAGATACCCTCGAAAAAAGATTTGGCCGATATAGGAATCTTTCTGGTTGTAACTGTCATGCATCATTTAAACAGATCCTCGAATCAGAAAAAAAAAATTAGACTTCAAAGTATTGTAAAGTCAGGGTTAAAAACTTTTACAGTGTTAAAATCAAATACTCTGTTAAGCATGATATTGTAAGTACAGAAATATTAGAGTTTCCTTACATATTTCAATCGGATTATCTTAAGGATTACCAGTTGGATGAGTCTGTTTAAATGTATAGGTATATGTATTATATAGCCCATTCTATCTATAAAAATAGGAAATTAAAATGCATGGATTGCAAAAACCTTATTATAAATAAAACAATGAAGTCTTCCTCCACAGTTTAATAATTAAACTGTGGAGGAAGATTGCATTGTTTTATTTATATTACATTGACTCCACTGAAAGTATGGACCATTTTTCTTAACTTTGAAAACCTTATTGTTCGAGTCATAGGTTTAAATGTGGGGGATGAATATTTTGATTCTTTGCAAAGGGGGGGTTTATGTCTTGCTACCAATGAAGTAAATATTATGTACTTTCATATATTTGCAGCTTTTCAGTTTATTATAGCTACTAAAGAACTTAAGCTTAAATTTTTGAATCGGCAAAATCACCAAGTTCTTTTAGCTAAACTAGGTTTGGCTAGCTTAGAAAGTGGTAGCTTTCTGATACCGCTTAATGAGACATGTCCCTGTAGAGAAAGCTATCGAAAAATGTTTTATAAAGTAGCACTTACTCTTAGCAATATATTACTAAACAATTACACAAAAAATAGAAATGACCTTCAACACCAAAATACATCATCAAGAAAGCTCTTTCCACTTTAAAATAGGTTTTAAAATCACTAATTTTTTTAAGTTAATTTAAATTTCCTATTATTACATTATATATATATTATATTATTATATTCTTGTTACTTATTAGACATATCTATACTGAAGTAAAATGCAAAAAGTTCAATAAATAATTTGAAATAAACCGTAATTTTTATCGCCTAAACGGGCGAATCTGCACGGAAGTTGCGTTAGTTACTTATTAAAAATCGGTCTACTTCTGACAGGATTTGCGACGTTGCCTTTTTTACTTCACGGCGTAGAAATGTAGGGGGCTATGGTTTGACAAAATTTTACCCTAGATTTGGTTAGATAGATAGAAATTAGTGAAAAGTAAAACCCTCTTTGGGAATTGAATTTTTAAGAAGAGAACAATCGCAAATAAAACAAATAAATAAAAAATTCCAAAATCATCCCCAGGAAATATATCGTGATTTTCTTAACCGTAGTAAGTCTTGTCAACATTACCAGCTCTATTATTTTTTCATTTAGGGTAAAAGTGGGAGAGACACCATATGAGGAGAGACGCCACATTCCTTACCTCGCGATGTGAAAGAGATAGACCTATACTTTATACTGGAAATAACTACTTATCGCCGCTGTCATCGTAACGAGTCAGTGCCTGTTTGGCTGCCCTTGAGTGCGTTACGTATTGTTAAGAAATATTTTTTTCTGCGTAGTTTATTCGATGAAAATTTTGAGAATATTGTGTTTTAGTGAATGCCATAAGTACAGCGGAGATAAGTTAAAGTGAGTACCTGTTTTAATGTTTTGTTCAGCTTGTTTCTAACATGATAAAAAAATATTTTTGTATCATCGCTTATACTGAGTGCTATTTTAACTGCATAACATCTATCCTCTAAAATGAGGAGAGACGCCACGGCTTATATGATATGTATTTTACTAATAAATTGTAACAAGGTATTTACTATTTTAGAATGCCCAGAAGATATGTACTTCACCCTTTGCAATAATTGTGGGAGGGAAATAGTACGCAAAAAAAATCTTAATCAGATCAAGTAATATGGATAGGCATCCCTCCCTCGTGTCATGGCATCTCTCCCACAGAAACTTGTGATATTTTAATTTCTAGATTTCTATTTTTTTGAAATAATGTTGTAAATTGTTTTTTGTCACATAGTGTATAAAAGTAACTTTGCTGCAAAAAATAAACAATTTGATTATTTTGCATTTTTTCTTATAAAATTTCACGCTTGCAAAAACTATGGTGTCTCTCCGACTTTTACCCTAATCTACTAGTATGTACTGTAATTATTAAAATATATGCTTTTGTAACCAAAACAATCCTAATTGACTTTCACTGAAAGGCCTAAACACAAAAGCCCTTTTAAAGCTTTGTCAGAATACACGCATGCAGAAATTTGCAGTGAAAGCGTCAAACACATAATACGTACACATAGCTAAAAATTGTTGTGGTAATATTAAAAAAAAAAATTGGAACTTATAAATATAAATATTTATACTTCTTTATAATTAATTAGTTTTATTAAGAAGAACACTCTGTCATAAAATATGTCACATCTTACCCTCTTCTCAATAAATAAAATTCCTGAACACAATATCACATGGATACACTAAAACAATATATTGCGACACAAAACGTGCCAAACAATACGATGGACTTACGCGCTATGAAATAATACCATAATAACTTATTCCGATGGTATACCTCTCGCCAATTCGATGATGCCCATACCCAAAAGAATTTACACATCAATCATACCAAGGTTGAGGTTATTTTCGTCTTCTACCAACACCTTTTTATGGTAATGGGTTAATTAACCGGTTGTAATGAATGTTTTAATTTTTGGACATTTCCCAATTTCTAGGCAATATTATCCGAACATCAACAATTTAAAACGTGTAGCAGAGAAAAAGATAAATTACGTTACCAAAACTAACAGAAAATGGTTTATTCTAGGATAATAAATGTTATTACATTTTTCTAACACTTTACGGACTTCGGTACCAGAATTAATGTTAGCAACTTCTCTACACAAATTTTCGTACTTAGCCTTAACTGTATAAATCGTCATATTAACATCCTAATATTCAGATAAATTTTCAAATTTTTGTATTGATTCAAGGGAAGCAAAGCATGGAAGGAGTATTTGAAACTTGAGAGTGTAACTTCATTTGAAGTAAATCTATCGGATAAATTAAGAGTAAGACTCTCCACGGGTTAAATATTCCTTTGAAAATGGCGGGCAAGTCCATTCCAATGAACCTTTTGGTCTCTATTTCGCCATGCTTAAGAAACCTAAACTAACCAGAAAGAAAGGAAAGTACTTTGGAAAAAACCTAAACAAACTGGAAGTAACCTAATAACCGATCACCTATAATGAAATGTTAACCAATCACAGCAGATCGCCCGAGTGCATTTTACTGTAGCCTCGTGAATTGAGCTTTTAAAATCCGTTTGTAAGTTACTGTTTAATATTTGCTAAAATTTTCTACCGTTTTAGTTGTTGATATTATTAACCTACTTAACTATTTACTAGTAAAGATTGTCTACTCTTTAATGTTACCTTTATCGATTTTTAAACTGTGCGCTTAATGCAAGTTTAAATTATCACCAGCTGTACTATTATTTTTCAGCCAATTTTAATAACCATCATTAATCGAGTCTAAAACTTTCACTTTTTGCATCAGTATTGTTCCCGTTCTGAAAAAAATACATTATTTAGTAATATGTTACTACCATACAAATTTCATGTCTAGATAAGTATGATAATTATTTGGTTTAAATTGCCGATCTTATAAGTGGATAACTTTAATGTAATTCATTAATGAATTAACTAGTTTGATTATTTGTTTAGGTTTGTTCGTATTTAAACAGCATAGCTGAATGATTAGTAAGGGTTCTGAGGCGATTAACTTTATTTTGAACCAATTTTGGGCAGTTGCAATGGTTAACCATGATTTAAAGGCTTGTTAAGGACAAGAAGAACAAAAATGGAGATGATCCGTCATAGTTTGTTTTAGTTCTATAAGCAATGTTCCAAATTTAGCAATAATTTGAAACAATTCAACGTTTTTCGAATAAAACTTGAAGTAATCTATAACTGCTTTTCGGAACTGACCAAAATTAAGCGGTTTCTTTGACCGACTTACTGGGAACTTATGGTTTTTATGCGCAGGTAGGGGTCGCAACGCGCCATTCGGACTGCCTAGACAATGTGTTTGTTAACTTTGATTACCCATCCAGGATAAATGTAGTAGCAGTAGATAATAATATATTATCTGATCATAATTCTGCAGAATTTTACTTTTCAATACCTAGTACAATCATTAATATTAATGGGAAAACAAAAAAATTAAGGTCCTTAACTGAGGAAAGTAAATAATCAAATTGAGCGCTGCCAATGGACTTTTCTGTCAGATAATGATGAAGAGATTGGCATAAAATGTCAGTTATTTTGCAAAACTGTGTAGGAGGCATTTGAAAATTATTTTCATGAGAAAGTCTATAAAATAAAACAATTGAAAATTGAATAACCAGGCTTACCAATAATCTGGGGGAAATGGAAGAACAGTTAAATTCTCTACATGATTTACAGCATCCCTTTACAGAACTCCTGAATCAAAAACGTGCCTATAGAAAGCAATATAGAAATGCTAAAAAAGCAACGAAAAAAGGCACAATAATAGATTAATTCTAAATTCTAGTAATAAATCAAAAAGTATCTGGAAAATAATAAGCAGTAATAGATCTAGTTCTCAAAAAGAAGACACATATACTGACATAAGCCCAAATCACTTTAATGATTTATCTGCTAACGCAGTAAAAGAAACTGCTGCAAAACAGACAGTGCTCTAAAGAAGACATACCATTTCTTCCGCCATGGGCTTATACCTTTTACTCTCAACCTACCAAATTAGAGACATTATTAGGAACCTTAAAAATAAAGATGCTACAGATGTTTTATTTTAAGTTTAGTTAAATTACAGCTAGAGCAGGCATCAACTCGAAGGTTAAGAAATCCAGGTACCGTTCAGCTGTGAGATTTCCTTCCAAAAAGAATGGCCCTAAAATTCGGTTATTAATGATAGCTGCTCATACATTTACTTTCTGGGGCCGCTGAGTATGCGCTTCAAATATCCATCGTGAATTTTATTGACATCAGAAACGATAATTATGTCTGTTAACCATGTTAACCACCCCGTTTAAATAGAAAGTAGCTTCATCCGAAAATAATATGTTCTGTGGACACCTATTATTCTCGTCACACCGGCTTATCATTTCTTTGCAAGATTGCAAGCGCCTATCATAGTCATCTTCTAAAAGCTTTTGGACAAGACATACTTTATAAGGGTGGTATTTTTCTGCTTTCAAAAATCTTCCAATAGTACCTCTAGATGTATCATGATTCTGAGCCAATAAAGCTGTTGAAACATGCAGGATTTGTGGAATATTTTACTAACAGTGCTCTGTGAAATTTGGTTTTCCGAATATTTAGCATTAAATAAAGTGCACACTTCACTTTGACTTCTTATTTTATCTCCACATCCTAACAATATCAAGACTTCGATACGCTGCCTTTCCGACAAAACCATTTTTGTTTAGAAAATTGTAAAATAATAGTTCGGAAATACCTAAATTAATTTTACAAGTCCACAATTTCACAAAATGTCAGAACTTGAAACAATGAAGATTTCTTACCTTGAAAGGTAAAAAAAAAACATCAATGATTTTATCATTTCCGCTTATTTAAATAGGGATTTTTTTAAAACTTTTAACAGTCGCCATTTTGAAATAACTTGACAGAATCGCGCCAAAATTTATGAGCATATTGTACGAGATATCACCTTTCAAATGACGTATCACAAGCTGTATGTTTCCATTAAAAAAAAAGATCGTTGTCGTCATATCTTTGACAAATGTCTATAAAAAAACAAACGAATAACGTCAAAATGTGAGCATATATAAAACTAAATTGACGCGTCCGAGCATTTTCCCCAAAAGTTACAGATTAGGGCTATATTAATTTTATTCTGGACTTCTGGGCAGCCCTGTATATACTTTGCTGACTTGCGTAATTACTGATTGGCATTAATAACTTATTTGTACTTGTGGAATACCCCGTGTACTCCTTAATTCAATCAGCATATTCCGCCTTAATAACACATCTACAAAGAATCCTACTTTTAATTACATTGATAAACGAGTGGAAACAAACAGATTTATTTAAACGCTGTGGCCTCTGAACTCCTATTGATAGTTCTTAGAGCTGATAAGCGATTTCTACAAGAAAAAATCAGTTATTTTCCATATATAATGGTGGCGCCCACGATAGGCCTCTAGTTAAACATTTTTTTTTTTAATTATAACAGAAAAAATATATTTTCAAAAGTATGGGGATAAAGTTCGGGTTTTTGATTTTTTTCTGTGCAAGCGCAAATGCCATTCCCTTGGGATTATTGTACGATTATGATGTTTCCGTTGCCAGAGCCCTAGAACGGGACAATGATGTGTCCAGCGAGGAAATACCATTACAAGTTCCTGTAGTTTTCTACGGTGTCACTTATAATAGTATTTATGTAAGTAGGTATAATATGTACTATTTTATTAATATACAAACTTTCTAAAGACTTAGTGGAGGCTTTAGCACTCATATAAATAATTAATGTCAATGCGGATGGTCAAAAACACAAAAGGCTAAAACCTTATATAAGACGTAAATCTTAACAATTAATATATTTTTTTATTGCAAAGATGCAATAAGGCCATACAATATATTTCCACGAATCAATATTGAATTTTATTGCTTCAGCTTTATTGATCCTGAATGAACGATCAATAGAATAACTGGCACAAAAATAGATAAACGGGGTTAATAACCTATTGGTTCTAAACTTACCATTAACCTTTGACATTTAAGATATTTTAATTTTTTTGATAAGCTGTTATGTAAAAAATCGCGGAACAAAAAGTTTACTAACGATGAAACGAAACAGTATATTATTCAGATACGTACTGTGTGACCCAAATAAAATATTTGTGTGCATGCTTCCAATGATAATTGTTTGTCTTCCAGGTCAACGCCAACGGCTTTCTCTCGTTTCAAACCGAAATTCCCCATTTTATCAACATAGAATTCCCCTTAGATTACCCCATCATAGCTCCATTCTACTCCAACGTGGATACCAGAAGGGTGGGGAGTATCGTCTACTACGAAACTCAAGATCCAGGATCGTTGGAACGAGCCACAGAAAATGTTCATGAGAATTTTTTCGACGCGACAGATTTTAAAGCTGCCAGTTTGTTTATTGCTACTTGGAACGGTAAATAAGTTCATAAATCGATAATTTTTTATAAATAAAAGTTTATATGACAATAGGTGTTGGATACTACAACCAAGGAGTCGACAAGGTTAATACCTATCAAGTGGTCTTGATAACCGACGGACGTCAGAGTTACGTGGAATTTTTATATCCAGAAAATGGAATTCAGTGGATCCAGGTAAAAAAAAGAAGAAACGAGACCGTAAGAGAAGTAACTGATCTTCTTATTTATGTTTCAAGGGCACCGGGGATGAGTCCGGTCTTCCAGATGCAAGGGCTCAGGTTGGATTACTATCAGCTGATGGAAAAATGCACACCCTACCAGGAAGTGGTACTGAACAAGTACGAAATTTGGAAAAGTAAGTGTCCAGTATACTAAAGAAGAATGCATCAAGGCAAATATTTGCCAAATTAGCCAACCGACTATACAGGGTGTTCCTTAATGACATGCGAATATTTAAGGGTGTGAGTCCACATGAAAAATTAATGATATTTTGCTGTGCTCCAAAAAGTTAAATTTTTAGGAAAAACATGGAAATTACTAGAAAGTGTCAAATGTAAAAAGCAAATGACATATTGCCTGGCAACTACATTTATTGCAAAATTGTATTCTTCAATAATTAGGTACATGGAAAAAACAGTATTGTAAATTTAGTTTAGTAAGAATTTTCTAGTATATTTCTCTATAAAACCTCTTAATAACTATAAATAGCGCAGTAAATCTGGAGTTCGAGGTGGAAAAAATTAGTAACTAACTGATCTCAGCGGGAATGTTTAGATAATAATCTACTATTTAACCTTTCAAAAGTCCCATTCGGTCCCAGTGGGGGGTTACTTCGACCATAGACAAAATGCATGTCTGACAATTCCGCATTTGTATAATTTTCCATTCTTTTCGATAAAAGAAAAATTAATTACTTATTAACATTATTGCTATACCAAACTAAAAGCTTAAAAATGAAGAAACTCAAATAATTTGACATTTCGTTGAAATATTCGTATTTAACAGAATGTTGACAGTAGCCTACTAGATGATGTATTAAAGAAATGAAAAATACGCGTTAAGATGTTTTATTTTTTTGCATAAAAACGGCGCCCAATACGAAAAAAGGCAAGAGAGATTTTTTGTCACAAATTGAATGAGAAATTCGAAAATTGTTTTTAGTTTGATATATCTCAGTGGCGTATCATTTTTTTCTTTAAAAAAATTGAGATTATTACTCTTATGCGCGCCAATGATAAACATAAAATTCTTAATTGCATGTCAGAAAATGCGCAATAACTATCTCTTAACACCTACCAAATTTCATTTGCATATCTCGATGGGTTTCAGAGCAATAAATAAATCGTCACTTTTTAATAAAAACTTTAACACCCTGTATCTCGGAAATCAAAGCATTTGCGGACAAAAGTTATATAGCAAACTATCATTATTTTTTCATGTAGAATCGCCCCTTGAAGTTTGTCGCACTTATTCACTAATACCCTGTATAACATAATATAATTATTATTATACCACTACTAAGATATATATTACATTTTACAAATGCGTTTTGGTTAAATTGAATAACCATATTTTTTAGTTAAAAGTAAGGAACTGTATTGTGAATTTTACTAAATCCTTTTGTGGCTTTTATAAGTTTTTTATACATGAAGAGACAAGCCTAAAAAATGGTTATAACGAAAAAATTAGTAAAAATTACTATATTTCTTTCTTAAAATTTTTTATAGAATTTAGAAGGGTGTAATTATAGTAAGACTGTTTAACAATAAACTATTTGAATTTTTATAACACTATATTTGCAAAATATCAAAAAATATAGAAGCGCTTATAAAATTTTCGTAGGAAAATTCATATTTTACTAAATGAATATAGTAGAAACTCCTAAATAATTTACAGGAATGGTCAAAGCCGCGCCGTCGCATTTACAGTTATGCCATCAAAGGGGTCATACCTCCAACTCTTACTCATGTGTTAATTTTGTCTGTGATTTTGTGTTTTATGGTGCTGTTATGTGGAGTTTGGCGGATTTATTAGCAGAATGGAATCTGGAAGACTTAGTTTCGACCAAGAAAGAAAGACCAAATATATTTCATTATATCCTGTATAAAACCAAATAAAAAATGTTACAAAAATATTTAAATGAAACTACAAAAGGAGTTTTAAATATTTACTAAAATATTTAATTAGTATAACAAAAGTTGGTAGTAGAAATTCAACTAAAATTAGTAGAATTTACGAAAAAATATTACAAATACTACAATATTCATTAGTAAAATGTGCAAAATTGCTTAGTAGTTTTTAAAAATAATTATTACAATCGTAACAATAGAAGCTAGAAGAAACAACAACATATTTTATATTATTTGCACTCCTGCTTAATAGTTTTTACTGTAACGAATTTTTTTATTCCTATAAATTTTTGTAGTAACTATTAAAAATATTAACTCGTTTTTACTATAATTTTATAGTCTTCCTTAATATACCATATGACTGTCCTATATAGAACTATAAAATATAGTTACTTCTATTATATGTTTGGTTATCTTTATAATTTTTTTTTCCGTGTAGATTAGTTTTCTCGGACAATACAACGGTTTGTATTTTTTTTACTCAAAAACGGTGCATCGCAGGAGAGCTCTTATGTTTCAAATTAAACGGTGAATTCAAAAATATTTTTTTATTTGAGAAAAAACCATTGGCGTACCGTTTTTCTCCTCAAAAATATCGAAGTCAATGCTAGTGTTAAAGCTGGACATTATTTTTGTTTTAAAAAACATGCACCTTTACGAACTGTCGCTGTATACAAAGTATCACTGAAATATCTCTATAGTTGTTTCGAGAATACACCCTTAAATATTCGCATATCATATTCTCCAACTTTCCCACTAAACTTTATAGTTGGCCCACTGTATTACGGCACTTCGGCATTTTGGAGATTAATGTGAATTACAGCAGGCCAATAATTTATCGTTTAGTAGAAAAATTGGCATCCATTTTTGTTATAACTCAATTTTTTTCAGGTGGTCAAATATGGGTCTCGTGGGACAGTTCATCTATAGAGTAGATGGCAAAGAAGTTGTTGAGCCAGACGCGTATGGTCAAAGTAATATTTTTTATTGAGAATTAAACCTTTTAAGCTCCCTCAATTTTTTTAATTTTTACAGGACGTCCTGGTTCTACACCCGAGACTTGTGCCGACATACCCACAGCATGTCATAGCCAAGCCAGATGTATCGACTTTAAAGAAGGCTTCTGTTGCGAATGTAGCCAAGGATATTTTGGAAATGGAAAATACTGCATTAGAAACGGTTAGTAGGTAGAGAAAAATGGATGTGTAAAACGTGATATTTGTATTTATGTATCAAAATTTAAATCCAACAAATATAATACAACATTGAAAATAATGTAATAAAATTTTAAACGATTAACAATATTACATAAACCCAACAACACCAATAATTTTTGGGTCTTACTTTTTGATCCATAATTACATCGTTTAATATTCACTACTAAATTTTCAAAACACGTAGCCTCTAGATCTTAAGGTTCTTAAATGCACTTAACATTCTTTTTAGATTTGCCTCTACGAGTAACCGGAAAGGTAAACGGAAAACTCAACGGTGAAAGGCTGGAAAACCTGGACCTCCAATCCTACGTAGTAATAGCCGACGGGAGGGCCTACACTGCCATTTCCAAGGTTCCAGAATCGATCGGTGCCGATATCCAAACCCTGCAGATTTTGGGCGGAGTTATCGGCTACCTTTTCGCGAAACCCGTCAGAGGAGCCCAGAATGGGTGAGTAAGCATGAATCTTCGGTACCATTGTTACCTAAAATATCTTTTCATAGATTTCAGATAACCGGTGGGCTCTTAAATCACTCCTCAACCATCACTTATTTGAATACGAGCCAAGTGGTTCATGTCAATCAAAAGTTCCTGGGGCTGGACGTTTTCGATCAGCTCAGGGTTGAAGTGGATATTCAGGGTGATATTCCAACACTGCCTCCAGAATCCAAGGTGATTGGTTCATAATGCCAATGCCGCAAGCAAATAATTGTAAACATATTTTCTTCTAGATTATAATAGACGAGTATCAAGAGCAGTACACCCAAACGCGTTACGACCTCATTCAGATGTCTGCTGATAGAGAATATATTTTCAATTCAATTCAAGGTGATGAGCTTACCAACCGATTCAAAGTTGAGCAAACATTCCGTTTCAATTACTGTCCGTTCAAGAACAATAGCCTGGGAGAAAGTTTCACTTTAAAAGTTGGAAGGAACTTCATCAGTTACGAAAATAGAGAGCAAATCATTCGGTTTGGGTTAAGCAACAAGATCATGCCAATTGGAGGTGAGAAATCATTGAAATACGGTATCACCGTCATGAATGTCGTTGTTTTCTTTTCAGAATTTGACCCTTGCGAGGAAGGTAGACAAAGGTGCGGACCAAACAGCGCCTGCGTAGTTGAAGGAAACTCTTTTGAGTGCGTATGCAACCCCGGCTATCAGCGCACCTATTCTGGAAACGAGCAAGTATGTGCTGACATCAACGAATGCCAGAGTTTCCATGAATGCGACTACAACGCTCAATGTTCTAATACTGTGGGTAAGATAATGTAACGGTATAGATATACATAGAAATGTACTTATTGATTTTATTAAAGGAAGCTACCAATGCACTTGTAACCCTGGTTTTGAGGGAGATGGTAGAGTATGTGCTCCCTTTAGCTCATGCGCAAACATATCCTGTAGAGAAAATGCCGAATGTTTTGAGAGTGGAGACGTTGCTAGTTGCAGATGCCTGCCAGGATTTAGAGGTATTGTTTGTGACTTTGGACGTTTTTATTAAGACTTTTGATACTATTTTTGTCAAAGGCGATGGATACGTGTGTCAACCACTTACCAACCAGGGTTGCGAAGTCAATAACAACTGCTCTCCTTATGGAATTTGCAGCGTCAGCCCCCAAACAGAGCAGTACGGCTGCAGCTGTCTTCCTGGATACTATGGAGATGGTTACAGCTGCTATCCAATTTATACCACTACAGATACCACCATAGATACCACCACAGAATACGATGATAGGGATACAACCAGTATGCATTTTACTTTGAATGATGAAAAAAATGCGTTATTAAATTTTGGACTATTATTTTTCAGCTGATTCTGCGATAAGGAAAGAGGTCCAGAGATGCCTCCTAGGCGTATGTTGGTGTCCCGCGGGATATGCCATTGAATCTGGCACTCAGTATTGCTTACCTCCTACTGGAGAGCAGGACAAAGAGCGTGAGCCTGAGCATTCAAGTAAAAAATTAACCATTTAATAATAATAGCTTTACTTGGGGAAGGTATTTCTTACTCCTGATAAGGAAGGTTGTAGTTTAGTTTGACATTAAGTTTTAGATGACTTAGAGTCGCCAGAAATTCAGTGCTACAATGCTTCTATTTGTTTCTGTCCTCGAGGTTACTTTTACTCAAAAAATAACAAAACTTGCGTGTTAACGGCTAATGAACATAAAGAAGTCATTGTTAGGACCAAGGGAGTTAGTAATGTAAAATGTAAGAATGGCTTATTTCTGATCTGTTTGTATACAGAAATAGCTTTCGTATCAAAGTTTGTAGATGTCAATTTATACTTAATTTTTTTTTGTCGTAGATGATTGTAGAACAATCAACAATTGTAACTACAACGCTCGGTGTGTACCAAACCAAGAACTTCGCAGCTACGTATGCGCCTGCAACGAAGGTTACGAAGGTGTGGTGTGTCTTAGAGTTGATAATAGCTGTTAATTATTTATTTTCTCCTCGGTAGGTGATGGTTATACTTGCCAACAAGAAGAAGAATCCTGTACAAAAGTCGACAATTGCGACGTCCATGCCACATGTACGTACGATGAGAACATCGGGAAATCAAAGTGTATTTGTAACCCTGGCTATGCTGGCAACGGTCATGCATGCACGGTTGTTGGTAAGCAAAATTATGCGAAAGGCCTCTTAGTACTACCATATAAATTATTAATGACTTTTTTTAGCTGCGTGTACATCCAATGTAGATTGTACGCAAACGGAGGAATGCCTCTTTCAAAACAACAGATACGAATGCGTTTGTAGGGAAGGCCACAACAGGGACTCTCAGCATATTTGCATACCAAATGCCGCCACTTGTGGAGGTAAAATCAGCAAGTTTTCTATTTTAAATAAGCATTTTAAGGGGTTAATTTTATATTTAAGGTGGAACCTGCGTGGAAAACGCGGAATGCTTATTCGACGAAGATTATCAAACTTACTACTGTACTTGCAAATCTGGATACATAGGAGATGGTAAAAAGGACTGTGTGTCACTGCAGTGAATCTTGTTTTTATATTTTCTTTGTTTGACAGGTATAACCGAATGTAAACTGAAACCCATCGGTTGCGACACCCTCAACAACTGTGGACTTCACGCAACTTGTCAGTATGAAGAACAAGAACTCACCTACGTGTGCAAGTGCAACCCTGGGTTTTTTGGCAATGGGTTCAATTGTTATGTAGAACGGAACTGTCACGTTGATCCTTCAATGTGTGATCACAATGCTCAGTGTTACGCAGGTAACAAATCACAGTAACATAATTAATATTCCCCCCAGTGAGATTTAGATATACAGTGTGTACATAAAATAAGGAACAAATTCATTATTTAATAATCTAAAAACATTTCGTAAAAATTCTTGGACACGCATATAATAATTTTTAATTGCGCATATTTTGACATATAGATTTATTATACAGGGTAACTCATGCAGTAGATATGACATTATCGACGATTTTTTGAAATGGAAAACCCTATATTTTAGTTCAGATCTGTAATCTCCAAGAACAGCTGATTTCAAAAACATAAGAAGCTTAGGGCCTAAAGTTGATAGTTTCGTAGCTACAGGGTAGAACAAATAATTTTATTTAAGACACATTTTTTTTAAAGGTAGGCTTATTTACTGATGTTTTTTTTTAGTAGGCTTATTTGCTGTTATGTAACTATGGTATTTAGATAATGACATTATGCTGTCATTATATTGAATTTTTCTAGTTAGTTTAGTAGAAATAATAAAATTAATTTTAATATTTAGTAACTACCTATGCGTTTATTTCCCACACAAAAAATAGAAATTCTTATGGTGATATGATTCGTACCCAACAAGAAGTTTGCATTTTGTTCAACGCTAAGTACCCAGAAAGACCAATCACTAGATCAGCTGTGAGTAAACTTGAAACAAAATTTCGAGAAACGGGTTCTGTGGAAGATCTTCCCAGGAAAGGACGTCCAGCTATTTCGAATGATAAAAAATTAAATATTTTATTGGCTATAGAAGAAGGAAGAAGATCCCCATAACAGCGTCCGCCAGATTGGCATAGATCATGAGGCGGCTGCTATGACCGTTCATAATCTATTACCGGTAGAAAAATGGCACCCGATTCAAATCCGACTGGTTCATGAGTTGAATGAAGATGATACAGATCGTAGGATGGAGTTATGTCAAATATTAATGAAAAGATGCAACGCAAATCCTTTGTTTGTTGAAAATATCCTATTTATTTAAATTAAGTGGTGAAGTAAACCGGCAAAACTGTAGATATTGGGCACAAGAAAATCCCAGGTAGTTGCGTGAGCGTCATCCTCAAAAAATTAATGTTTGGGCGGGTATAGCGAAAGCAATTCAGCTTTATCTTTGGCATCGATTAAAACAGTATCTGTTTCCTGATTTATCAGGTGAGACATGGGTGCTCGAGCTCCCCTGCTCAAAGTCCTCGTCATTCTATAGATGGAATTATCCTCTATAGATAGACTTTGGACCTTGTTGTCCCAGGTTCGACTGCCGTTCGATCAATAATTCCCTGACTACCCCAGCCGCCCGATTGGCCTCCGCCTTGATGCGAGGATCTCCAGTGCGATACGCCCTATTCTTTAACCGGTTTTTAATTCTGATTTGATTTTTAATTTCATGTGTCAAAGTTCCGTATTTTGAATACCTGGACGTCTTTGTAACAGAAACGAAATGTTTTTAGATTATTAAATAATGAATTTGTTCCTTACTTTTCTACACACTGTAGATCCAAATAATGATGAACCAATTGGTAGTCTTTGTTACCGGCTTCCTTCTTTGGGACAGTGGATACTCGATCACAGGAAGTCAAAACCCTTGCTTGGAATGACGTTCTGACCTTCATGAGAAGGTCGGGCAAGTTTGGCGAGGGCCTTGGTGGTTGAGTGGATGGGGGAAGACTCAGTGGTAGCCAAAAAGAATCGCCTTTGGTCTACTTGCCAGAACCGTGTGTCTTACCTACTACTATATTACTGGCCTTAATGTTATCCACTGAACGAACCTCTTGTAAAAGCCTAAACAACAAAAGAGTTGGACCCATAGACCTTTACACCCTGTTAATACAGAATATATGCCACTAAATACATTTGAATGAATTACACCTTTTTAGATTCAAATCGACGCTACGTTTGCCAGTGCAATCCAAACTTCGTAGGAAACGGTACCATATGCAAGGAAATATCCAGGGGCGAAGGCAACTTCTTGCTGCTTAACCAAGGTACATCGAAATATCCCCATAAAATCACTTCAGATCGAAAATTAATTTTTTCTTTCAGGAATGGCGACACTGAACATCCCCATGGAACCCACCAAGAGGAACGCTGGAAAGCCGATCCAGATTAGACCGTATCAGACGGCCGTCGGACTGGATATCGACTGCATGGAGGGTAGAGTCTACTGGACCGATATCAGTGGAAGGGCTATCAGAAGTTCTCTATACAATGGAAGCGATAAGGTCGACTTCATTTCCACTCGTAAGTATTTCAATTTTAGTTGAATTAAAGAACAAATGGTCGATGTTTATTTTTCAGAAATTGGATCTCCAGAAGGTCTGGCCATTGACTGGGTATCCAGAAACATCTACTGGACTGATTCGACATTCGACACCATTGAAGTAGCTAATCTGGATTCGAAGAGGCGAAGAAGACTTTTCAGCACTGGTCTGGTTAATCCCAGAGGTAGATTAATTATTATTGGCGAAATTGTTGTTGCATGGGGAAATGTCTATTTAAATTCTTGCTTTTAGGTATTGCTGTCCATCCCCAAAGAGGTAAAGTATTTTGGTCCGATTGGGACAGAACTCACCCTAAAATCGAATGGGCCAATGCGGATGGATCTGACAGAGGCATATTTTTAGAAGGTTCGTTTTAATTACTCGCTAATGATTAAGCACATCTAATCCCGGTATTCTTTAGGTTCCGCTGTGTCCCTACCAAATTCCCTGGCAATCGACTACGATACAGAGCAACTGTGCTACTCTGACGCTGGAACAAAAAAAATTGAGTGCGTCCAAATCGACAACAGACAAATTCAGACGATCGCTGTCAATTGTACTTATCCATTTGGAATTGCCATCACTGATAAATTAGTGTACTGGTCTGACTGGATATCGTAAGTACCTATATACCTACTAGGTATATTATATACAGTGTGTATATAGCCATATATATATAGCCAACTGAAATAAATTGGATAATAAATACATGGGGGCGTATCCGAAAAAACGCTCGTACACGTCGATTGGTATTTCTAGCTGCGCATTTTTTTCAATAAAAACACACTAAAAAACTAATAAGTAATACTGTTTATTTCTTGATAATGTAAAAAACAAAAAAAAAACATTAATGTAGGAGATGTTAAAAATGCTCGCCGCGAACGACTTGGCAACATCCTAATCTTAAATAGAAATTTCTTCTAACGTTAACATCTCAGGCGTGACCGATCTAATCGCAAGCGTTATTCGTCTTCTTAAGTCAGCTAAGTCGACGGGTTTAGTTTTGTATAAAATATTTTTGACATAACCCCATAAGAAGAAGTCTAATGGTGTCAGATCAGGGAATCGTGCTGGCCATTCCATCGATCCACGCCTCGCTATCCACCGATTTGGAAATACTCGGTTGAGGTACTGCCGGACATTGATTTGGTAATGGGGCGGTGCTCCATCTTGCTGAAACCATATCATATTCGCTGGAAGTGGGTTTGCTGGATCAGAATATAAGTTTGTCAAAGTTGGCAAGACATTATTTTGGAGCAGTGCTAAATAATTATCGCCATTTAAATTGATATTAATGAAAAAGGGGCCTATGATATGATCTCCAACAATTCCTGCCCAAACATTAACCTTTTCAGGATATTACGTATGTTCTTCTCTCATCCAGTGAGGATTTTCCCTAGACCAATAGCGTCAATTCTGACGATTAGCATGACGGTGAAGTGTAAAGGTGCACTTATCAGAAAACAAAACATGTTCTAATTGGATCACATTGTTATCTAACATTGGGGCTGTTTTTCGACTAGAAGTAGGTATGTGGGTTTTCCTGAAACTCAAGCATAATATCTAATATGGTATCATCACTTATTGCATTGGCAGCTCCTTTTTTTATTTGCTTTACATGTTCAAGCTGGCGAAACTGCTTTTCTATTTTATTAATTGTCCCTTGAGTTAAATCATCTGTAGAATTATTATTTTGTGCATTTCTGTTAAATAAACCATTTTTCTGATATGCAGCAACGAAATTCAAACGACTATAACACTGACAACTACTGTCATGCAGACAGACAACAATTTCCTAAGGTCAGGCCTTTTAAACAAAAGTAAACAAAACTATTTATACTTTTTTTTTATTTCATATCAGTAAAAACATTTTAACATCAATTTTCAACATCTCCTACATTAATGTTTTGTTTTTGTTTTTTACATTATCAAGAAATAAACAGTATTACTTATTAGTTTTTTAGTGTGTTGTTGATTTTTGCAATAAATCTGAAAACACTTAATATTTCCGAAACAGTTGAAGATAGGTATGTATAGGATATTGTACATGAAATATGTCTAAATATTTCTGAAGAATCCAAAAATTGAATAATATACAGGGTGTTGCATTTAAAATAGGAAAGTTAGTATTGGCCACTGTTACATGACACACCCTGTATAAAAAGTTTTTATTGAAAAAGATGCGCAATTAGAAATACCAATCGACGTGTCCGAGCGTTTTTTCGGACACGCCCCCATGTATTTATTATCGAATTTATTCCATTTGGCTAATAAACACTGTATAACAGTTTATTTATACGCGATAAGACAGCTCTTCACATCTTGATCTGACTTAAAATTAATTACTGCAGTTAGTGCTCTAATCACTTTTTCAGCAAAAAAATTGAACGCGTTGATAAATATACCCTTAGCCGCTTAACACCTCTGACTGTACCCCTTGGTGGTTCTGGCAATAAACTTTTTGGGCTAGTGGCGGTACCCAACAGCTGTCCATCGCTGACAAACGTCTGCCAGTACACCAGATGTCAGGATGAACACATCTGCCTGCCAGACGGTAAGGGTAGCAAGAGCTGCTTGTGCGCCAGTCGATCTGACTCTGACGAGGAGCCCAGTTGTGTTATTTAGTGCACGTCACATGTGTTTTTTTTTGTAGGATAAAATTAGGTTGACTTTTTTCTCATTTTCTAAATGTGGGTTCTTCTTTTATTCGTGTCTAAATAGGCTGGATATCTGTACCGCTTTTATTAATACATATGCCTACAGTTTTCTTAGTGCAAGTAAGTTAAAGATCCTCTGTGTTAATTATTGTATTTTTTCAATAAAAATATTTACCAGCACTTTTTCTCTGTTCTTTTGTATATTTCAATATTATTGCCATGTCAGAGAAACCAAGTAAAATGGTAGGTATAAATAGTAGCGGGAAAAAGAAACAACAAGAAACCTAAAATTTTATATTTTTATTGAATTAAAAAATTAGGTTTTACGAAACACAAAAAGAGTCAACAAAAACATTAGGTAGATTTTAAAAACCCCTATATAATATACATATTAGGGTAGAAATATAATAGAGCACCGAGCGACCAGTAAAGTATAACGCTTGACGCGTTAATTCATATATTAAAAAACAGTAAGGTATACAGAGTGGCAGAAAAGTCGCGTATAATGCCTGTAACTTTTGAATTACCTCGTTTACGAAAAAATGAGCTTTGTTAAAGTTGTTCAGTTAACTATTCCCCACATTTCTACCTCCATGAATTTTTTTCTGTCAATTCTGGTTTGGTTGCCATAAAGACTAACTTACTTTTATTAAATGGAACACCCTGCATATGATCGCATATTTGGATTCTACTGGGAAAACTCTGAATTATTTATATTTAAAATTTTCACCTATCTGCAAGCGTTTCTGAGATAATGACAACTCAAAAATGAGAAACTTCCTTATTATAATTATTCCTACCTAATACCCACCAGTTAAGTCAAGGTGTTTTCATAACAGCGACCTAAGAGGTGTCAATTTTGAGTTCCTGTTTAATTTTCTGTTGTCTGATTTCTAATTTGTTTACACTATGGTTCATCTGAATAAGAAACAACGAGTAAGAATGAGCGATTACGGAAATATGAAGAGATTGCAAGATCAGGTTTGTCAACTTTTCAATGAATTATTTCCAAATAGGCCTCCAATAAATCAGTCAACGGTGTATCGAGTGGTAAAGAAATTTCGAGAAACAGGTAGTGTTAGGGAAGTCGCTAGATCAGGTCGACCTAAAACAGCAACCGGGGGAGACAAAGCTTTGGATATCATGCTCTTAATACATGAAAATCCAACACAATCATCCAAGTCAATGGCAACGGATTTTATTGTATCTCATCAGTCAGTGAAAAATTTGTTTAAGCAGGAGAAGTTGCATCCCTACAACATAAAGTTGGTGCACGAGTTAAACGAGGACGATTTTGATAGAAGAGCTGAATTTGGTTAGCTGATGATGGAAAGATGCAATAACAATAATAACTTCGCAACAAATATCATTTTCTCGGATGAAGCTACTCTCCATTTAAATGGCATTGTTAATAGACACAATTATCGTTATTGGTCTGCTGAGAATACTCACTGATTCCAGGAAGGTCATACTCAGAGGCCCGAAAAAGTTAATGTTTGGGCGGGCATAGTTGGTAGACATATTGTGGTACCTTTTTTCATAGATGGTAATTTGAATGGCGGAAAATATCTGGACCTTCTCAGGAATCACATAATCTCTTCTTGCAGAATGGTTTAACCGGGTATAAAAGGACGTTGGATAGGCAGAAGAGGTGCTATTGACTGGCCAGCGCGATCCCCGGACCTAACCCCGCTCGACTTCTTTTTGTGGGGACACTTAAAGAACAAAGTCTACGTTAACCGTCTAAATGACTTGAACACCTAATCCACTGAAAAGGTTTCACTTGTTTATTATTCCGATGTTAAGTTGTTCAATTTTCTAAGCTATTTATTTTGTTATTATAAAGTTGGTTACAATTTTAAATAAATAAAAATTTGAAATACAAAAAATTCAGAGTTTTCCCAGTAAAATCTAAATATGCAATCATAAGCATCGTGTTCCATTTAAAAAAGTAAGTTGGTATCCATGGCAACCAAACTAGAAATGACAGAAAAAATTCATGCAGGTAGAAGTGTGGGGAATAATTTACTGAACAACTTTCATAAAGGTGACTTTTTCGCATACGAGGTAATTCCAAAGTTACAGGCATTATGCGCGACTTTTTTGCCACTCTGTATGCACAGGTACGTATTAGTAATAAGTGAAAGAAAAACGAAACTGTTTGGCAAAATTAGAGAACTTACCTACCTAAAAGTAAGTGTTACTAAGTAATATATATTAATTGTGTTTTTAGAATTAACGGTTAGGCTGCGAACAGTAAAATAAGTAAAAATTGGCTATAGAGAGTTACGAAAATTTAAGTTAATAGGTATTGTCAGAAATAGAGCTGGGTTTTGTTAGATCAGAATATATTTCTTTCGAAAAATCAAAGAATATTACCTGCGTCCCCTAAATTAGACGCCACTAACACAACAAACTTTTGTTCATTGACTGAACAAGTGTTTTCATTTTTCTATCTCCGATTTAAAAAAAAATTATACAACCTAATTTTAACTTTATACAATACAAATTAGAAATATCTATTACAATATATTATACAGTCTTTAAAATGGCAGTTATTATTCGAGTTTTATAAACTTATAGCAAACTGCGTTAATAAAATATCAATATCAACTGATAATATGATTCCGCTGACCTTCATCTTCTAAGGCCAAAGATTTCTCGACTAAGGCATAATTTCAGAGCTATGCTCATCCACCTAAGTAACTATACAAAAATAACAAGTCGTGTATATTCTGGATCCGAAATAGCTCAGTTTTTTTCCCCCACGGGCCTTATGAATACCGGATATGACCTCTTCTGGACCGTGTTGCCCTCCACGTCCGGAGCCTTGGTGGTTTTCTCGAATAACCGCTTCGCGGCGAACTCTCTGAGTTTTCTTAAGGCTGGCCGCGAATTCTGGATCAGATTGTTCACTGCTGTCAGGGTTTTTATGGGAATCTGAAACAAGTAGAGATGTACTCGAATCAATTCGGATTTTATTTTATCAGTGGCGGTGTCAGGAGGACTAAGTGGGCCTCTCCATGGCCGCATCTGCTTAGTATTGTTCGGCTCCCCTTAAACAAAATGTAACCCCCCTTCTCTTGGCTCCCCCTAATATACAACAAATGCCTGTCATACCCAAGATGCAAATTATTATATAAAAAGAGACTATGTGATAAGGAAATACAAATGAAGTGTTTATGGCCAAAAAAGGAACATTTCAATTTTGTTCAACGTACCTTATTAAGAATTTTGAAAGTGAAAACTGCATTATCTAATTTTTTGGTCCATCCCCTTTTTTGTTTTCGCTAAAAAGAACAAAATTGTATTTTTACAACACATTTAAACTTTGTTCACAGAATGTTGTTGCGTTAAGAAGTCAATACTAAAAAGTTTGGTAGACTAAAAATTCTTTGCTAATCAACAAGCTTTCTTTTTTTGGCTATAGGTTTGATCAGCCTAACATTGTACCTCGAAAACCGCAAGGCGGTCAAAAACGAATTTAGAAAAAGCTCAAAGCTCTACATACCTCTTACTTTAACACGAGACCTTTTGCTGCCCTTGTTCAGCACATATAGCCTTTTGGTTGTGTTATTGGTCGCCAATTCTGGTGCATCTTGCCCCTTAACATACTATCTATCTCTGTCAGAATCTGTATACTTACGTTGAACAATGTATCGATGAATTGAGATCTATCTGGATTGTCGGAGCCACTGTCTCTTTTTATTCGGTAAATGTTCGCTTGGGCATGGTCAAGGTTGCTTTCTGAACCCTAAAAACCCCAATCGATTAAAAGATATAATGGCCCTTTTATTTTTTTTTAAGAAGGTCTTAAGAATTTGGAGGCCAAGTAGGTAAAGATTTATCATCAGTTGATATACAGTTTAGTGAAACAGATATTAGGGACCGAATAATACTTACGTGATGCATGGTCAGCCCTACAGCGCCTTTGGGGGTCTCTACAATGCCAGCTATCTGCAAGGCTTGGGTGGTGAGTACCGTGATTAGTAGTATCCATACTGTTTTATCCAGTATGTATACTATTATCTATATATAGGTTGAAATAGAAACAAAATAAATTACATAAGAATAAGGAAATTCGTTTCCAAAAGTTGAATAAGTACCTTCCTATTGCCTGGTACACGAGACATATTCAAAGATTTTTACTGTAGCAATAAGCTATACAGGGTGTTTCTTATATATGCGAACAGTGGCGGCTGGTGCATAAGCGCTAATGCAGTGCTGCAGAGCTCCCAAAAAAATGAAGAAAAATAATAATAATTACATAATCTATAAAAAATATTTCATTTCAATTGTATTAATTCTTGCTTGAATTGTTTTGCCAGCTCTAGACTCGTGTGTGTGGCGGACTGTACATACCGAGGCGAACGCCAAAGTAAAGTCGACCAATGGAATATCGTACCGACGCTGCCCTGTCGCTGAATTATTTTTGTTCTGGGCAACACGATCGGGCTCGGTGAGCTCCTTCGAACACCCGCGCGCACTCCGCTTCCCCCATTACGGTCTAAAATAAAGCCGTGATTTAACTGGAGAGTTCGCTGCATTTAGTCCATCAGCGCAGTGCGGTTCGCGGGATACGGTATTGAATAGTATCGAACGAATTTTTACGTGACTGTTTAGTATACGGCATGTTGAACTTAAAAATAATAATAATTGAGTGCGGGGGTGGTTTTTGTGTATTGCTGTGACAGTTATTAACTGTGTAGTGTACTATGGAAGTGGTCTTCAATTTAATTAATGTGAAGAGATTTTTTAAATATTCATATGAAGAAAAGATAGAATTAAAAGCAAAAGGTAGACCATTACCTTACCAGATATTATTATTGAAAAATCTAGTATAAGTAGAGGAGAAAGCTATACACGTAAATTTAATAGAGACATTTTTTTAAAAAATGAATGGATTTGTGGATGTAACAACAAAATGCTTTATACTATTTTCCCTGCTTACGTTTTGGTTCAATTTAATGACCGAAAATCGTTTACCAGCTCTTTCCATGCTATCATTGAAAAAAAGTTTATCTCCGAAATCGACAATTTTAATGACAAGATTTGCGAACCAAAAAGAACGTAGGATAGACTTAATTTATAAAAAATAGGTAAGTTTAGTATTTTTTTAAAAAATATGTTAATATTTTTATCTAGGTATTATTAATTTTCCTTCTTGAAAAGCAAGATTCGTCAACAAAAAAGGGCGTGGCACCCAAAAACTTTTGCGGCGCAAAATGTACTTTAAATCTGGCAGCAATAGCAGAGACCCACTGAAACTTACGTATGAAAAACAATTAGTTGTGGAAAAGCGTGGTCGCCCTATGCCCGATTTAAATAATAAAACTGCGGGTAAAAGTCGTGGCAAAATTTATAATTTAAAACTTTTATAAATGGGCGTGGTCCAAAAATTTTTTTCCCTGCCGCGTTCTTTTTTTTTATCCATGCAGCACACCTACTAATAGAGCCGCCACTGTATGCGAACAATTAAGGATGTGAATCTACATGAAAAATTAATGACAGTTTGCTTTATAAACTGTGGTCCAAGAATGTGCGTTACGAAAATACAGTTTTAGGAAAAATATGGAAATTAATTAACATTTTCGAAACTACTGGAGATATTTCAGTGGTATTTAATACGTAGCGACAGATAATAAAGGTGCATATTTTTCAATACAAAAATAATTTTTCGCTTTAGTGGCGTGCCTACGGGCACTGACTTCGTATTTTTAAGACAAAAAAATTTTACTTCAATGGTTTTTTCTTAAATGAAAAATATTTTTGAATTCACCGTTCAATTTGAAACATAAGAGCTCTCCTGAGTGCGCCGTTTTTGGCGTACGTTTTTTTGTCAATAATATTCGTTAGAGTCCTCCCCGGAACGCCACTGGACTTAATAAATTTAATCTAATTAGGGCTAATTAAGCCCCTTATCATTGTGACTAACGGTTGCAATAATATCGGGAAGCGGATATTTTAAAAAATTCAAAAAAAACTATTTTTTTTTAGTGTTAACACCCTGTATATTATATGTTAAAGCTGAAAATTATTTTTGTGAGAAAAATGCACCTTTATTAACTGCCGCTACGTATTAAATAATACTGAATTATTTCCAGTAGTTTCGTAAATATTAAATAATTTCCATTTTTTTCCTAAAACTTTAATACATCTTTGGTCTAAAGTATTATAGTTAATAAAGCAAATCATCATTAATTTATTATGTAGATTCAAGCCCCTTTATAATTAAGAAACACCCTGTATATATGAACACTGAACGTGAACAATGTCTTGGAGTAATGCAACTTCAATCTTGATACGCAATTTACCTAACATTCCTTATTCGTGAATAAGGTTTTAAAATGTTTGTTATCTTTAACGTAAAGAAAGTGAAATGTTCCCAAAATATTATCGTGATTATTGCATTACAGATATTTACGTTATAAGTCCGGTAAATCAACTTTTGCAGTATGAGTGAAATGTTTCGAGACGAGGCGACGAAGGAGCCGAGTCTGGAATTTTGAAACGAATTCTGTAAAGGATTTGCCGGACGAATGACGAACAATATTTTATTTTATACTGTTCTGTTGAAAATTATAATTATGTTTTGAAATTAAAATGAAGTTTTATTCTGCGTCGTATATTTGGAAAGTGCTTATATTTACTGGTGGAAACATTGTGTGTTTGACATTGATTAAACCAAAACTTACAAATTTCCGTCCGGTAAAGAAATTTTATTTCATCCTGTCCAGTAAATCTACTTACCCTGTACTCATATGCGGCATGTAAATGGAACATTACAGTATCAGATACTGTAATGTGTTGCCTAGCAACCATGCTTTGTTTTTGGAAACTACGACTTTTTACTTTCGATTTTTGACAAGTTGTCACTTAAAATTATAAGAAATAAAATATTTAAATACACATATTTAGCAATTATTTAATACATCAAAAACACTTTTTTAAATGAAATAAATCAATTATTATTTATTACCACAATTTTCAAATGCTCTTCAAATTCTTTGAGAAATTCTTCTCTTCTTAATGGTGAATATCTTGGATGGAATTCATTGTCTAGCAAATGCAAATGTTTCATATAATATATATAATATTTTGAAACTATTTGATTTTTCTTCTTGTTAGGAAGGAACCGAAATTTAATAGAAAGGTCCAAAAGAGCCTCCTGAATTTTTCGAAACAACATTTTATCATCCGCGTCTAAAGTGCAATTACGAAGTAAATCAACTAAGTAGGTTAACTGACGATGACAATTACTAATATCTTTAAACTCTGTACAAAATGTACAAGCAGAGTACACTATTTTTGCCATATTCATCAGCACTAAGAATATGATAACTATATAGGTTTTTTAAGGGTTATAATAAAAGTAGGTAACTGTCATAATTCAAAGAAAATACAAAGTCATGGCCTACTATAAAAATGCGTTCCGCCACCGACAAGTATTTATTAGAGAATCGTTCACTGCTATATATAGGTAGGTAGCATGTAGCATAAATTATACTCTTTAACCAACTTTAGTAAATGAAAAATGTTATGTAACTATAATATAGGCATTTAATTACATTGTTTTAAAGGTTTTGCTTAACTAAAATTAGTAATTTTTATTTTATATGGTCTATATTTAGTGATACCAATTAAAACTGTTTGGGTGCTTCTACTTGTAATAGTATTTTTTTCTACCAACTTTAGTAATTGTAAAATATTACACAACCATAGAATATATTCCCTGTTACAATTCTTTAAATATTTTATTTAACTAAAATTGGTAGATTTTATTTAAAATTATACCCGAAACCTCCATAATTGCCCACACGAATATTATGACTTTATCTATTTGACAGTGACAAGCAAACAAAATTTATAATTAACTATGGAAACCAATGGCTCAATTGCATTTAGGGTAGGTAGCATGATATAATATTGCGAAGTATTTTTTAAAATTTTAATATACCTATTTATTTTTTTGAAAAGGGATATAATGACAGGATGAAATAAAATACCATACAATACACGTCCGTTAGGTGTTATTACAGCACTCGTTTATATTCCAGACTCGGCTCCTACGTCGCCTCGTCCGTAAAACAACTCGTACTGTAATAAGTCACCTACCGGACTTGTAACGTAAAATACTATTACAGGACTAGTCCGGTAAAAAAATTTTACCGGACTTATTGCTGTAAAACCTTATTTTCTGAACTAAATTCAAATATGTAAAGGTGTGTTTTACAATACAGTATGGAATAAAGTATATTATGAAAGCAGGTGTTTTCAATAAGAAATAGAAAATGCGTAGTCAATCAGTACTTACCCTGCTCATGTCAAAATCGAGACAAAAAAAAATCGACGCCAAGTAACTCAAAACCGTCCTAGCCAAACAAACTCGTGCAGATCTCGCACCAGATGAAGAAAGAAAACAAGAGTTCGAACGTTTTTGCGCTTATGATGCAAGCAATTGCAATCGAATGAAAATTTCACCGAAATCTCGTTTCTATATTATAAGAGTACCACCCATACGATTTTTTTTAGATGCTATAAGCTTCCTGTAGTTATATCCACCGACTTAATAGAGTGTAAACAGTGGCGTACCTATACAGGGTGATTCAGGAGGAAATGTCAATATTTTAGGTACGTACTCGAGACTCGAGGATCCAAAATAAACATAAAAGTTCCTATAAACATAGGTCCTATTCCTGGCCGTTACCGAAATACAGGGGTGAACAATCTTCAACAGTTGACAATGACAAATCTTATTCTTATTAACACCTAATGGGGTCACTATTGCTAAGCAACAGTGCAATTGCAACAGAACATACTTTTTGAAAACTATAAAACAAATATCTATAAAAACATAAAAACTAGCCTACTTGTTATGAATAATTTAATAAAAAATATGTATAAAGATTGGGATATTTCCCTTCTGCTAATTATAAATTAACTTAATTAATTTATAATTTGGCGCCTCGTCTCAGCTTATTCGCCATCGTCAGGCATCTTCGTTTTTGTTTTTCGGCATCCGGCGAATTTATAGACTTTGTATCGTGATTTTTCGCGTTAGCGTCCCTATAAAACAGCATTGCATGGCGACAATTATTTAGTGCATGATACGAATAAATACCCATTTAGAAATACTTTCCTGATACGCTACTGTGCTTTTACCGGATCATTACTCCTGCTCTTTCATATGGGAGAATACTTTCACATTTCTCCTGCGAGATGAAATCAAGCCGCTATTTAATATTTATTTTGCCATATACGATATTGGCAAAATATTATTGCAGGAAACAAGAAAGTTATGTAATCCAGTTTCCAACTATGCGTAACAGTTTACAAATGGGTAAATAATGCTCGCGGAAAGGTTTCCAATGCGCACAACGTTCTTCCGTATTGGAAATTGTGTAATTACTGTCAACTATTTTCAGGGCTTCTATTACAATACAAAAAAAAAATTGTTTAAAATTAAATTAGTAATTTAAAAAAGGGACAATATTATTAGAACGAGAAAAAAACTTCGCCCGAGCAGGGACTTGAACCCTGGACCCTTGGATTAAAAGTCCAATGCTCTACCGACTGAGCTACCCGGGCTGATGGTTGTAGCGAAGCAAAGTGTGAACAGTTTGAGAGGTGCAGTTGAACCACCAAGAATTAAATAAAACCACAAAGCTTAACTCTTGTAAATGTAAATAAAACCTTGAAAGATATCACATTTGCTTAATCATTTTTGCATTCCCTTTAGATGCTTTCAGTTTTCGATGACTTTATCAGTGCTAGTGCAATAACTGAGTGACAGATTTCTGTGTTTTGTAGTGACACAGTCTGACTGTCTGACAGTACTTTTTAGGGTTATGTTGGTTATGAGTGTCTATGAAATGTTAATGGTGTTTTTCGTAGTTTTAACTTTGCTTTATGTTTTTAGTAAGTTTATAAGCGTTAAATCAGTTAAGAGGACAGTAAAAGGCGAGGTAAACGCGTATAAAGATAAATCGTTTTTAGTTTAAGTAAGTATAGTATTAAATTTTGAATCGCAATGGCCACATCAAAAACTACCAACACCTACAACAGGCAGAACTGGGAAGACGCTGTAAGTTTTTAACCAAATCTTTAAACAATTCTGTCATGTATGTTTTATTACAGACTTAATATTTTTGAATGTTTTGATAGGATTTTCCAATTTTGTGCCAAACATGTTTGGGTGACAACCCATACATTCGAATGACCAAGGAAAAGTATGGCAAAGAATGCAAAATTTGCTCCAGACCATTTACAGTTTTCAGGTGGTGTCCAGGTACCTTACAAATTACCTATTAACACCCATATTACATGAGTATACCACTTAAAAATTAAACTTTAATGTTTCTCATTTAAGGTGCAAGGATGCGTTTTAAGAAAACAGAGGTTTGCCAAACTTGCAGCAAACTGAAGAATGTGTGTCAGACATGCCTATTAGACTTGGAATATGGCTTGCCCATACAGGTCCGTGATGCTGCTTTAAAACTGAAAGATGATCTACCCAGGAGTGATGTTAATAAAGAATTCTACATTCAGAATAGAGAAAGTGATGTAAGTGATTGTTGTTTCTGCATAATTACATTTTTTTTTTTGTGTATTAAAATGCATGCAAGCGGGATTTGTTTAATTTTAGCTGGCTAGATCTGATCCAGGCACAACAAACTCTAAACTGAATGAACACAATGACTTGCTGATAAGATTAGCCAGGACTGCACCATACTATAAAAGAAATAGGCCCCACGTTTGTTCTTTTTGGGTTAAGGGAGAATGTCGAAGAGGTAATTTATACTTTTCTTTGTTTAGGTATTTGTTTACACATTATTGATTTTGTTACTAGGTGAGGAATGTCCATATCGTCATGAAAAGCCAACTGATCCTGATGATCCACTGGCTGATCAAAACATTAAAGATCGTTACTATGGTGTTAATGATCCTGTAGCAGACAAACTTCTTAAAAGAGCAGCCGCTATGCCCACTTTGGAACCTCCCGACGACAAAACTATTACTACTTTGTACATAGGGAATTTGGGAAATTTAACAGAGCAGGATATCAGGTTAGTACAAATATTGTTTTTTTGTAGAAAATAAAAAATCGGATTTTAGGGATCATTTTTATCAATATGGTGAGATTCGATCAGTGAGTTTGGTGGCAAAGCAGCAATGTGCTTTTGTACAATTTACCACAAGGGGAGCAGCAGAAACAGCAGCCGAGAAAACATTTAACAAGTTGATTTTGGGGGGAAGAAGATTGACTATTAAGTGGGGAAGATCTCAAGGTAAGACAAAATATCATTACAATTCTAAACTTCAACATTAATATTTTTTTAGGAAGAACAGGGCCTTCCCACCAACAACCTGAGGAATCTTACCCAGCAGTGCCAGGTCTTCCGGGCGTCCTCCCCGAGCTCAGCAACAACTTTTTCAATTTGGAACCTGGCCACATTCCTCTGCCCAGCATGCCACCACCCCCATCTCTCATGGTGCCTCCCATGTTCGGTCCTCCGCCCTTGCCGCCCTTTTTCTTCAACCACGGCCCCCCTCAGTTGCCGCCTTTTGCTCCTCCTGTGGTCAGCAGCGCCCCCAGCACTAGTACCGGACCTCCGGGTATCGGGGACATAACCATTCCTCCGCCGAAGCCCACTGTGCACTATCCGAGTCAAGATCCCGCTAGATTAGGAGCCACTCAAATTACGGGACAACCACAGGAGTAGGATAGAGATTTGATGCAGTTATGTGTTGTAATTTAATTTTTAGTAATAATCATTTAACAAGTGGAATTTTGTTTTATTAACGGGATACGAGACTGAAAGGTCTTATGTTTTTTGGTTGTAAGATCAATGGTTTTCGAGATATTTGCAAAAAACTATCTTTCAAGATGGTTGTGGAAGTAGTGATCAAAATATGGCCGCGCGTTTCAATTTTTTTTGGTAGTATCTTTTTATGCTTCGTACTATTACCAAAAAGTGACCCAAGTTACTCTTTGCTAATTAGGTACTAAGATAAGTGGAAACTTTCCAAATGGTTTTTAGTTCTCGGTGACCTTGAGCTGCGACATCACAGAACACTGACTAAATTTTTGAGTTCTGTGACACTGACACAAAACAAATAAGAGGTTAATTAGTTCAGGCAAAGAAAAGTTTCTTTGGTTCGGTTCCTAAAGACCGGACCCGAGAAGACCCAACAAACGAGAAGGGACAATATAACATTTGGCGAAATCAATGTAGTGGGAGGTAACCAGGACAACTGTCAAAAGTTTAAGCCGGCCCGTTAGTCCGGTAGTCGATGAGTTATCGTTATCGAGTTTAGTTGTCTCTTTTGTTGAAAGAAGTGTATTGTTTAATTGTTTATTTTTTTGAGTGCTGTGCTATTATAAAACTATGACTGGTAATACCTGTGCGTTTCGAGGGTGTCACTTAAAAGGAGGTCAAGGAATAAGAACGTTTTCATTTCCAAAGGATCCTGAACAGTAAGTACATTTGCACCGCTATGATACATTTGTTTATATTTGTTTTGTTGTATTTATCTGCTGTATTTTATTACGTGAAAGGTATACGGAAAAGACCTACCATTATTTATTATGTTATTCAAGTGAAGTTGATATTAAATGTATAAAAACAAGTACCTTTTCAAGGAAAGGCGACGGGAAGGAAAAAATATCAAACTAATCTAAAAGAACATGTTTTTATTTTCCTAACATATCTTGTGTCTTTTAAAAAATATTCCTGAAAGCACAAGTAGTTATTTTTATTTAGTAGTTTTTATCGAATAATATCATATTTCTACGCGTAAATCAAGTAAAATAAGTATGTATCTAGATACATTATAAAAAAATCATAGGGTTTTCCGCAATTTACAACTTATTTTGTTTAAACAAAGTAAAATATCATATTATCTACCCACCGTTTAAATTCTAAGTAGGTACCTATATTTATTGTCCCTGTCCCTGTACCTATCGAAGAATTGAAAATAGCAGATTTACCTGTAAAAAATATCCAATATACTCTTTACAAAAAGAAAATGGTTTGTAGCATTATAGGAGTGGGC